>JAVJIF010002519.1:0-410847 GCA_038442645.1 Agave tequilana | reverse complement strand
ATGTGTAAACATTCATTCATATTGCAAGCAACTCATCATATACAAGGAAAAACAGTGTCCTAGCTTTCTTTTTGCTACAAATTGCATGTTTTGTTCCGGCATTACACCTAGTGAGAATTCTTTTTGGTTGAAGATCCCATGGAAGCTTATAATTGCGAATAATAACGGCCAATCAAGTTTACACATCTTCATGCTTTTATGTAAACACTTCAGTTGCGTAAAATTCGCTTCATGAATCAGGTCAATATCTCACACTTCAAAGATAAGCAAGAGGGGTCTCAAAGTAAACATCATGACGCAGCAGTAGATTTGACACTGAGGTTGGGTTACAGCTCCACAACGGACCTGCAACCAGTTACAGTAATTTCAGTTCTACTTGCCAAAGTACATTGTCAATCTGATCACACATTTAAACGTTTACGATTGGAAAATTGAGATTTTATCTTCTATCTATCACTTTTACAAGCACATTAATACACTACTTGCATTTTACTTTGCGCTGACAGGCGCTCCAATGGCCCAACGGTAAACAAGAAGATATTGATCTTACGAGACCGTTGGGGCACAACATTGATAAACCAGTGAAAGCGGCTAATAAGAAGGTACAAGCACTCTATTGGGTAGAGTCCACTATATCATTAGTCTACTATACTGAAACAATATGTACTGAGTTATATTATTTGGGAGTTATTGACACCTAAGGCAAACTACATATTTCTCCATAGATAGAACTTTTTTCCGATATCTAGATTGGATTTGAAACTTCTCTTTTAGTTCTTGTCCATAGCACCATTATTTAGTAAGCAATGGCAAGAAGCATATATTGTTAACATTACTGATTTCTGTAGACATGTTGTGCAAATTTTGGGTTGCATAAAGTACATTTCTTCGATGGCAAATAGTTCAATCCTACTCCCAATGCCTTTTTGTTGTCTGTGTTTTAAAGCTTGAGATATGAAGATACATGTAGTTGTTTAACTTGTTTTGCATTTGATTCCGATTTCATGCCCTAACTGTAAGCTTCAAGAGAAGGAAGGAGCCAGAGAACACAAAGCCATGCAGAAAAAGTGGTCTGGTGTTCAACTCAGACCTTTTGGGTGAAATGGATCAAAAGAGATCCATGAATTCACTTCTTGGATAATAATATTGTTGTCATTTTTTCTTTTTTAAAGAAAAAGTTGAAGACAGTAATAGACCATGTTAGAATTCTTGTGTTTGTAATGTGCTCATTTTTTGCGCACTGTTGAGATTGAAATTGCATGTCCATAATTTGGTAAATTTCTGTATGGAGAGTATGAAATTCAAGCTCCTAATTAAGTAAACCTCCGGTTACAGCATGTCGTTAGTCATTACTCTAACTTGATCTCTTGAATTTTGATTAAATCCCAAGGACTTGTTCACAAACCTAGAAAAACAGCAGATGTGATGTGAAAACTCACTGCAATCCTGCAGGATAAGCAAGGAAAAGAAACGATTTGTTTCTGCAAACGATGGATCCATCCACGCTGGGCAATACAACAGAAACATCTATGCCTGAGATCATGGACAGAGCCTAGAAACTCATACTACTGCTTCAGTTTAAAGAGTGAAGGCAGGAAGTACAAATTAAAATCTAAAAGGACTTTGTCTGGGAACAATTTGAACCATTGTCACCTGTTATGGGTTTCTCCTGTGTCTAAAACACAACAGAGGTTTCTAACCTCTAGGATCTAGTTGGGTTTGCAGGGTGAGTCTCATTGTCCTGGTTTTTCTTCGTCTCTAAAATCCATTAGGAACTGAAAATCCTTTAGAATGGTGAGGATCCTGGGTTTCTTTCTTCATCTATAAAAAGAAATCATGGACCAAAATCCTTAGAAATGGCAGTGTCAAGACCCTAGAGATACCCAAAAAATAAACACCTTATCGCGTATGAAATGGAAGATAATGAAGGCATATATGAGGGTTAGTTAGCTTCTCATGGACTGAAACATAATGTCTAGTTCAATTTATGACAAGTCTATATTTTAAAAATGGATATCAGTTTTATCTAGGTTTCCCCAATTATTCAAACTAGTACTTTGATTGTAATCCCAAGGGTCTCAGTCCCCAAGGAAACCATATATACATTCCAAAGGATTTCATTCCCAAGTGTTTTCACCAGAACTATTTAAGCTAGCTCTATGCATTTAGATAATGAGAACAAAGTACTTTTTCGACAAATAGCTCCTTTCTCTACCTTTCTTATATTAATTATTGGAAGAATACAGAAAATCAAAAGGTAAATAAAGGAAAATCGAGGATATACTTGCACCAGTTTTGTCTAAATGCTTCTTCTTATGCAAAGAGCATCTTAGCTCAAGAAACAAAGAAAACTATAGAGATTCAGCTCTCAAAAGAATGATATGCTTTACGAAATGACGCTGACAATATTAAAAGAAACAAAAGACTGATCGGATTGGAACCTAAGAGCACATACCAGTTAGCAGGCTGAACAAAAAGCACTTCTGATCACCATTCTCGCACACAGCTCCATTATTCTTCTTGGCTCTTTTACACTGTAAAGAACAATATAAAGGACAAGGAAGCGATATCTCAGGCAGCGCTGCATGATGTCAGAGGCCCATACACAATCACCCAAAGCTTGGCTTCAATGCAAAGACAATATGGCTCAGTGCAATAAAACGAATATGTACTCATGATCAGGAGGATGGAAAAAGTTTGAACACCAAGACAAACTGCTACTTCTACTGAAATTGCAAATTATAAGAACAGCAATAGATCAAAAGCAACACTCAATGTTCAGACTGGCACTGGGCATTTCTTTTGAGAATGTCCTAATAAATGACAACGTCCACATTGAACAACCCTCTTTGGACGTTTCAAACTTTCTAACCGAAGAACCTTCTTTTTGGGTCGACCAGGCGGCCTTCGGGTCTTAGGTGGGCGTATAATGATATCCGTTTTACCAACACCTTCTGTTCCTTCAGCGAGCTCCTTCACATACTTCTGTCTGGAATGGGATGTATTGTCTGTGAATAAGCCTCACAGTACTTCCTGACACTGAAACACTCTTGAGCATATAGACATACATCTTCGCCACAGGAGAGAAGTGCCGCTGCCACATGTGCACATGGTAAACCGTAAATTTGCCAACGGCGACATGAACAACACCGACTTTGTATATCCACAATGTTTGTTCTCTCAGATGAAACAATTTCAAACTCAACTTTATTTGCACGGAGCACTTGGTAACATCGGAATCTGCTATGGCTTCTGAGACAACTTTCTCGGCAGAAGGCACGAGGACTGAACCCAATGACATGCCTATGTTGCGACGTTCATGAAACCAAACTGTTAATTGCTCCCTAATGTGTTCCATCATTTGCACTATTGGGAGCTCATGTCCTTCAAGGGCCCAATTGTACAGCAACTCTGTAACGCCCAGAGCAAAGTGCCCATACCGTATGCCCTCAAAGTATGAAACAGCCCAAGGTTAGGAGGGAAGAGGCGCAACCAAGGCATGACATCTTGAACTTCCATCATTTCAGCTACCTTTGCCTCAAATTCAGCTGCAGTCAGTGCATATACAGCATTCCAGAAAAGGTTGAGCAGTTTTGTATTCTTAAACTCATCACGGAAACTATCGCTGACATAGCGAAGGCAGTATCCATGAAAAAGCACTAGGAAAATGGGTCTCAACGGCTTCTACAATCCCCTTCTGCCTCTCTGACAATATAGTCAAAATGGGCATCTTGTCTGTATTCACTCCAAGAAGCTTCCTTAATTCTGACAAAAACCACATCCAGTTATCATCACTCTCAGCATCCACAACAGCAAAAGCCAATGGAAAGAGTGCGTCATCAGCATCAACAGCTGAAGCACAGAGCAAACTCCCAGATATTTCCCTTTCAGATCCGCCTTATCAATCTCCAGAAGTGGCCTGCAAGCATGAAGAAAACCATAAATAGAAGCCCGTATGATATGAAAAGCCGGTGGAAGCAATTCTCTTGGCCAGTGGCATAAACTAGAGCTATACTTCCAGGGTTTGTTCTTCTAATCTGCTCACAGTATGCAGGAAGAAAGCGGTATCCTTCCTCAAAAGTACCATGGACTGCAGCCATGCTCCGCTCTTTTCCACGCCAAGCTTGCATATAAGACACAGCCACCCCATGTTGTTCCTTAATATCCTGCAAAATCTCTTTTGGCTTATACTGTGGATTATCTCTGACTCGGGCCTCAACAGACCGTGCAACCCAACCAACAGTAGCTTGTTGATGATGGGAATTCTGGACCCCTTCACAAGTGTGCTCCCCATGCAAAGTTCTTATTGTGAAAGTAGATACACCGGGGCACTTTGCCACATGGACCCGCCAAGGGCACCCTTCTTTCGAGCACTTTGCAATGAACCGACCCTATCGGATTTCACTATCCGGAGATCAAAATGTAGGGCAATTGCTATGTCTTTAAGTGTCCTCCGGCAAGTTTCGACATCAGGGAATTCTTGGCCAATAACTAGAGAATAATCTGTATTAACTAAACGATGATCTTGAGCGGCAATGAAATTATGATCTTGGACATCGAGCAAATTATGATCTTCAACAGAAAGTAAATTATGATCTTGAGCAACAATGGATAACTGATGCTCGGCATGAGAATTTATAATAAAGTTAGGCCTGCCTCTTTTGTTTCATTCAAACTGAAATGAGCCTTAAAGAGAAAATTTTTTAACAGTAAGCTGATTAGTTAACAAATCCTGAGCACATAACAGCTGCAGTAACTCAAACTCTGAACTTTTTGTACCTGCAAAGTGTTTAGATGACATAAACTCAAATCTTGAATGGCAAACAAGTAAATAATATCAACAGTCACTCCTTTACTCCGAGCACACAGCATATTTTTATAGCAAATAGAGAAGCAGCAGAAAAACCAATAAGCTGACAAATTTAGAAAGCAACTCAGAAAATGAACCGCAAGCACAAATTCGCAATAAGAAGTTCCAGTGGCAAACAAGTAAATAATACAAAAAATATCGTCTTTACTTTCAAATTTCTCACCACTAAAAGCCCAAAACTTGGGCACGAAAAAAACCTAATTTAACTCAAATTTGACCATTCACAACTAGAATCCAGCGGCAGAACAAACAAAATACATCAAATTTCTCAACAACAATAGTGACAGAAACCCAAAAGGAGAAAGAGGGAAATGTTAATAAGCTCACCGATCAAGTCCGCGCGAACCGTAACAGAAAGATCGAACTCGAGATCTCAGCCAAAATCCGAATTGAGACGAGATGGGAAGCGGTAAGAACCCTAGAAATCTTAGGGCAGCCTCGATTTGATCGAGGGTTTTAATTACTGTTTTATAAAATTAAATGGGCGAAGGGTTGAGAGTTTCGCCCTCTTTTTGGGGAAGAACAGAAAAGAGATGAAGTGAGGAAAGAGAGAGAAAGGGGATGGGGTCGTCACGCGAGAATGTCGGTAGTGCCCTTTATAGTTGATCGTTTTTACTGGGGAGTGGATGGGCCGAGAGTTACTGGTTCGCTTGTAAATTAGCCTAAGTGTCAGGCCCATCTTCAACCTTCTTTACTTCTATTGAATTTTTTTAAGAAATAAACGGTGAACCCCCAAGCGCTTTATTAAAAAAAATAAACCTAAATTTCATTCGGAGATACAAAAATTATGCACACCAAAATGTTCGGAGAGAGCAAATCTTCAATTCTAATGAATTAATATCATCTATTTATTATCAAATCTTTTATTATTCTATTAGCAAAAAAAAAAAAACTCCTATCTATTCAAATAAAATCATAAGATTTATTCACAAGTTTATTACAATTAGAATTTTAGAAAATCACACTATTTAAATATACTTCGTCGATCACAAGGAAATCAGGCATCTAACACACAACTTTGTGTGAGTGCTCAAGAGACTGAATTTATGCATCATTTTCTTGAGTTCGCTTGCAGTCTGGATAAATAGTTACACTGGTACACATTTTATTCTATTAAAAAGAAACAACATCAGTGCACAAGCAAGCAATCACATTTTTAGCGAAGATCCTGTAAGATATTTTTCTTAGCTTGTGTTTGGTACGTGAAATGTGAAATTTCCCATATAACGTTAAATTATCAGAAATATAATTCTCAGGCATTAAATTTTTGAAAATATTTCATTACAGTGTTTGGTATAACATGAATCCTTTAAGGGATTCATGTTTCTTTGCATACACCTATTTACAACCAATAGTCTTTTTCCCTTGAGCAACTCTGTCAGTTCTCAAATGTCGTTCTTGTAAAGAGAACTCATCTCTTCCACCATGACATACTCTCACATCTTAAACTCTTAATTGATTTCAGGTTCCTTATAAGTAGACGGGATCGCCTCTTCAAACGACTGGGAGAGCATAGGCCACAATCATATTTGTAGTGAGCCAACTAGGCTTATGTTGATTTATTTTAGTTCTTCCAACTGCAATGGATTCATGGACATCACTCATAGCATGTCCTTGATCCTTATCAGTATCATGTTCGGCTACATGAGCACTACACTCTGTCACCGTGGGTATGCTATCCAATGATACTGATCTTTCTACAGATGGTGAACTAGCATCACTCTCCACCTGTTATGATACCCCTTTGGTCTTTTCAATCTCCACCTGCTGAGAGATTGTAGGCTTCAGCATTAAAGACTCATTAAATATGATATCTCTACTGATGATAAACTTCTTGTCCTTAGGATCTCAAATCTTATAGTCTTTTACTCCTCTCTTGAATCCTACGAACACACCTTTTTTCGCTCTTGAGTCTAACTTGTCTTCCTTAACATGGTAGTAGGTCGGACACCCAAATACCCTTAGCGAATCATAATCCTGAGCAGCTTTCGCTGACCAAACTTCCAGTGGAGTTTACCTCCTATCGCAGACGAAGGCAACCTATTAATGAGATAGCAAGCATATACCAAAGCCTCAGCCAAAAATTGTTTGGTAATTCGGCATTAGGTAACATACATTTGACCTTCTCTAGTAAAATCATGTTCATCCTTTCGGCTACCCCATTTTGTTGCAAAGTTTCCCTTACTGTGAAGTGTCTTACTATGCCCTCATCACGACATATCTTAAGGAAAGGATCATTCTTATACTCACCTCTCTTATCTGAGCATTGATCATTTGATCTTCCTTCCCGTGCTTTTCTCCATATACTTCTTCCACTCCACAAACAATTCTAGGACTTTCCATTTGTGCTTCATGGTATATACCCAACATCGCCTAGAATAATCATCTATAAAAGTCACAAAGTAGTGGTTACCTCTAATTGATGTCGTCTCGTTATGAGGCGTGACAGGGTTTTCTTGGTATCAGAGTCAGTTTACTTAAAAAAAGGATCTAGTTCTTACAAGTAACTTGATGAGTTATATTTACACTGCAATAAACATATACTAATCATAATGATATTGAGTCCACTTGAGAATTAACCGTCCTCCCTTTGGATATCCATCTCTTTGATTTTTTAATATCCCTGATTCCAACTCTTCTTTTAGAGTTATCTGAAATTTCATCTTGATCTTATTCTTCTTCCTGATTCTATTTTCCTGATTTTGTCTCCTGAGTTTGATCGCTCCATGTTGAAGCTGGTAGCAGAGACCAGAGCGCGCAACGGAAGCGTGGCAGACCCATGATGTAGTGAAAGTGACGTGAAGTGAATGTTTTATTTTTTCCTTTAAATTGATTTTTCATCATTCCCTATTTTATGAAAATTTCGAGGACGAAATTTTTATAAGGTGAGTAGAATATAATATCCCTATTTTATAATACTGTATTAACATTTTAAATTTTTATTGGACCTGCTATTCATTTTTGTTTATTGATTATTTTTTATGTATGTATAAATACATGTGTATACGTATAATGTATTTATGTTCATGATTTGTGTGTGTACTAGTTTATGGGTAGTTATAAGTATATGTATGTATTTTATCTTATAATCTTCATTTAACATTATTATTTATATAATTTTATGATGAGTTTTACTTGTTATTTTTTTACCTTCAAAATTATTGTCGATGTTATTATTACATTTTTTCTTATTATTATTAGTTTTGTATGTGTTGCTTTGAGCCTAGTCTCTCTCCCTTCTTTCATTTCCATTTTTCTTTATTCCATTTATTTCTTTATCCGTGAAACCCATGCCCTTTATGCTAGGCCCAACCCAACTCATTTTCCCATGACTCTATACCCTTAACCCATTAGCTAACCCATATACTCTAAACCCAAACCCATTAACCCAATTTAATTTCCTATTTATAATCCTAACTCTAAACATAACACAAACCCTAATCCCCTTCATAATTATTTCCTTCCTCTCCTACAACCTGTCGTCGTCCCATCTTCACCTTCCTCTCCATGCTGCCTATCTCCACCCACAAGCCAAACACCCCCCCTCCTTGCCGTCTCATCTCCCTTTACTGCACGCCACGGCCACGCACGACCCCTTTATCTTGGTCGTGCATAGCTTCTCTCTGCCGTCAAGATCCACCGTGCACCTACCCTCCCCTTCCTTGGCTGCCGATCACCACACCCCCATGCACCACCTTTTCAACACTCCATCTCCTTTTCATCTTTCCCCCTCTGCATGTTACAGCCAACCCACCACCATGGCAATCGTCGTCCACCTCCGCAAACTCCGTCGACGTTGTCGCGAGCTCCGCCAACACAAGCTGCCACCGCATGAGTTCCTCCTCCTCCGACAAGCCGACTATTCGCCAGAGCACCCATGCACAACCGCTCTCCTTCTCTGATCTTCTCGTCCGCCGCCGCGATCACCGCGTGAACTTCCCTTGCTCCGCCTCCAGCTCCACGCCCATGTGTGAGTGTCGAGCTTCTCCTGTAACGCCCCGATCCCGTAGGTACGGGGACGTTATGGCGACGTACATACGCAAGGTGCATACACGCTCACGCGTACGTTAAGCCTCAGTACAGTACATTACCTCCATATAAACATGAGGTCCAGCATAAAAGCAGTACAAGCATACCTGCAGAGAAGAGGTCAGTGATCATAACAGATATGAAAAATGGAGACAAATAAGATAACGAAAATAAAATACCAAGATACCTAGGAATAGTCCCGATGCGGAAGCTCCGATGTGACTCCAAGGTACTCTCGGATACTACGGTAAGCGGATCTCCAATCTGGGCATGCAAACCCAGGGTCGTCAGAAAGCGACCTAGTGAGTGGTAAAATGAAGGAGGCAATAATATATACAATAGTAATACAAGCACGATAATAATATATAGTACGTGAGGTTGGACTAGTGATACCATATAATAAGGATATATAAACAGTAGAAATAGAGAAACATAAAAGCAGTGTAAATAAATAACAGGTCACCTTTTAATACCATCACTACCTAGCCGGTTATCATCAGGTCATATCTATAGTCGTGTCCAGTTTATATAATAACTAATGTTGTCTAGTGGTGACGTAATAGACATGAACATGATAATGGTGACGTGATAGAGGTGAACATGCAGATGAGCATATGTCTGTAATATATGCAATGCAGAATATGCATAGTATGCCACTACATACAGTGTAACATATACCAGGTAATGTAACAAAGTATACATGTGCATGAGTAGTAGGGCACTAAAGAAAGTGTAACAGGAAACAGGAACAGTAGCAATGTATACATGTAACATGATAGCAGATAAATGATCAGGAACAGTCACAAGTACAACTAAACATGTAGCAGGCAGGTCATGTCAAAGTCATGTCATTTATACAATAGTAGCGATCAGTACCACCTGCTATTTTAATTACTCTCTTCCAGTGTCCCATACTACTGGCGGTTCATACTGAAGCCCGCACCCCAGTCGAACCCATCCGGACATGGCCTACGGGTACCATTATCCAAACGAGAGAGCAACCAAATAACAAGTGTTCCCGATGTCACTATTGTGTATACCTGTTTTATTATGTTAATTGGAAACCCGTGGTCGAAGAGTTCTTATCGGGTGGAGTATCCCGTGCATACCCGGGATCACGGCCTTAAACAAGCCCCTGGCTGCCAGGACCAGGGCCCTCCGCTAAGAGGGGAGCATGAATCAATAAAACAAGAGCTCATGAGCAATTGGTAGGCAGCCCTCCTGTAACACCTCGTTTCCGGAATACATACTTTGTTGCGTATTCAGCTTTTCAGTCGTATTTTTTGATTTACTGTCCGTATTTATCCGATTTCAATTCCAAATATTATTTTCCAATATATTAGGTTTTATGTGATTTTCTGGAATTTTCTGGAATTAAAATGAATTTCTTCAAAACCGTGTCGACCAGCGCCGCTGATCAATTTTCTGATTTTTATTTTCCAAACTGTTAGGAATTCTTAGAAGTCCTTTAGACTTTATTGTTGAGAATCCTATTTCCTAGCTAAGGCCTTTTTCTGAGAATTTTATGATTTTATGAAAATTCGTACGGAGTCGGTAAATCACTGATACCGGGATTTTTATAATTAAAACTATAAAGTATTTCTCAAAAAGGATTTCATTTTAAGTCTTTGTATATTATTATAGATTTTTGGTGAAAATTAGGAGTCGTTCCGAGATACTTGAATTTCGGACGATTTCGGTATTTTCCGAAATGTTTTCCGTACTTTCGACTTTGACCCAGGAACTCGCGGTTTTAATATTATAATTTTCTGAGTTAGAGAAAATATCCTTTCAATTTAATTTTCTTTCCTTTTTCCTTTTCTCTATTTTCCTTTCCTTCTTCATGAAGCCAAAGGAGTTTTGAATTTCCAAAATTCCATTTAATTTCCACCTCTCCACTTCCACACACTTCACCATTAATGACCCTCATTAATGACCCTCCACCTCACCCCCATTTGGCTAATGGTGATTGCCAAAGGAGACACCTCACACCCACTTGGCTAATTATGATTGGTCAAGAAAATATCTCATCCCCTATTTTGCACAAAAGCCCCTCTCTATTATTTAATTACTTCCCCTTTACAAATCAAAATCCTATTTAAATCAAATCCTTTACATTTTTATTCTTTTCTTCACTTCATCAAGAACTCCACCTTTGCAAAAGCCTTCTCCTTTTCCAAAGCAAACCCTAGGTATTCTCTTCCATTTCAAGAACTACAACTTGGATTTTGGGATCGTCCGCGAAATCGCCGAGAATTATGTTGGTGATTCGGAATCTTCGGAACTCGTAGAAATTCCAAACGACCGTCCGAAGTGAGTATCTTTACTCACCAAGACTCGTAATATTCCTAGTATAATTGTGTTGATAGATCATGTCACTTTATGTTATAAAAATCATATTTTTATCCATCCAAAACAACCACCACAAAAATCTGAATTTTCAGAACAGACCACGGCCTATTTCAGAACTCCGGTCGACCGGCCCAGGGGGGCAGTCGACCGATATGCACAAACGTGCACAAATTTGAGTTAGCGGTCGACCGGTTCACCAACCAGTCGACCGGCTTAGGGGACCTGGAGCTCACGCATTTGGTACGGTCGACCGTCAGTCGACCGGCACTCGACCGGTCAGACCTGGAGCTCACGCACTTTGGCCAGTCGACGGCAGTCGACCGGCACCCTACCGCCTTCACAATTCCGGTCGACCGGCAGTCGACCGGAGGTCGACCGCCAGTTCAAACCTGGGCCAGAATTCTGTTTCCTTTTCTGTTTTAAATTCTGGTCTTACATTGTACATGTGTGATATGTTAATCTCGTTTATGCTTCATAATTGCTACCACATGACATGTTACTTGGTGGATCACACCACTTATACTTCATGACTTGTTCCATGTACTTTCATGTTAGGACTTGTAGGACTTGTTAATTAATATGTATATCTCCACCTTATCATGCTATCACTTATACCAAGCATGATAGACTTGACTTTTGTATAAAATAGACCAACTTACATTGGGTCCGGGGAAGACATGCGGATATCGATATGTGTTCGTGTTTACAGTGGCTTTTAGGAGTGTTGTGCAACCCATGTTCCGGTCTGACCTGTGGGCCTCCAGGGGACCGAGGGGAGAGCTTGATCCCTGTATTGCTGGTACCATATTGATGAGGGCATACATAAGTCCCTCCTATTGGGCCTAACGGCTGGCTTCCGTCACCAAGCAACGGAACAATATTGGACCGTTATCCCGGGCATGTACGGGGTCCACTGTAAACATAGTTCGTCGATACAACCGCTGATTTCCAATAACCCCCTTGCCTTGTTGAGATATGGATCTATGTGCTCTGGGACGCTGGGTCACATAGCTAGATATCCCAATGAGACAAGTAATAATAAGACGTTAATTGTAGATGTATTGTTTTATGACCTTATATGATATTGTTCTCATCACTTGTTAGTCGATACCACTTATTACTGTTTCATCTTCTTATTCTTGTTCCTTCGCCACTTGGCCATATCTTGTTTATTATTATATGTCTTGATTCTGTGGATTTGCATATTCAGATTCTGAGACTTGGAACGAAGTGGAGCCATCCACTGAGGACCAAGAGTATCTGAGCGAGCAGTCTGATCTGTTCTAGTTCTCCCGTGCCAGACCCTTCCTTTTGACTCACGGGATCTTCGTCCTGCTCGTGAGCATCTCGTGTATGTCTTGTATATTTTACTTTTGGACTTGTTATGATAAAGACACATGTAATGTGTATATGTTTATCATACTGTGATGACTTTGTATATGAATCTTTTATGTTGGCATATGAATATACCACGCTTTGTGTTGTACTCTGATCCTTGCTTGTACTTTTATGCTTAGCGTATATACGTGGGGGCTTCTTTTGACCTACGTATATACGTTGCAGTGACGTCCCCGTATCCGTGGAATCGGGGCGTTACAGGTTGGTATCAGAGCCTAGGCTCTCAAACCTAAAGTACAATTGTGGCAAATTCTAGAAATTTGCTTATGCCAACTACAATGTACAAAGTTATAGAGTCCGTCTTGCTTCCTTCATTGATCAATTCCTTCGTATCCTGAACTCTTTTCAATTGTTTTCAATTCCAGTTATCATACGGTATGGAGAGACGCTCGGGTCGTAACAACGTTGGGCAGGTGCCGAATGGACCTGTAGGCGGAGAGAATGCTGATGTCCTACAGATCATTCGGGCTATGGTGGAAAATCAGCAGCATCAGATGGATAACCAGCAGCAGTACCAGCAGCGGCAAATGGAGAATCAACAACAGCAGACCGACTCCTTAGGCAAGAGCTAACAGCCCCAAGGGGACAGAAGCCTGGGAACGTGTCCGATTTCCGACGGCTGCAGCCAGCCATCTTCACTGGAGGAGAGAAACCATTGGAGGCTGAGCAGTGGTTGACGGACACTACGGATCTGCTGAACGCCGCCCGTGTACCAAAGGAGGATCAGGTTGAAGTCGCCAAGATTCAGCTTAAAGACATAGCTCGAACTTGGTGGTTGGCGGAGGAAGCTAGACTGGGGAAGCCCATCACTTGGGATACATTCTCCGAGAGTTTTTACAGCCGGTTCTTCCCTGATACGGCGCAGCAAGAGATGGAGGAGCAATTCATCAGACTCCAGCAGGGAAACAAGTCGGTGGACGAGTACGCAGCAGACTTCCTTAGACTCAGCCGCTTCGCCCCGTATATGGTGACGGATGAGAAGAAGCGTGCAAGTCGATTTCAGAAGGGTCTTCAGATGAAGATTCAGATGTACCTCATGCCCCAACACTTGAAGACATATGCAGAGGTTCTTACCAGCGCTCGAGAGGTGGAGCGTGGGTTTGAGAAGGAGAAAGAGAACCAGATGGGGAATCAGGTCATAAAGAGGCCGTTTGTACCCATGGGAAGAGGGGGTCCGTTCAGAGCAGCCAAGATCCAGATGAGGCAACCTTTTAGGCCAGCACCTTACCAGGCAGCCCAATCATCTATCTTCTGCAACTTCTGTCTGAAGCCAGGGCACACTCGACCAAATTGCCGGAGGGCAAATGGGTTGTGTTTATTATGTGGGTCTCGAGATCATGCAGTAGAGACTTGTCCACACAATAGATTTGGGAGAGCCAACCAGACCTTGCCAGCACTTCCAGGACCGAGTGGACAGCGGGTAGTACCAGGGCCATTTGGGCAGAGGGATCAGGGACCAGTGGTGAGGAGAGCACCCCTTCCTCCACAGCATATGATTCGCCCAGTCCAGAGAGGAGGTAGGACAGCAGCCGGGCGTGGCAGAGGTCAGGCTTACAACCTGACAGAGGCAGAGGCTGAGGCTTCAGAGGAAGTGATTACAGGTAACATCAGAGTACACTCAAAGCCTGTTCTCGCTTTATTCGACTCTGGTGCATCCCACTGTTATATCTCAGATAAATTTGTGGCCGTTCATTCTATTCCTGTTAGATTATTAGACCACAAGTGGGAGATAAGTACAGGTAATGGGGTAGTCTTATCATATAGAGTGTGTACTGACTGCCCAGTAGAACTGTGTGACAAGGTCTTAGCCATAGATATGCTCGTACTTGACACTAAGGGGTACGACGTGATCTTAGGCATGACCTGGCTCAGTCAGTATTATGCTGTAATTGATTGTAGAGAGAAGAAGATCAATTTTAGAATTCCCCTTCAGCCTGAGTTTCAGTTTAGTGGAGAAGTGAAGTCCACTAAGGGAAAGTCTCAGATTACTTCTTCGGAGGTTCAGAAGCAGAAGGTGCCAGTGTGGGATGAATTCCCGGAGGTGTTGCTGAGATCACAGGACTGCCACCTGTAAGGATGATTGAGTTCTCCATCGAGACCATTCCAGGAGCAGCTCCCATATCTAAGGCTCCGTACAGAATGGCACCGACGGAGTTGGAGGTCCTGAAGAAGCAGCTACAGGAGTATTCCGATAAGGGATTGATCAGGCCGAGTACTTCACCGGGGGAGCTCCAGTATTGTTGGCCAATAAGAAGGATGGTAGCAAGAGACTTTGTATTGACTATAGGGAGTTAAACAAAGTCACCATCAAGAACAGGTATCCCCTTCCTAGGATTGATGACTTATTTGATCAGCTTCATGGAGCCCGTGTATTCTCCAAGTTGGATTTACAGTCGGGTTACCATCAGCTGAGGGTGAAGAAGGAGGATGTACTGAAGACGGCATTCAGGACCCGATATGGCCATTATGAATTTCTAGTGATGCCTTTCGGAGTTACTAATGCCCCTGCAGTGTTTATGGACTTGATGAACCGAGTGTTCTCGCCCTTCTTGGATCAGTTTGTTGTTGTTTTCATCGACGACATCTTGATCTATTCAAAGAACAATAGGGAGCATGCTGAACACTTGAGAATTGTGTTGCAGACACTTCAGCAGGAGCAGCTTCATGCCAAGAGGAGTAAGTGCGAGTTTTGGCTGGATAGTATAGCATTTCTCGGACATGTGGTGTCAGCAGAAGGTATCTCAGTTGATCCGAGCAAGGTCCAGGCAGTAAAGGAGTGGCCAGTTCCGAGGACGGTGACAGAGATAAAGAGTTTTCTTGGACTAGCTGGCTATTACAGACGCTTTGTCCAGGACTTCTCTAGGATTGCAGCTCCATTGACTAAGCTCACCAGGAAAGGGGAGAAGTACATCTGGACAGAGGTGTGTGATGCAGCCTTCGAGCAGTTGAAGCAGAAGCTAATTTCAGCTCCTATCTTGAGAACTCCCTCAGGGAGAGGAGGAATGGTCATCTTTAGTGATGCTTCAGGTAAAGGCCTAGGATGCGTGCTTATGCAACATGATCATGTGATAGCATATGCATCCAGGCAGTTGAAACCTCATGAGAGGAATTACCCAACTCATGACTTGGAGTTGGCAGCAGTGATCTTTGCCTTGAAGATTTGGAGGCACTATCTTCTGGGAGATAGAGTGCTGATATATACAGATCACAAGAGCCTCAAGTATATCTTTTCTCAGAAAGAGCTGAACATGAGGCAGAGACGGTGGCTGGAGCTTATGGCTGATTATGACATTGACTTGCAATACCATCCAGGCAAGGTCAATACAGTTCCTGATGCCCTGAGCAGAATGCCAGAGAACAGGGTACTTGTTCAGTTCACTCAGCAAAAGGAGTTGATTCAGGATTTTATCAGATTGGATTTGATGGTAGTTCGAGGAGCTGAGAGGACAGGACAGCTTATGGCCTTACAGATCCAGTCATCTTTGATAGAGGAGATTAAGGAAGCACAGAAGGAGGATCCCAGACTTCAGACATTCAGAGATCAGGTAGAGGCTGGATTGAGGACGGATATCTGTATTCGTCCTGATGATGCCTTATACTTTGGAGATAGACTTTGTGTTCCCCAGGGGGAAGTGAGACAGAAGATTTTGGCTGAAGCCCACAGTTCGGCATATTCTATACATCCTGGGGGAAACAAGATGTACCAGGACCTGAAGAAACACTTTTGGTGGAATGCCATGAAGAGAGAGATAGCTCAGTTTGTGGCTAAGTGCTTGGTGTGCCAGCAGATAAAGATCGAGCATCAGAGATCAGCTGGACTTCTTCAACCTTTGCCAATACCCGAGTGGAAGTGGGAGCATATCACGATGGACTTTGTCACAGCATTACCTCGTAGTCCCAAAGGTAATAATGCTGTGTGGGTCATCATTGATCGCCTCACTAAGTCAGCCCATTTCATTCCATTCCGGGTCGGACAGACAACTGAGGTCTTGGCAGAGAAGTATATAAGGGAGATAGTCCGCCTGCATGGAATTCCAGTCAGTATTGTTTCAGACAGAGATACCAGATTCAGATCTCATTTCTGGGAGAGTCTCCAAGAGAGTCTGGGCACTCGTCTGAAGTTCAGTACAGCTTATCATCCCCAGACAGACGGACAGTCAGAGCGGACCATCCAGATCCTTGAAGATATGCTTAGAGCCTGCATGATTGAGTTCGGGGGTTCATGGGAAGACCATCTTCACTTGGCTGAATTTTCTTATAACAACAGCTACCAGGCAAGTATAAAGATGGCACCTTTTGAGGCACTGTATGGGAGGAAGTGCAGGTCACCGATTTGTTGGGATGAAATCGGTGAGAGGAGCCTATTGGGACCAGAGATGCTGATGCAGACTACAGAAAAGGTCAGAGTTATCAGAGAGCATCTCAGAGCAGCTCAGAGTAGGCAGAAGAGTTGGGCAGATTCTCAGAGGAGGCCATTGGAATTCGGAGTTGGAGATCATGTGTTCCTGAAGATTTCACCGACCAAGGGAGTGATCCGGTTCGGCACTCGTGGGAAACTAAGTCCGAGGTATATCGGCCCATTCGAGATATTGGATCGAGTGGGAGATGTGTCTTATCGATTGGCGTTGCCGCCATCGTTGGACGGAGTTCATAATGTTTTCCACGTGTCTCAGTTGAGGAGATATGTTAAGGATGACAGCCACATTTTGGATCATTCCGAGCTGGAGTTACAACCGGACTTATCATATCAGGAGCATCCGATGGCCATCTTGGACAGAAGTGTGAAGACACTAAAGAACAAGGCTATTCCTTTAGTATTGGTGTCGTGGAACCGCCATGTGCCAGGAGAGGCCACATGGGAGCGAGAGGATCTGATCCGAGAGCGATATCCTCAACTCTTCACCACTTGGTAAGATTCTTTCCTTCTATCCCTCTACCGTTATATTCCATTTATCATGACCTTCCTTGTTGCCTTTCACTTTACTAAATTTCGAGGACGAAATTTTTGTAAGGTGGGTAGATTGTAACACCTCGTTTCCGGAATACATACTTTGTTGCGTATTCAGCTTTTCAGTCGTATTTTTTGATTTACTGTCCGTATTTATCCGATTTCAATTCCAAATATTATTTTCCAATATATTAGGTTTTATGTGATTTTCTGGAATTTTCTGGAATTAAAATGAATTTCTTCAAAACCGTGTCGACCAGCGCCGCTGATCAATTTTCTGATTTTTATTTTCCAAACTGTTAGGAATTCTTAGAAGTCCTTTAGACTTTATTGTTGAGAATCCTATTTCCTAGCTAAGGCCTTTTTCTGAGAATTTTATGATTTTATGAAAATTCGTACGGAGTCGGTAAATCACTGATACCGGGATTTTTATAATTAAAACTATAAAGTATTTCTCAAAAAGGATTTCATTTTAAGTCTTTGTATATTATTATAGATTTTTGGTGAAAATTAGGAGTCGTTCCGAGATACTTGAATTTCGGACGATTTCGGTATTTCCGAAATGTTTTCCGTACTTTCGACTTTGACCCAGGAACTCGCGGTTTTAATATTATAATTTTCTGAGTTAGAGAAAATATCCTTTCAATTTAATTTTCTTTCCTTTTTCCTTTTCTCTATTTTCCTTTCCTTCTTCATGAAGCCAAAGGAGTTTTGAATTTCCAAAATTCCATTTAATTTCCACCTCTCCACTTCCACACACTTCACCATTAATGACCCTCATTAATGACCCTCCACCTCACCCCCATTTGGCTAATGGTGATTGGCCAAAGGAGACACCTCACACCCACTTGGCTAATTATGATTGGTCAAGAAAATATCTCATCCCCTATTTTGCACAAAAGCCCCTCTCTATTATTTAATTACTTCCCCTTTACAAATCAAAATCCTATTTAAATCAAATCCTTTACATTTTTATTCTTTTCTTCACTTCATCAAGAACTCCACCTTTGCAAAAGCCTTCTCCTTTTCCAAAGCAAACCCTAGGTATTCTCTTCCATTTCAAGAACTACAACTTGGATTTTGGGATCGTCCGCGAAATCGCCGAGAATTATGTTGGTGATTCGGAATCTTCGGAACTCGTAGAAATTCCAAACGACCGTCCGAAGTGAGTATCTTTACTCACCAAGACTCGTAATATTCCTAGTATATTTGTGTTGATAGATCATGTCACTTTATGTTATAAAAATCATATTTTTATCCATCCAAAACAACCACCACAAAAATCTGAATTTTCAGAACAGACCACGGCCTATTTCAGAACTCCGGTCGACCGGCCCAGGGGGGGCAGTCGACCGATATGCACAAACGTGCACAAATTTGAGTTAGCGGTCGACCGGTTCACCAACCAGTCGACCGGCTTAGGGGACCTGGAGCTCACGCATTTGGTACGGTCGACCGTCAGTCGACCGGCACTCGACCGGTCAGACCTGGAGCTCACGCACTTTGGCCAGTCGACCGGCAGTCGACCGGCACCCTACCGCCTTCACAATTCCCGGTCGACCGGCAGTCGACGGAGGTCGACCGCCAGTTCAAACCTGGGCCAGAATTCTGTTTCCTTTTCTGTTTTAAATTCTGGTCTTACATTGATACATGTGTGATATGTTAATCTCGTTTATGCTTCATAATTGCTACCACATGACATGTTACTTGGTGGATCACACCACTTATACTTCATGACTTGTTCCATGTACTTTCATGTTAGGACTTGTAGGACTTGTTAATTAATATGTATATCTCCACCTTATCATGCTATCACTTATACCAAGCATGATAGACTTGACTTTTGTATAAAATAGACCAACTTACATGGGTCCGGGGGAAGACATGCGGATATCGATATGTGTTCGTGTTTACAGTGGCTTTTAGGAGTGTTGTGCAACCCATGTTCCGGTCTGACCTGTGGGCCTCCAGGGGACCGAGGGGAGAGCTTGATCCCTGTATTGCTGGTACCATATTGATGAGGGCATACATAAGTCCCTCCTATTGGGCCTAACGGCTGGCTTCCGTCACCAAGCAACGGAACAATATTGGACCGTTATCCCGGGCATGTACGGGGTCCACTGTAAACATAGTTCGTCGATACAACCGCTGATTTCCAATAACCCCTTGCCTTGTTGAGATATGGATCTATGTGCTCTGGGACGCTGGGTCACATAGCTAGATATCCCAATGAGACAAGTAATAATAAGACGTTAATTGTAGATGTATTGTTTTATGACCTTATATGATATTGTTCTCATCACTTGTTAGTCGATACCACTTATTACTGTTTCATCTTCTTATTCTTGTTCCTTCGCCACTTGGCCATATCTTGTTTATTATTATATGTCTTGATTCTGTGGATTTGCATATTCAGATTCTGAGACTTGGAACGAAGTGGAGCCATCCACTGAGGACCAAGAGTATCTGAGCGAGCAGTCTGATCTGTTCTAGTTCTCCCGTGCCAGACCCTTCCTTTTGACTCACGGGATCTTCGTCCTGCTCGTGAGCATCTCGTGTATGTCTTGTATATTTTACTTTTGGACTTGTTATGATAAAGACACATGTAATGTGTATATGTTTTCATACTGTGATGACTTTGTATATGAATCTTTTATGTTGGCATATGAATATACCACGCTTTGTGTTGTACTCTGATCCTTGCTTGTACTTTTATGCTTAGCGTATATACGTGGGGGCTTCTTTTGACCTACGTATATACGTTGCAGTGACGTCCCCGTATCCGTGGAATCGGGGCGTTACACCTCTACCGTCACCTGCAGTGGGAAAACAATATGATCCAGTACATCACCGATAAGATCTAATCAACCATCAAGTCTCCCCCATACCCACGTTAGCTTTATAATCTGTTACTCAAGTATACAATGTAACAAGAAAACTACTGTACATGATAGTTAACATGATAACTGGACTGAGCTCTGTGATAGCGTAGAAACAATATAACGAGAATCAGGGACAAGATAACATGAACAATATAACATGAACAAATTACCGAGAACGGGAACAATAGATGTGGGCTTCCCACATATCGCATATCAACAGCTCGCATGTCCAGTAACAGGAATATCCGTATCAGTAACAGGTAACAGTCATATATCATGAATACAGGAACATGGAACAATAATACATGTAATAAGCATGGTGATCCATATGACAAGAAGATAGAAACAACACATGCATGTGTAACTGCAATATGTAAGCATGACATGAAGTGTATGATGATCATGTGAATAGGAATGATCATGCTAATATAAAATGCAGTAGTCTGTGCAGTGATATACCGAGAATCCATGTAATACATGACATAACGATATTTCGTGAAATGGTGCCGCTACGTATCGGTGGGCCATGCCTACGAATAACAAGTGTGCCGTATCATAGGATCTGTGTAACATGCACAGGAATAACAGTGGTCAGTGTCTACTATCATGTACAATGAACTACAGTAGCCGTAAGCCTACGTAGTACTAATAGCTGTAGGAACAGTGGTCGACTGTATCTTATAGTTCCGGTGTCTAGCATGTATGTTTAATACCAGTGTAATGTCATAGCGTATCTATGGATCAGTATGCATGTAACGTGACTGTGGTACAGTACATGTTATGATAGTGTCTAACATATGGTGACATAGTGGGCCGGATGTCAATGGTCCATGAACATGACCGAATAGGTATCCAGTGTTACACTCTACGTCTAGTAGGTATCAGGTATATTTTACGTATAGTGGTGATGACAGTATTTTATGATTGTCTACGGTTTAATTTACCGGTATCATGTTTTATTAATAACGTAATCAAGTGCAATCAATAAAAAAAAAAGATAATTATAAAATTAAAAACACTCACAAACTGGCCATAAAACTGTAGCTCTCTTCCCCACGATTGCAACGGATCCAGAATCGTCCAAATCGGAGTCCGGATGTTCCCGATATCGCCCGAATACTAAATCATAACAAATAGAGTTAAATATGTAAATAAAATATTAAATGCAAATACTGAAATGTTACAGGGGATTTCTGTAAATAAACCTGTAATGGGTTTGGATGCGGGTTTGGCTCATAACGGGTCGGGTCCAGATCCACAACCCATACCGTTTAACTTAATGAAATGGGTTAATGGGTAACGGGTTTCAGGACAGACCCAATAGAGTTATTGGGTACTTGGGAGATGGGTATGGGTTAACGGGTTCGGGTGAAACCCGAACCCTTTCCCCCAAAAAGCAACAGCAGCGGCAGCATTTGCTGCCGCTGCTGGGGTACTGTAGCCGGCCAGCACTGCTGGCCGGCGGCTGGCGGCAGCCGCCGGCGGCAAACCTGGCCGCCGGCGGCGGTTCCGGTCACCGAAAGAAAGAGAGAGAGAGAGTGAGAGAGAGAGAAACAGAGAGAGGGGAGAAAAGGAACAGAGGAAAGAAAAGAAAAGAAAAGAGAAGAAGGAGGAGGAGGAGGAGGAGAGGGGGTTTTTGGCCTGGGGGTGCGCGTGGTGGCGCCGGTCGGGGTGCGCGTGGTGGCGCCGGTCGTGGCCGGGGCGCGGTCTCAAGTCACGGCGGCCGGCGGTGGCGCCGGACGCGCCTGGCTTGGCTGCGGGCCAAGGAAGCAGCTCCTCCCCCTTGTGGGAGGAGCTGTACAGAGAGAGAGGGAGAGATAGAGAGGGAGCTAGAGAGAGAGAAAAGAAGAGAGAGAGAGAGAGGTTAGAGAGAGATAGAGTTTGAGAGAGGGAGAGAGGAGAGGGAGTTTTTGGGAGGAAAGAGAGAGAGAGGATTTTAAAAGGGGAAGAAGGTCGGTGGGAATTCTCTGGACGAAGCCAGAGAAGAGAAGAAGAGAAGGGAAAAGAAAAGAAAAAGAAAAAGGTATAAAATAATATTTTAATAATATAATATTTGCCTAAAATTTGACGAACTCGAACGGTACCCAAAATTACAGAAAATAGAGAATATTATCTGGAGGTGTAAGATGAAGACGGTTTGTCAAGACTCAATCCGGTTTGTAAATTAAAAATCCCGAAGTGTCTCGCCGATACGGGCGACACCGGATTTGGCCGGATTTTTGATAAATTCAGAAAATTTCCCAAAAATATCCGAACGTAGATAATACGATTCTAAGACATACGGTGAAGGCCGATTCTCAAAATTCTACTCCGTTTGTGAAATAAAAATCGGAAGGCTGGTTATCGGTATCGGTCGACACCGCGACTACGGAGATTTTCCAAAATAATCCAGAAAATTTCCAGAAAATTCTGAAAAATCTAAAATATTAGAAAATGATTTTTGAAACTGTAATCAGGTCAATCGGAATACTACGGAGGTCAAAATCAATTTTGTACGTCGTATCGCGTACTGATACGGAGATACGTACACCGGGGATCAGGGTATTACATTGTAACGCCCCGATCCCGTAGGTACGGGGACGTTATATCTCCCCTCTTCACATCTTCTGCCGGGAGCGTCGTGCGTAGTCGTCGAACCATCGCCATGGCCGCCCCATCTCCAGAATTGCTCACCTCCCACGCCTCAGCCTTTGTCATCATCAACCGAGCCAGACCCGGACCCCCATGGTCGGGCTCCCAACACCTTGGCCGCCCCTGCTCCCTGCGCACACAACAACAGCAGTACAGGGCCACACACATTACTCCACCAGCAAGCCAACACCCACCTCCAGCCAAGCCCCCTTTTCCATCTCTCGTGAGTCGCCGTCGGCGAGTGCGAACACCCCGCGCCCTTCCCGGCGAGATTCTCTATCCGTCAACCTCCTTCGCAGCCTCTGCTGCCTCCGACGGAGCCTCCGACGGAGCCTCCGTCAGCGGGCCGCAAGTCACCCCAATGTGTGAGTCTTCCCTGTCTCTCTTCCCTTCTCTTTTTAATTTTGCATGCTTGCTAATATTTAATAAATATATATATATATATATATATAATATATATATATATATATATATATATATATATATATGTATGTATATGTAAATGTAGGTGCATTAATATGTGTAGGGGTAAACATATAATAATGTGAAAGTGTGTTTAATTGTGTGTGGATGTGTGTGTGTGAGTTAAATTATATGCACGAGGATGTGTATGTGTGCATGATTATTAGTGGGTGTGTGTATATAATATGTATGTAGGTGTATATTATGTATTTTGAGTGTACCGTGTGTGTATGCATGTGTGTACGTGTATGTATGTGATGTGTGTATATGTACTGGTTATGGTTCGTGCGAGTGTCATGGGTTGGGTTACGTGTTACAGCGTTTCAGACCCGCTCGTGAGATCCGGACCCGACTCGGATTCGTGTTCGAGATGACGCGATACACTGGCGATTCGAAGACCGGCCCATGGGATGATCCGAAGATCCGTACCTGTTCGTGCAGTGAAAAACAGACGGTGATTCGGTTCCAAAATTTCGTCATTTTATGTGAGTGTTTACATTTTTCTTATTTCTTATTTACCGTTGTCAATGTGTATTTTGTGTTTTACTTTTATCATTTCATGTGACTATTTGATGTATTTTACCAGTGTGATTACATGTATCACTTCATGAGTCATCAGTATTTATTCACCTTAATTGTGTAGTTATATGAGCTTGTAACAGCGTCATTCATGTGTCTGTAGTTCGCCGTTGTTGGCTTAGGCCTAGTACTAATACATCTTAGACTGTAACTTGACTCGATCTATTGATTGGCTGGATTAGTTCATGTGAGCATCAGATATATATGGACCTTGTGTTTGGATATTGAGGTATTAGACTTATATCATTTCATGTGAAACTGTTCGGATTCAGACTAGTTGTAAAGGAATCTGGACTGTAACTGGATTAATCTTGAGTTGGATTGATTCGTGATTATGGATAGATTCATATTTTATGTGGAGTACTTATCAGACTTTATTCTTTTCTTTTGGTAATAACATAGATGAGGATTCATTGGGCATTGAGGACGGATTTGTTATGATGTTACTTATTATTAAGAGATTGGATTTCTTATGTTTGTTCGGTATATGAAATTAGTTAGAGTTGGAATGATATGAGATTTGTGTTCTGTTCTTTGGATCTTGAATAGAGTTCAAATGAGATTGACGACTTTTAAGATTATTAATTGTGAGTATTTTTTGGATTTACCCTGATTATATTTTGTTGAATATGGATGAGCTTATTGATACTGAGTATCAGATATAGACCATTCTAGATTGCAGTTGTTTGAGGATGTTCCCTTTTTAGATATGATTTCGGTATGTGTTGACCTAGTTGGTCTCGAGGATATACCATGTGCTCCATGTTTAGGTATTGATTACTTCAGTTATTCAGTGACAGAGATTGAGTTATGAGAGTGATTTCATTGAATTGGTATTAATATATATACAGAGTTTGATAGTAGTTATGTGTGATCTCTGTTATTGGTGACTTAAAGAAGTAGAGTAAATTGGTGAATATGTGTACATTAAATTTATCTGAACTAGTGCATCTACATATGTGCAGTAGATTTGTTATATTGTTTGGATCTGTGATTGAGATTAATGGAAGTGGGAGAGGATTGATAACATTATATCAGATTGGATAGTGATGATTGGTTAGAGGTAGCTGAGTGTTTATTCCATTATGTTGAGATTTGAACAAACTGATGGATGTAGAAGATCATAATAGATTGATAAGATGAGATAATTGATTGATTGTTTATTTGGACTTGTGATTTATGGTACATGATACTCTGTTACAGACTTAGCACTTGATGTTCATGATGACTACTGAGATTATGTTGGCGGATTCATTAGTGTTATATTCAGTACAGTAGATGAAATTTTGATCAGTTATATATGAGATTGTATATTGACTATAGGTGCGAGACTGTTACTGTATAAATTCATATTATTGAAAGTTATTAGGAAAGGATTATTTGACTGTAGCACCCTGTACAGTCCTATTGCTCATCGTATACACGGTTACTGTTACCGTTCACTGTTACTGATATTGTTCATCATATATACGATTATTGTTGACTGTTATACTGTACCGTTACTGTCACCGTATCGTCCCAGTATTCTAGTAACATGAATATTGATTGTTTAACTGAATTAAATAATAATGTAAAATGAACAACTTACACTGGGATTGGAAAATTAATAGAGGAGACAAACGTCTGTATTTTGGGTAGACCTAGGATACAGGTTGTGTAGCCGATTTACGGTTCCACTGTAGGGTTTCGGGGGATGATTGACATCTCATCTGTTTATTGTTCCACTGTGTTACTATGAGTGTTGTTCCACAGTGATCTGTGAGTACTGTTACTGACTACCTGACGGTAGGGCCTGGTTCAGCGCCAGACATCTGGATTGTGGTCCCGGGTATGTACGGGATCCACCTAAAGCATGGATGACATCTCCAACCAATCAGTTTCAATAATTTAGGACCCTGATTGACACGTGTAGTAGGTATAGTAAGAGATGCGTCTATTAGATGTGACAATTGGTGTTCGCTAACATAATTGATAGCAAAACTGAAATTTCTACATTGACATTATAGACTGAACATGGTGTGTGTGTGTGTCATAATAGACATCTGATTGTACACTGGACCCTAACCTGACTTATCCTATCCACACCTAATATATATATACAGACTTTGATAGACACCTGACTGGATTGAACATTTGATTTCTTTACTGTTTAACTTATTATTTTCTATTTATGTATCATGTGTTATTTCTATCTTATTTCAGTACAGTTATCTTTTGTACACACTGTTTATATGCAGGAGCACTCCCGTTTTTCTTATATACTCATTAGGGTCGCTTCCTGACGATCCTGAATTCGTACGTCCAGATATTGGATGTTTCATATTATTGATTAGGTGTTCAATGAGACTGGACATGTTGCAAGGAGCTGAAATTTTTTTTCTACCTATTCTGATATTATTGTCTTCCTTTTCATTCATGTTGATTCTATAGTTTTCCTAATTCTCTATATATTACTATCAGTTGTTATTCCTTTTCGGTATTCATGTTATATCATGTGTGGGCATTCATATGTAGTATTGCAGTGATATTGATAGACTTTTTATAACTCGTTCAGCTTACTTTAGGCTTAATGTATATGCGTGAGGTATTTTCCTCACGTATATACGTCGCCGACTCTCGTTGCGACTCTGTTTTCACGTATTTTGAGAAGCGGGTGTGACAATATATGTTCAAATGGAAGTTAAATATCTTCTGTTATATTTCTAGAGCTAAGAAGCCCCTTAGAATTAATTATACTGTAATTCAACTCTGCTTTTAACTTGAACTTGAATTTCAATCCAAAACTGAAATCGAATCTGATTCCTTTTGGATTTGTGGATCAGATCAAAAAATTGTCCTTATCAGGCCTGGATACAAATTCGGGTAAGATCTTTCCTTATGGGATTTGCATTCAGATTAAACATAGATCCGATCAAAATTCCAACCCTTTCACAGCCCTAACTGTAGTGTTTGATTTCATATCCGTGATGTTCTTATGCATGACTATGTGGCATAGGAAGCCATAGGAATTGCAAGCACATAGAACTAACATTTGCCAAGAAATTGCGTATAAAACATGACGAAAACTTTAGCAATTAAAAGAAAATTTTCTTTAAAAATGGGGAAATTGCATGCAAACATGACCAAACTTCATTATAAATGAAGTTTCTACAAATAATGTTTGTGCTCATGTGCATGCAGTGCGTGTTGGATCCCGTTATAACTATGAAAAGAAGAAAGGCCATGTGCATTCAAGAAGTTTAGATGGTAGCTTAGATGACACATGAACAACCTTTACCTGAAGGATAGCATGGCCTGCTTGAAAGTAGAATAAAACAGTTAACTGATATCTTTGCCAAGCAATAGCAGTAGTTCAATCTTAAGCTCCAGTTGACCTTACGCTGGTAGAACAAAGAGAAAGGAAAATGTTAACAGAACCATGTGGGAAATGGCAAGATCTAGAACTTGTCACACACACACACACACACACACACACACACACACACACACACACACACACAGAGATATGACATCTTTCATCATAAGAATGGGCTGTACAAAAATGATGTTTCAAGGAACCAGTTTGACTATGATATAACTATGCATATGTCTAGCTCTTTAACCATTGAAGAAAATAGGTAATTTCTTTTATATTGAGACTCAATAAAGCATACTGATTCTTCAGTTTTTGGTTTTTTGTTTCATTTTTGTTTTTTTGTTTCTTTTACTATGAAGAAAAGCAAGAAAATTACTAGAAAAATCGAATAATACAAAGAATGAGGAATCCTCCGCGAGTGTATAGATAAGAATCGATATAAAGCTTAGGTCTCGATAAAGTGCACAAAAGAATTTCTTACAGCATAATACAAACCATTTAGTTAGAGAGTTTTAACATTACAAATGAGCAGAGAGAGAGAGAGAAAATCAACTCGTGAATCAATACAAACAATTTTAATAGACAAATGGTGGAGTAATTGAGATTACCTCCGGGCATATTCATGCGGAAGCTTGTCATGTGAGCTTCCTTCCATCTTTAGATGATCAACTGCTGAATAGAATTGATTGAATGCCCACGAGAATTTTGTTCTTGATTGCTCGATAAATTTCTTCCGTCTATTTTTAGTTGAAGTTAGGTGAAAACCTTGACTTTCACTCAGCAGGTACTCAAGATCCTAATAACCAACTCAGAAGATTGTATCTCAACTGAATGATCAGTCCTCACACACATAATCAAACACAGCTTCAGTATTGCAAAATTTATATCCTAACTAACAATCCCTGTCTGAATTAGGCTCAGCCCAGGCTCTCTGACAACACCTTGTTTCTTCCATTCCTCTCTGACTCTAGACACCCTGTCCCACATTTCAGCAGTAGCATAAACATTAGACAAGGCAACATATGCATCTGAAGTTTGCTTCCTTCTCTTTGTCATTTCCTCAGCCACCTTACTTCCAATTTCCACATTTCCATGCATTTGACACCCTGCAAGCAATGCACCCAAAATAGCATGACCATCAGCACCATCCAAACTCTTGTCTTTTATATCTTGAACTACCTTCCAAGCCTCTTCAAGCTTCCCAGTTCTTCCTAACATATCAACCAAGCAAGCATAGTGATCTCCCCTAGGAGAAATACCATATTTTTTCATCATTAAGTTGAAGTAATGCATCCCTTGTGCAACCAAACCACTATGACTGCAAGCATTTAAGATGGCCACAAATGTAACCTCATTAGGCTTTACACCCAAACTCATCATTTGCTCTAACACCCCAATGGCCTCTAAACCATAGCCATGAGTGGCATAACCAGTAATCATCGAAGTCCAAGAAACAACATTCTTCTCCCCCATCCTATCAAAGACTCTTCGTGCATAAGACAAATTACCTGATTTTGAATACATGTCAACAAGAGCCGTTGCCAAAACCAAATAATCCTCTCCATCCTCTGCTACCGTCTTGAGTGCCTGCCCGTGTACCTGTTTGCCTGCATCCAATGCAGCTATGCTACTACAAGCATTGAGAGCGGATGCAAAAGTGTAACAATTCCCATGAGCCAACCCCTCTTCACCATACAACCTTGCCAGTAATCGCAACCCCTCCCGCGGTAATCCACACTGCACGTATCCCGAAATCATAGCAGTCCAGGAGATCACATTCTTACTTGGCATTTCATCAAAATAACAATGCGCTTCCTCGAGTAAACCACATTGTACACATCCGGCAATCATTGAGTTCCAGTGGGAAACTTGCCTCTCCTTCAAATCAAAGAAAACTTTCCGCGCTTCTCCAAAACTAGAGCACTTGCAATACATATCAATCAAAGCACTCCCAAGAGCGACATTGTCATTATCACCCAACATGACCACAACTCCATGCACCTTCCTCCCAATATCAATCAACCCAAGATTTGCGCAAGCCGTTATAATGGAAACCACCACACTACTATCTGCCATCAAAACTTGCAACAAATCACCACTGCCCCGAATTTTCCTAACAGCTGCAGCATATCTCTCGTTAAAAACATACCCATTAATCATCATCAGCCTATCCAGCGCACTCTCTTCTCTTCCCTCCATCACTCTTTCTGCACACTCCACTTCTCCACACCTAAAGTACATGTTCGTCATTGCACTTGCAACTGCAGAATCCGACTCAAATCCAGCTAAAATAACATACGCATGAGTTTGCACGCCACATCTCAAATCACCAATTCCAGCGCACGCAGTCAGCACAGTAGAAACCGTGAACTCATCTGCACCCAAATCAAATTCAACGGATCTCAACTGAAAGAACAAGTCCAACGCATCAGCGCCCATTCCGGCTGTCGAGTACGCCGAGATCATCGCGTTCCAAGTGACGCTATTTCGCTCGGGCATTTCGTCGAACAGGTCTCGTGCAGACACCAAACCGTCGCATTTCGAGTAGGCGGCAAGGACTGAAGTGGCTACGACGACGTGGGCGGAGAGGCCGCGCTTGACGATGTGGCAATGGACGGAGCGGGCGAGGGAGTGGTCGGAGACGGAGCCAACGGCGCGGGCGAGGGAGGAGAAGAGAAAAGGGTAGCTGCTGCTGCTGCTGCTGCTGCCGGCAGAGTGGGGGTCAGCGGGGGAGCAGTGGGTGATGAAGTGGGTGAAGAGGTTGAGGGCGGCGAGGGGGCGGTCGGAGCGGGCGTAGGCGGAGACCATGGCGGTCCATAGGACGGGGTCGCGAGAGCGGGGTGGGACCCGGTCGAAGAGGCGGCGGGCGTAGGTTAGCAAGGCCGGGGACCGGAGGCTAGCGTACGCCTTGATGAGCTGGGCGGCTGCGACGGGATGGGCGTCGAGGCCGAGCTTGAGGAGGCGGGCGTGGGAGCTCATTATTCAGAGCAGAGGAATTGAGTGAATATAAGCGAGGCTGGGCTGAGTTTGGGTTTCGTTGTTGGGCCTTTATTGGGCCTCGCTGAGTTTCTTACCTTATTAATGATTTTTTTCTCTTAACATTGATAAGAACAAATAAATACCACGCAAAAGATCCCAATAATGGCTACTAATTGTTCATTAAAAATTTAAAATAAAAAATAAAACTGGTGACAGAGAAAAATGATTTGATCCTTGCTTTATTTCTGGTCCATGGATGTAAATAGGAGTAAACACTTGATAAAAAAATTGAGGTTCAAATAAACTATGTTTCTACAAGATGTAGAGGCCCAACCCAATTGAAGGCCTGCAATCGAAGTTGCTCTGAAATTTCGCCCCCAGACAACCTCAGGGCAACAATATCAAAATGCATTGATGTGAACTAGAGGCCCTTGAGGTCGGCCTCTTCTTGAATTCTTGTTTTGGCCCAATCCTCATAGCCCATTAAGAGCAATTTATAAAAAAAATTCGCCTTAGAAACTTTTTTTTATAAATAAATAATAGCATAGCTCAAACGGCACGAAACTTCTTCCATTTTCTAGAAGGTTGTGCGTTTTAATTTCTTCATTTGTAAGTTAGTGAGGAGATCTAATTTCTGATTTATAAGGTGTACTATATGACATATTATGAAATTATTAATTGCATGTGAACCTAAAATGCTTAACGGGGAGATTTTTAAATAAATTTATAAATTTATAAGACACACTAAGGGGGTGTTATTTAAACGTAAAAATTATAAAAGGTCGTAATTCGTAAATGACTTACACCTCAATCACAACTATGACGTTTGTTTGAACCGTAATTGATAAAAGATTTACGCAACTCAACTATCACTTACTTGCAATCCAATTACCATTCAGTTACAGTTAATTTTGTGGTCATACAAATTTGTATTATTTTTTATGCTAATATTAATTGTTTTTAATATTTAGTATTTATTTGCAATATTAAAAAATTTTAAATCACCAAATAGTTAATTTTGTGGTTAACTTTTTCACTTACAACTTTCACATTATTACAATAAATATCGTAAACTACAATATATTTTTCTACTTACAACTCTGTATTATCAATCAAACACCGTAGAACTTACATACATGTAACTCATTTACTAATTACGACTTACGAATTATGGCCAATTACGACAACCAAATAAAATAATCCCACAGAGTATATTATATAATATAATAATAGTGGCGTGTAGATCTAAAAATGCCCGTCAATTGCCCATGTGCTTATTTCATTGGACTGGCTTGAACAGCGACACATGGTGACTGACCTCATCCTTTGACCATCCGTACCTTTCCCAAACATCAAACTCGAGAAGAAGACTATGATATGACAAGTTACAACGACAGTTGTAGCAAGTCCAAGTCTTTTGATGACAAGTTACAGTATGGCTCCAAGAAATCAACAGGCAAATGTTCATTGATCATAGTCGGATTGTTGGGAAGGTCCAATGCAAATAGCAGAAGTATGTTGAAGAACAATCACAAATAAGTAAAAACAAAATAATTGAGAGAGAATGTGAGAAAACACAGAGTTCATGAGGTTCGATAATTGTCTGTATCCTTGAGACAGAATGGGAGAGAGATTATTCAAATCACCAATTCAGGTTACAATCAATGAGGACAACACCTTTTATATATAGTAAGAGAATCCATGAAGAAAAGAAAACCAAAAAATTCTGAAATCAGATCAGAAATGAAATCAGAATTCAAATATGAAACTGGCTCAGCACTGATGGGCGGTCGACCGCTAGTTGTGCAGGCGCCAATACATAGTTATGTGTGGTCGATCGGGCGATCGACCGGCTTCACCCTAATGCATTGCGTGTCTTCTAGTCGGTCGACATGGCTTCGGCTGTCTCCCCTGTTGTGCATGTCGGTGGCCTGTCTCTTCTGTTGTGCATGTTGGTTCAGATTTTGTTTCGATTCTCCTCAGAGTTCCTATCATCATGTTAATGATTAGTCTCTGACAAACTCCTCCAAAACTCTATAGAAAACACTTAATTCTTTATCCCATATGAGATTTCCTCTCATTTCCTGGCGGAGTCGCCGTCTTATTTTCTATTGAAATTCGAAAGGGAAAACTTACAAAATTTGTAGAACATTACAAGTAATTAAATAAGAAATTGCGAGAATCTTCTGCTGAAATTTCTAGGAAAGTGTGTCGATGGGAGTCTGATCAGCGTGCGATTATTTTATTCCGTTGACGATGCGAGCGTTTAGTTTTTGAACACCACTGTTTGGAAATTTCAGAAATTTCCTCCAGAGCGGAAGATCTCGAGAATTAACAACCTGAGTTAGAGAGCTGAGTCTCTAAAAAGCTTGAAAACTAGAGAATGGTCTTTGTATTTGTCAAAGCTCTTCTCTTTTACAACTTTACTATCCAATGGCCAGCCCCTGAGCGCCCTCAATAATGAGCTGTTTGTAGGTTCGCAAAGGGTGTAACTATAACGGTCCCAGATTTTTAATATTCCCAATAACATAAGCATTCTATTAAACTAACAAATTATCATAATCATCTCCAAATTCTCGAAAATTTCGACAGCACCTCCTTTATAAATACTGATCTGACTTGATATACAATACAAAATCACAAATAGTTTCGGCCAACATCATCCTACTTATTCTCAATCCCAACACATACTAACTCAGCAAGCGTCCACGCAATCATAATAGTATTTCGGCTTGATAACGCCTGCTTATCCATGTATAATATCCTAACAATCACAACATAATGAGCTCGAGAGTACCCTCTCGGCATTCACAGTATAACTCAGAACTACTTTAACTCCAACTAATCATGGTCATCACAAGCTAACTCATCTCTACATAAATACATCTAACAAATATAATACATGTTACATATCGAATATGACTATGAGCATGTACAACAAGAACTTTACAAATATTAATACATAATCATATTTATAATACTTTCATTAATTCGTGAAAATTCTCGACACAATACCCATAACCTGAAGTTGGGTCCCTACATCGCCATGACCTGAAAACATGAAACTTGGGAGGGAGGGGGGTAAACTCGACAGCTCAATAATCAAAGAAAGAAATACTCATTACCATATGAAATATGAATTCACTCCAAAAAAATAAATATAAGTTGAACATGACCAAATGAATAGGGAATGGTAAAATGAAACAAGTTAAATGATCATAATGGACTTCTCATGTTCTTATTTATTTAATCGAAACAGTCTGACCCCTTTTTGGTTGCTATGCCTTATGCTTTCTTATATTGCAATATCATATGTCATATGGCATTCGAGTTTAAAATGCAATGACTTTTATAATTTGTCAATAAGTTCTTTTTGTGTGTATATGACATACAACCTACAAGCATCTCAATTGTCACACATAGCGATATACAGACTACGATAATGGAATAATATTCTTATAACATATCATCACATATCAGTACACTCTTAGTGATATACCTATATATCATATATTGTTCATCACACATGGTGATGCACAGATATTAGCCCACATTTCCGACGGTGTACCATTCGAGCACTCCCCTCCCACCCCAAATGTATACCAAACAAAACAAAAGTATATCATTCGAGCACTCCCCTTCCGATCCCGAATATATACTAAACAAGAACAAACGTATATCATTCGAGCACTCCCCTTCAAACTCCAAATATATACTAAACAAAAAACAAATGTATATCATTCGAGCACTCTTTTTTGACCCCGAATATATACCAAATAAAATAAACATATATCATTCGTACACTCCCCTTCTGACCTCGAATGTATACCAAACAAAACGTATATCATTCAAGCCTCCCCTTTTGACCCTGAATATATACCAAACAAAACAAACGTATATTATTCGAGCACTTTCCTTATGACCCCGAATGCATACAAAAAAAAAAAAAACAAACAAACTTATATCATTCGAGCACTCCCTGTAACGCCCCGATCCCGCAGGTACGGGGACGTTATGGCGACGTACATACGCGAGGTGAAAACAACCTCACGTGTACGTTAAGCCTCAGTACAGGACATAACCTCCATATACACAGGAGTTCCAGTAGGAAATAAGTACAAGAATACCTGCAGAAAGAGATTAGTGATCATAGCAGATAGAAAAATAGAGATAAATAAGATAACAGCAATAAATCACAAAGATACCTATGAATGAGCTCGCTGATGAGTCTCCTATGTGAACCCAATGGACTATCTGCCGATATGCTAACTCGGGTCTCCAACTGGGCACGCAAACCCAGGGTCGTCAGAAAGCGACCTAGTGAGTGGTAAAATGAAGGAGGCAGTAATAGATACAATAATAATACAAGCACGATAATAATATATAATACATGATGTTATGGTAGTGATACCATATCATAAGTATATAATAAGCAGCAGAGTGTATAACCATGTAAGCAGTAGAAATCTATAAACAGGTCATCTTTTAATACCATCACTACCTAACCGGTTATGATCAGGTCATGTCTCTAATCGTATCCAGTTTATATAATATAAAATGTTATCTAGTAGTGACGTGATAGAAGTGAACATGCTAGTGGCGACGTGATAGACGTGTACAGGCAGATGGGCCTATGCAGTGTAATCACTATACGGTGTGGTGTATATACAGTAGTGATGTCTGCTCTACAGAAAGCAACATATATGCAATGCAGAACATGCGTCGTATGCCATGCAATGCAGAACATGCGTCATAACAGTATAACATATGCCAGGTAAAGTAACAAGTATACAGGTGACATGATATCGGATACAGTAGCATGAACAATAACAAGATAGCATACATGTACCAGGCATGTCATGTGATTTATACAATAGTAGCAATCAGTACCACCTGATATTTTAATCAATCTCTTCCAGTGTCCCATACCACTGGCAGTTCATACTGGAGCCCGCACTCCGGTCGAACCCATCCGGACATGGCCTACGGGTACCATTATCCAAACGAGAGAATGACCAAATAACAAGTGTTCCCGACATCACTATTGTGTATACTGTTTTATTATGTTAATTAGAAACCATGGTCGAGGAGTTCTTATCGGGTAAGTGTATCCCGTGCATACCCGGGATCACGGCCTTTATCAAACCCCTGACTGCTAAGACCAGAGCCCTCCGCTAAGAGGGGAACAATAATCAAGTAACGAGAGCTCATGGAGCAATTGGTAGGTAGCACTACCATCCCTGCAGTGGGAGAACAATATGGATTCAGTACATCACCCGATAAGATCTAATCAACCGTAGAGTCTCCCCCATACCCCAGTTAAATTTATGATCTGATATGTCAAGTATAGAATGAATAAATACAGTACATGATACGGGTAACATGATAACTGGACCTGAGCTCTGTTGATAGCATAGAACAATATAACGGGAATGGGAACAATATAACAGGAACAATATAACGGGAAACGGGAACAATAGATGTGGGATTCCACATGTCGCATATCAACAGCTCTCAAGTCCAGTAACGGGAAATCCATATCAGTAACAGGACACAATCATATAACATGAATACGGGAACATGGAACAATAATACATGTAGTATGAACGGGAATTCATATGACAAGAATAAAGAAAACATACATGCATGTGTAACAGTGATATGGAAACATGACATGCATGTGTAACAGTAATCAGTGTATTCCATGTAATGATGATAACTATAATATGGCATACGGTAAACCGTGCAATTGTATGCGGTAGCCAGTGCATTGGTCTGTAGCAAGAATCCGTGTAAGACATTGGTATATCACTAACATGTCCTAACAGTGATCCGTGTATAATGTCTGAGTATGTCCAGTGAATAATTACTAGTTACCGACTTTTATCCATAAGCAAGTTATATCACTCCATGTTACTAAACATAGTAAAATATAATTTATAAAAGAAAAATACTCTCAAACTAGCCATAGGAAGGTAGCTCTCTTTCCCACGATCGCAACGGATCCAGAATCGTCCCAATCGGAGTCCGGATGCTCCCGATATCGCCCGAATACTAAATCATAACAAATAGGGTTAAATATGTAAATAAAACATTAAATGCAAATACTAAAATGTACAGGGGATTTTCTGCAAATATACCTTTATTGGGTCGGGTTGACTTGCAAATGGGTCGGGTTTGAGTTAAACCCAAACCCGAACCCATTGGGTTTTCACCCAACAGAGCAGCAGCAGCAGCCGTGCTTCTGCTGCCGCCCTTGCCGGCCGCCGCCCGGCCGCCCGCCGGCGCCGGCGCCTCCCCGGCGACGCTCTGGCGCCGGATTTCCCCACGCGAGAGTAAGGGAGAGAGAGAAGTGGGTGGGGCTGATGCCCCCCTACCAGCACCGCCGCCTGGCCTGGCCGGCCTCCGGCGTGCCGCCGGTGTAACGGTCCCTAGCTCTAATAAACAAGATTAGGCCTAAAATACCAATATCTCCATTACTCTTATAAAAATTTTGGCTGCATCATCCTTAATATTTCATTTATTTCCCACTTACAATAACCAACAATTTCGGCTCAAAGGCCTACTTAATTCCATCAAAGATTTCGGCCCACACGGCCTACTTATCATGTCACAATACCCAAACCTTAACTAGATACATATGTCATAACTTGCATCCTTCATCGTAAGCATATATCTTTTCATCAAAACATCACAATAGTTAACTTCCCAACAATTTGCATTCCCACACATGGCCATCTTTCGAAGTTCAAGACATAACATATCCGAGGAGTTCACAATCCAACACATTACATCACATAAAAGTCCCTAGTTTCAAATACTATAAAGACAAATATACACCGAGTACATCTCAACATGTTCCACAAAAGAAAGAGGACTAATGTAGAGTCCTTACATACATATTAAATATAACAAGAGTAAGTCAAAGTGATACAACTACATGCCATACATTCCATAATTTAACTCTTCCAGTTAGAGAGGTCCCTTACCCTTATCCAAACCTAAAAAGATGGAAAGAAAATAAAATGAGCTCGACAGCTCAATGAGTAAACCATGTCATAGGGTGTTGATATAATAATTTCATAAGATAAACAGTTTAGAAGAGGTACTTTACAATGAGTTCCATAAACAACAAACTTTTTCAACCTAACTTGTTCTAGGCTCCATACATATGTGGTCTACATGACTTCACTATCAAAAGTTGCATTCCGCCATATCATGATACAAATGAGATAATTGTATGAGTATGTGTGTAATTTTTTGTGGATTAGTCCTCTCACATCAACTCGGCTCGTTATAAACATAAAGTGACATTCTAGTTTAACACAAGCATTATCAATATAGAACGAAACTTGACAGTTCACTTTTATATTTCAATCAATCTAAATGTAATTCCCCCGTCTTCCACCTCCTACCGGCTCCCGCTCGGCCCCTTCCTCCTTTTATAATAAGTATATATAAAACCTATAAATTTTCCCGTCTTCCCCCCTCCTACTGGCTCCCGCTCGGCCCCTTCCTCCGTTTATATATATATATATGTATATGTCAAATCCCCGTCTTCCCCCCTCCTACCGACTCCCGCCCGGCCCCTTCCTCCTTTTATATAAATGCATCATGCAAGTTTAAGCTATAATATCCATAACAAGCAATATAAAACTAACTTACACGTCATGCCCGAAATGATGTGCAACAATAAGAAAGAAGACATGTACTTGGGGTTTACCCAATATCATAGTAACATCATAATCACGCCACATTCAACCCGCATGAATATATGCATTGCCCCATAAACTTGCTAATACTTAACACAATGCTATATTGTAAGGAGGGGTCTTCCCCCGTGCACTATGGTGAACATGAAATATGATTCAAGTTAATCGATCGGCATTTATGGAGTGCTATTAGTACAAATCCTAGACCTCACATAATACATCATACCATTTCTATTTATGAAGAGCCAAAATTATACTATACGCATATCAACTTGGTTATCATGATGTTAGTCAAGAAAAACAGCGAATTAAAGTGCTAAATTAGTTCACTTAGGCGTAATTAGTATGCTAGAACATGTATTCTACACATGCATTTCATATCCATGTAATGTAGAGACCAACAACTATGCAATATTCATTGGATTCCATTTAGCCCAACAATAATCATGAAAATAGCGAATTAAATATGCTAGATCATCTCATTGAAGTATAATTAGTAAGCTAGAACATGTGTATCACATATGCATCTCATCACAACATAGTATAGAGGCACAATAACTAGGTAATGTCTATAATTTTCATCTAATTTGAGGATATCACAAAAACAGTAATTAATACCTTTGTGGTTCATCAAATACAAACTCAAAATTTCAATTTTCAAAACTTGATAGAAGATGTAACCCTAATAGTTAGGTTTACTCACAATTGTTTATAGATCTGAAACAGAGAGTTAGGCTTCAGGAATTTCTGCTTGGCAGTGCTAGATCTCTCCCCCAGCTCACCAAGCCTCTTGTAACGCCCCGATCCCACGGGTACGGGGACGTCACTGCGACGTATATACGCAGGTCAGAAATACCTCACGTATATACGCTAAGCATTAGTACAAGCAAGAATCAGAGTACAACAAAGCGTGGTATTCATTCATATGCCAACTTAAGAAGTACAAATTACAAAGTTATCACAGGATATGATATACTATTACACAGTACATGTGTCTTATATCACAACCAAGTCCAAAAGTACGATTTACAATATGAACACAAAATGCTCACGAGTTGGACGAAGATCCCGTGAGTCGAAGAGAAAAGTCTGGCACAAAGGGAACTGAAACTAGTCGGCCTGCTCAACAAGGAAAGCTTGATCTTCTGTGGACGGCTCCACTTCGATCCAATCTTCGGAACCTGAACATACAAATTCAAGGGAGTCAGGACCTCCCAAACAAATGATCAGGTTACAGCCGAGTGGCAAAGAGACAAGAGCAGGAGAGTTGGAACAGTATAATTAATCAGTCAGCAAGTAATGGAAGCATCACAAGATAAGGTTGGAAAGACATTGTATAAGCTTAGGTTACAGCTCCATGAGACTAGTACCTCGAAGGAATAATCCAAACAAGGAAACCCTCATCCATATACCTTTATCTCATGTCCCCGTAATCCAGGCGTATACAACAGATCCACAGTTAGCGTCTTTTATTATTATTACTTGTCTTACTTTGATATCTAGCTATGTGAACTAGCGTCCCAGCGCACATAGATCCATATCCGAGTAAAGCAAGGTTGTTATTGGAAACCAGCGGGGGTATCAACGAACTATGTTTACAGTGGGTCCCGTACATGCCCGGGACCACGGTCCAGGATTGTTCCGTTGCTTGGTGACGGAACCAGCCGCAAGGCTAACAGGAGGGACTTATGTATGCCCTTTATCATGATGGTATCAGGAAGAGGGAGCCAGCACTCCCCTCGGTCGCCTGGAGGCCCACAGGTCAGACCGGATATTTTAGTTGCACAACATACCTAATGCCACTGTAAACACGAACATATATTGATAGCCGCATATTTTCCCCGACCCGATGCAAGTTGTCTCATTTTAAGAGTCCTTTAGATAATTATCAGATTTCGGGAATGAGCAGGAGCAAGTCTGGAATATCAGGAGTACAATTCGTACTATTACGTAATCAAGTTAGTAAAGCATGATGTCCGGTTATCATTCCCATTATCGTGATAATTATAAGAGTCAAGTGTATCATGCTTGGTGTCAAGAGATAGCATGATAAGAAGTGATATTCGTCTGGGAGTAGCAGACGCGAAAGTAGCAGACGCGAAAGTATCAGACGCGAAAATAGCAGACGCGGGGTTCGCATCGCAAAGGTGCCGCAAACGCGAGGTCTGCGTTCAGGTCAGGACGCGAGGAGAACGCGGACGCGGACATGGGTTCTGCGTCGCGTAAATGCAAGAAGAACACCGACATCGGCATAACAGACGCGAAAGTAGCAGACGCGGGGTTCACGGACGCGGGGATCGCGTCACGAAGGTATCAAAACGCGAGGCTCGTGACCTGCGTTAAATCAGGGCATGAGGAGAACGCGGACGTGAGTATAACTCCGCGTCATGTCAATATAAATCGAACGCAGACGCGAGCTTTAGCTCTGCGTCGCATCGAAATAACGCGAAGGCCGCGTTAAGGAAATGCCTAGACGCAGGAGATAACTCCGCGTTTAACAGTACAACCACACCGTACAACATAAAATACAATAATAAAAAAGAGTTTACAAGTCCATGTCTTGGCGAGTAAAGTTACTCGCCTGAAAACGTTCTTATGCGTCCAACGATCCGAGAGAGTTCTTGTTCAACTTATCACCAAAACGACCGCCGGAATAATCGCAAGCGATTACCGGAAAGTCTACGGCGATGTCGACAACTAAGCAAACCCGGCCCCAATCCTAAAAAAGGGGGGAACCGGCCTTAGTATTGCCGTCGGCGAAGAGGAGCATGGCCCCCAATCCAAAAGGAGGGTGGCCGGCCTCAAGGAAATGAAGGGGTGATGGTTGTTGTTTGGTGAAGGTGAAGGCTTTGGTGGTGGTTTGGAGTTTGTGGTAGTTTTAATGGAGTTGAAGGAGGAAGAAGATGAAGGTAGGAGGTTGTGGTGGTTGTGGTTATGGTGGAGATGAAGGAGGAATTGGTGAGGGTGAAGACTTCTCTTGGTGGAGGCTAAGTTTTTGGTGAAATGAAGTGAAAATGAAGGAGAAATGAGAAGGAAAAGTTTATATAGGTTTTGATTTTGTGAAGGAGGTGCCAAAAATGTAAAAGAGAGGGGTTATTTGTAAAGTGGAGAGGTGAGGTGTTTCTCTTGGCCAATCTTGGCCAGCCATGGGGAGGGGAGAGAGTTTGGAATTTGTTTGTAGTGAAGATATTTGTTGGTGGAAGTGTGTAGAAAATGGTGGAAATTTGGAGAACTTTGTGGCTTGTGGAGGAAGGAAAGGAAATAAAGAAAAAGGAAAAAGGAAAAGAAATTCATAAGAGAAGATATTTTCTTGGACTCAAAAAGTAAAAATGTTGAAAAAGACTGATTCCCGGGTTTGAGTCGTGGATGCGGAAAACATTCGGAAAAATACCGAAATCGTCCCGAAATCAAGTATCTCGGAACGACTCTCAAAATTTATCAAAAATCAAGAATAATATTCTAAGACTCATGGTGAAATTCGTTTGAAGAAATAATTTATCGTTTTGAAATTAAAATTCCTGGAATCGGCCGTCGATGTCGGTCGACGCCAGTTTTGACAGAAAATCTAATAAATTTTGGAAATTCCCAAAAAATGAATTAAGATAGGAAATAATATTCTAAGAAGATACGTGAAAGCGGTTTCTCAAAATTCAATCCCAGTTGTAAATTAAAAATCCCGGATACTGGCTGATACCGACTCTGGTGGAATTTTCATAAATTCATAAAATCCTCAGAAAAAGTATTTAGGTAGGAAATATGATTCTAAGAGGAAATGTCTAAAGACTCTTCGAGAAATTCCAATCTGTCTGTAAATTAAAAATCCGGGAATCGATCAGCGGTACTGGTCGACACCGGTTTTGAAGATTTTCAATTTAATTCGAGAAAATTCCAGAAAATCCTAGAAAATATAAAATATTGGAAAATGATATTTAAAACTAAAATCGGTCAAATACAAGAAGTAAATCGAAAAATACGATCGAAAAACTGAATACGCAACTAAGTACGTATTCCGGGAACTGGGTATTACAATCCATCCACCTTACAAAAATTTCGTCCTCGAAATTTCAGGAAGGGGAAGGTGACGGTAGAGAAGGATAGAGAGAAGGAATTTTACCAACTTAAGTTGTGAATAGTTGAGGATAACGTTCACGGATAACATCCTCTCGTTCCCACGTGGCCTCTCCTGGCACATGCCTATTCCAAGAAACCAACACTAATGGTATCGCCTTATTCTTCAAGGTCTTAACACTTTTATCCAAAATAGCCATCGGTTGCTCTTGATAGGACAGATCTGGTTGTAGTTCCAGTTCGGAGTGATCTAGGATATGATTCTCATCCTTGACATACTTCCTCAACTGTGATACGTGGAATACATTGTGTACTCCGTCTAAAGATGGAGGTAATGCCAATCGGTAGGACACATCTCCCACACGATCCAAAATTTCGAATGGGCCGATGTATCTTGGGCTAAGCTTTCCACGAGTACCGAACCGGATTACCCCTTTGGTGGGTGATATCTTTAAAAACACATGGTCACCTGTCCTAATTCCAATGGTCTTCTCTTTGTGTCAGCCCAACTTTTCTGTCGGCTCTGTGCTGCCCGGAGGTGATCTCTAATGATTCGAACTTTGTCTGTTGTCTGAATTAGGATCTCTGGCCCCAAAAGTCTCCTCTCACCGACTTCGTCCCAACAAATTGGTGATCTACATTTTCTGCCATATAATGCCTCAAACGGTGCCATCTTGATACTGGCCTGATAACTGTTATTATAAGAGAATTCTGCCAGATGAAGATAGTCTTCCCATGATCCCTTGAATTCAATCATGCAGGCTCTTAGCATGTCTTCAAGAATTTGGATAGTCCGTTCAGATTGTCCGTCTGTCTGAGGGTGATATGAAGTACTAAACTTCAGACGAGTTCCTAGACTTTCTTGGAGACTTTCCCAGAAATGTGATCGGAATCTTGTGTCTCTATCTGATACGATGCTGACTGGAACTCCATGTAGACGAACTATTTCCTTCATGTATTTGTCTGCCAGGACTTCTGTTGTTTGACCTACCCTGAACGGTATGAAGTGAGCTGATTTTGTGAGGCGATCAATGATTACCCAAACTGCATTATTACCCTTAGGACTGCGAGGTAGTGCCGTGACAAAATCCATAGTGATATGTTCCCACTTCCACTCGGGTATTGGTAAGGGTTGTAGAAGTCCAGCTGTTCTTTGATGTTCTATCTTTATCTGCTGACAAACTAAGCACTTGGCCACATACTGGGCTATCTCTCTTTTCATAGCATTCCACCAAAACTGTTTCTTCATATCTTGATACATTTTAGTTCCCCCTGGGTGTATGGAATAGGCTGAACTGTGTGCTTCTGCTAGAATTTTCCGTCGAACTTCTCCTTGGGGAACGCAAATTCTGTTACCAAAGTATAGTGCATCATCCGTATGAATACGGATATCTGTTCTCAATCCAGCCTCTACTTGAGCTCTGAATTTCTGTAATCTGGGGTCTTCCTTTTGAGCTTCTTTAATCTCATTTATTAATGTCGATTGAATCTGAAAGGTCATTAACTGTCCTGCCTTATCAGTTCCTTGTACTAACACTAAATCCAATCTTATGATGTCTTGAATTAACTCCTTCTGTTGAGGAATTTGGATTAGCATTCTATTTTCTGGCTTCCTGCTCAATGCATCTGGTACTGTATTGACCTTGCCCGGATGATATTGCAAGTCTATATCATAGTCCGCCATTAATTCGAGCCACCGTCTCTGTCTCATGTTCAATTCCTTCTGTGTGAAGATATACTTAAGGCTCTTGTGATCCGTGTAGATTAATACCTTGTCTCCTAGAAGATAATGCCTCCAGATCTTTAGGGCGAATATTACTGCTGCCAGCTCTAAGTCATGAGTTGGGTAGTTTCGCTCATGTGGCTTCAATTGCCTAGATGCATAAGCTATGACATGATCATGCTGCATTAGTACACACCCCAGGCCTTTTCCGGATGCATCACTGTATATGACCATCCCTCCTCTTCCTGAGGGAGTCTTCAAGATTGGAGCTGTAATGAGTCTTTGCTTTAATTGCTCAAATGCTGCAGTACATTCCTCTGTCCATATATACCTTTCTCCTTTTCGGGTGAGCTTTGTTAACGGGGCTGCAATCTTAGAGAAATCTTGGACAAAGCGTCTGTAATATCCGGCTAGTCCAATAAAACTCTTAATTTCAGTCACTGTCTTTGGAATTGGCCAGTCCTTTACTGCCTGGATTTTGCTGGGATCAACTGAAATTCCTTCTGCTGAAATCATGTGCCCAAGGAAGGCTATACGGTCTAACCAGAAGTCACACTTGCTCTGCTTAGCATGAAGTTGCTCTTGTTGGAGAGTCTGTAATACTATCCTCAAGTGTTCGGCATGTTCTCTGTCGTTCTTTGAATAGATCAAGATGTCATCTATAAAAACAACTACAAACTGATCCAAATATGGCGAGAACACTCTGTTCATCAAATCCATGAAAACTGCAGGGGCATTGGTGACTCCGAAAGGCATAACTAAAAATTCATAGTGGCCATAACGGGTCCTGAATGCTGTTTTTGGAATATCTTCTTTCTTCACCTTTAGCTGATGATAACCTGATTGTAAATCTAATTTAGAGAATACTCGGGCTCCATGTAGTTGGTCAAACAGGTCATCAATCCTTGGTAAGGGATACTTGTTCTTGATGGTAACTTTGTTCAATTCTCTATAGTCGATACATAACCTTTTACCACCATCCTTTTTGTTTGCCAATAGTACTGGAGCTCCCCAGGGTGAAGCACTTGGTCTAATCAATCCCTTGTCAGAATATTCTTGCAGTTGTTTCTTTAGAATTTCCAACTCAATGGGTGCCATTCTGTACGGAGCTTTGGATATTGGGACTGTGCCTGGAACAGTGTCAATGGAGAATTCAATCATCCTGTCAGGCGGAAGTCCTGAGATTTCAGCAAACACTTCTGGGAACTCATCCCAAACCGGTACTTTCTTCTTCTGAATTTCTGAAGTAGCCATCTGAGTTTTTCTCTTGACAGCCTTAGGTTCCCCGTTAAATTGAAATTTCGGCTGACGTGAAATTCTGAACTCAATTCTCTTCCCCCGACAGTCAATAACTGCATAGTATTTGCTGAGCCAGGTCATACCTAAGATTACGTCGTACCCTTTGGTATCTAGTACGAGCATATCTATGGTTAATGTTCTGTTACATAGTTCTACAGGGCAATCAGTACAAACTTTAGTAGATACGACTACTCCATTCCCTGTACTAATCTCCCACTGATGGTCTAAAGACTTAACAGGTATAGAATGTAAGACAACAAAATGATCTGAGATGTAACAGTGGGAAGCACCTGAATCAAAAAGGGCTAGAACAGGTTTTGAGTGTACCCTGATCTTACCTGTTACCACCTCTTCAGAAGCCTCGGCCTCTTCCTCCGTTAAGTTGTAAGCTTGTCCCTTTCCACGTCCTGCTGCAGTCCTAACTCCTCTTTGGACTGGGCGAATAGCTTGTTGTGGAGGAGGGGGAAGGGCTTTCCTAATCATTGGTCCTTGGTTCCTCTGCCCATTTGGCCCTGGAAGTGCTGGCAAGACTTGGTTGGCTATTCCCATTCTTTTATGGGGACAGGCTTCTATGGTATGGTCACGAGAACCACACACCAGACATAATCCATTTGCACTACGGCAATTTTGTCGAGAGTGCCCTGGTTTCTGGCAATAGCTACAGAAGGTAAACGGTTGGGCCATCTGGAAAGGAGCTGGTCGGAATGGTCGTCTCATTGTCTGAACTTTTGCTGCTCTGAATGGGCCTCCTCTCCCCATTTGTGGAAATGGCCTCTTCATGGCCTGGTTCCTTATCAGGTTAACTTTCTTCTTCTCCAGTCCACGCTCCACTTCTCGAGCTATGGTGAGGACTTCGGAATAGGTTTTCAGCTGCTGGGGCATTAGAAAGACTTGGATGTCCATTTGTAGGCCCTGTTGGAATCTACTTGCCCGCTTCTCCTCATCAGTCACCATGTATGGAGCAAAGCGGCTGAGTCTTAAAAATTCTGCGGCGTACTCATCCACGGACCGATTCCATTGCTGAAGTCGGATAAACTGTTCTTCTATATCTTTCTGAGCCGTGGCAGGGAAGAATCTGCTATAGAAGCTCTTGGAAAATGTGTCCCAGGTGACAGGTTTGTCCAATCTTGCCTCCTCAGCTAGCCACCAGGTTCTGGCTACATCCTTCAATTGAATCTTGGCAACCTCTACTTGATTTTCCTTTGGAACTCGGGCTGCGTTCAACAGATCTGTGGTGTCAATCAGCCATTGTTCAGCATCTAGTGGTTTCTCTCCTCCTGTGAAAATGGCAGGTTGCAATCGTCTAAAGTCTGATATATTCCCTGGCCTTTGTTCTTTAGGAGCTGCTAACTCTTGCCTAAGGAGTTCTGTCTGTTGTTGCTGATTTTCCATCATAGTCTGGATAACTCTCAGAATATCAGCATTCTCTCCCGTAGGTCCATTTGATACTTGTCCTGAGTTGTTACGACTCGTCCTTCTATCCATACTTAGTTGGTAAAAGATGATTGGAAACTGGAAAAATGGAACGATTTTAGGACATAAGGAAAGGAATCAAGAAGGATTAGATAACTTTGTACATTGTAGTTGGCAATAGCAAATTCCATTTGCTGCTTGGTTGTACTATAGGTGTGAGAGCCTAGGCTCTGATACCAACCTGTAACGCCCCGATCCCACGGGTACGGGGACGTCACTGCGACGTATATACGCAGGTCAGAAATACCCTCACGTATATACGCTAAGCATTAGTACAAGCAAGAATCAGAGTACAACAAAGCGTGGTATTCATTCATATGCCAACTTAAGAAGTACAAATTACAAAGTTATCACAGGATATGATATACTATTACACAGTACATGTGTCTTATATCACAACCAAGTCCAAAAGTACGATTTACAATATGAACACAAAATGCTCACGAGTTGGACGAAGATCCCGTGAGTCGAAGAGAAAAGTCTGGCACAAAGGGAACTGAAACTAGTCGGCCTGCTCAACAAGGAAAGCTTGATCTTCTGTGGACGGCTCCACTTCGATCCAATCTTCGGAACCTGAACATACAAATTCAAGGGAGTCAGGACCTCCCAAACAAATGATCAGGTTACAGCCGAGTGGCAAAGAGACAAGAGCAGGAGAGTTGGAACAGTATAATTAATCAGTCAGCAAGTAATGGAAGCATCACAAGATAAGGTTGGAAAGACATTGTATAAGCTTAGGTTACAGCTCCATGAGACTAGTACCTCGAAGGAATAATCCAAACAAGGAAACCCTCATCCATATACCTTTATCTCATGTCCCCGTAATCCAGGCGTATACAACAGATCCACAGTTAGCGTCTTTTATTATTATTACTTGTCTTACTTTGATATCTAGCTATGTGAACTAGCGTCCCAGCGCACATAGATCCATATCCGAGTAAAGCAAGGTTGTTATTGGAAACCAGCGGGGTATCAACGAACTATGTTTACAGTGGGTCCCGTACATGCCCGGGACCACGGTCCAGGATTGTTCCATTGCTTGGTGACGGAACCAGCCGCAAGGCTAACAGGAGGGACTTATGTATGCCCTTTATCATGATGGTATCAGGAAGAGGGAGCCAGCACTCCCCTCGGTCGCCTGGAGGCCCACAGGTCAGACCGGATATTTTAGTTGCACAACATACCTAATGCCACTGTAAACACGAACATATATTGATAGCCGCATATTTTCCCCGACCCGATGCAAGTTGTCTCATTTTAAGAGTCCTTTAGATAATTATCAGATTTCGGGAATGAGTAGGAGCAAGTCTGGAATATCAGGAGTACAATTCGTACTATTACGTAATCAAGTTAGTAAAGCATGATGTCCGGTTATCATTCCCATTATCGTGATAATTATAAGAGTCAAGTGTATCATGCTTGGTGTCAAGAGATAGCATGATAAGAAGTGATATTCGTCTGGGAGTAGCAGACGCGAAAGTAGCAGACGTGAAAGTATCAGACGCGAAAATAGCAGACGCGGGGTTCGCATCGCAAAGGTGCCGCAAACGCGAGGTCTGCGTTCAGGTCAGGACGCGAGGAGAACGCGGACGCGGACATGGGTTCTGCGTCGCGTAAATGCAAGAAGAACACCGACATCGGCATAACAGACGCGAAAGTAGCAGACGCGGGGTTCACGGACGCGGGGATCGCGTCACGAAGGTATCAAAACGCGAGGCTCGTGACCTGCGTTAAATCAGGGCATGAGGAGAACGCGGACGTGAGTATAACTCCGCGTCATGTCAATATAAATCGAACGCAGACGCGAGCTTTAGCTCTGCGTCGCATCGAAATAACGCGAAGGCCGCGTTAAGGAAATGCCTAGACGCAGGAGATAACTCCGCGTTTAACAGTACAACCACACCGCACAACATAAAATACAATAATAAAAAAGAGTTTACAAGTCCATGTCTTGGCGAGTAAAGTTACTCGCCTGAAAACGTTCTTATGCGTCCAACGATCCGAGAGAGTTCTTGTTCAACTTATCACCAAAACGACCGCCGGAATAATCGCAAGCGATTACCGGAAAGTCTACGGCGATGTCGACAACTAAGCAAACCCGGCCCCAATCCTAAAAAAGGGGGGAACCGGCCTTAGTATTGCCGACGGCGAAGAGGAGCACGGCCCCCAATCCAAAGGAGGGTGGCCGGCCTCAAGGAAATGAAGGGGTGATGGTTGTTGTTTGGTGAAGGTGAAGGCTTTGGTGGTGGTTTGGAGTTTGTGGTAGTTTTAATGGAGTTGAAGGAGGAAGAAGATGAAGGTAGGAGGTTGTGATGGTTGTGGTTATGGTGGAGATGAAGGAGGAATTGGTGAGGGTGAAGACTTCTCTTGGTGGAGGCTAAGTTTTTGGTGAAATGAAGTGAAAATGAAGGAGAAATGAGAAGGAAAAGTTTATATAGGTTTTGATTTTGTGAAGGAGGTGCCAAAAATGTAAAAGAGAGGGGTTATTTGTAAAGTGGAGAGGTGAGGTGTTTCTCTTGGCCAATCTTGGCCAGCCATGGGGAGGGGAGAGAGTTTGGAATTTGTTTGTAGTGAAGATATTTGTTGGTGGAAGTGTGTAGAAAATGGTGGAAATTTGGAGAACTTTGTGGCTTGTGGAGGAAGGAAAGGAAATAAAGAAAAAGGAAAAAGGAAAAGAAATTCATAAGAGAAGATATTTTCTTGGACTCAAAAAGTAAAAATGTTGAAAAAGACTGATTCCCGGGTTTGAGTCGTGGATGCGGAAAACATTCGGAAAAATACCGAAATCGTCCCGAAATCAAGTATCTCGGAACGACTCTCAAAATTTATCAAAAATCAAGAATAATATTCTAAGACTCATGGTGAAATTCGTTTGAAGAAATAATTTATCGTTTTGAAATTAAAATTCCTGGAATCGGCCGTCGATGTCGGTCGACGCCAGTTTTGACAGAAAATCTAATAAATTTTGGAAATTCCCAAAAAATGAATTAAGATAGGAAATAATATTCTAAGAAGATACGTGAAAGCGGTTTCTCAAAATTCAATCCCAGTTGTAAATTAAAAATCCCGGATACTGGCTGATACCGACTCCGGTGGAATTTTCATAAATTCATAAAATCCTCAGAAAAAGTATTTAGGTAGGAAATATGATTCTAAGAGGAAATGTCTAAAGACTCTTCGAGAAATTCCAATCTGTCTGTAAATTAAAAATCCGGGAATCGATCAGCGGTACTGGTCGACACCGGTTTTGAAGATTTTCAATTTAATTCGAGAAAATTCCAGAAAATCCTAGAAAATATAAAATATTGGAAAATGATATTTAAAACTAAAATCGGTCAAATACAAGAAGTAAATCGAAAAATACGATCGAAAAACTGAATACGCAACTAAGTACGTATTCCGGGAACTGGGTATTACACCTCTCTTCCAAAAAAAAGTCTCCTCCTTGATATTCCAACCCCTCTCATCATCACAACCGGCCAAGTGGCCAAGAGTGATATCATATCCCTCAATTTTACAAAAAACCCTCACCTTTATTTATTTGCATCACCTTCTTAATCCAACTCCTATAAATACCCCTCTCCTTCTTTCTTTCTTCATTTTACTTCTCCTTCTTCTTCCTTGCTTCCTGCAGCCTCCAACAGAGAAGCCACCAAGAGAGAGCTCCTTCTCTTGCTTCCCTTGTTTACCCAACTTCATCTTCTCCATAACTTCTTCACCAAGTACACCACCTTCAACCTCTCTCCATCACTTTGTGAGACGGCCACTCCTTGGATTTTGGCCGCGTTCTTCTCCGTTGACAAACTTGGAACCGGCCACTCCTTTTGGATTGGGGCCGTGTTTCTTCTCCGGCGGCAAAACTTAGGGTCGGTGCCCTCCTTTTGGATTGGGACCGAGCTTCCCTTCGTTGGACGCAGCAAAGATCATTGATAGGCGAGTAATCTCGCTATCCGCTTGCCTTCTTACGCGAGTGTTTTTCCTCGCCAAAGACTTGATTAACTTGTAGTTTATCAACATAAGATCACAACTCTTAAAAGCTGTTACTGCTCACTGTCTCCCGGTATTAGTCGACTTGCCCAAATCATAAGTCGACTAACTCTTTGAAACGCAGCCTGGTTATTCTGGAACGCACCTTATTAGTCGACTAATCCTTTGTGCCAGTCGACTAACCTTTTCCTGAAACGCGTCCTTTTCCTGGAACGCTGCCTATTCTTTCATCCCTTATTGACCAACTCTTTCTTGTGAGACGCGGACTTGTGAAACGCGGATTCATGAGACGCGGACTTGTGGCAAGACGCGGGCTTGTGGAACGCGACTTCGTGAGACGCAGTTTTGCGAAACGCAGCATGCTAGTCGACTACCCCTTGCGTCTAGTCGACTAACCCTTTTCTGAAACACGGTTCTCTGAGACGCGCCACTTTCCTGAGACGCGCCACTTTCTAGAGACGCGCCGTTTCTCTGAAACGCAGCTTTCCCAAACGCAGCCTAGCTAGTCGACTTGTCTCTTTGTTATAGTCGACTAACTCCTTACTTAGTCGACTACCCATGAATCCCTAGTCGACTATCTTTAGCTAACTGCTGTGATTGATCACTTCCTTGAATATGAACTTTATCCTCGGGACTTGTATTATTTGTTATGATATTTTCATGACTTGTCACCTGTCTAATATCACCATCTTGTCATGCTATCACTTGACACCCAGCATGATCTACTTGACTTGTGATTATCATGTTTACGGGAATCTTGCCTTGTTATTGTGTATGGAACTAAGTGCCACACAGAGCAAAGTGCCACACTACTCGGTGGGGGCCACCTCTTGAATCTGTGGGGCCACCTCTAGAATCCATCCCCTCAGAACAAAGTGCCACACGAACAAAGTGCCACACCATACTCGGTGGGGGCCACCTCTTGAATCTGTGGGGGCCACCTCTTGAATCTGTAGGGCTATTCCTGTTATGACCTGTTATTCCCTTAATTTAATAATATTGATAAGCTACAACTTGCACGGGGAATGGGAGGAAGTGATGGATGCCGGAATGATACCTTACTTATAGTAATGGAATAAAATCCTGACGATTCGTGTTAGTGGGACTTTGGGCCCACAGAAGATGCGTGTTAGGGGACTTTGGGCCTCCAAACTGGTCCCAGGTGTATGGGAACTACTATAAGAAGCGTTATCAGTTCTCCATCTGCTTCCGTTAACAACCCTCGCCTTGCTTATATATGGATGTATGTGTGTTGGGGTGTACACCCGGATACATACCCAGATATATGGGTCAGACGAGTAATAATAAGTGCCTGTCACGATTCTTGTTATGATTCCTGTTATGCCTGTTATGATTCCTGATATGACTCTTGTTATGATTCCCGTTATGACACCTGTATTGGACTCCTGTTATGATGCCTGTTATGATTCTTGTTATGACTCCCGTTATGTACTCCTGTTATGCCTGTTATGTGTTCCCGTTATGGTTACCTTGTGACTTGTGATTGTATGTGCTTGGATTACGATGATATGAGATAAAGGTATATAAATGAGGGTTTCCTTGTTTGGATTATTCCTTCGACGTACTAGTCTCATGGAAGCGTGACCTAAGCTTGTGCAATCGGTTTTGCTCGTAATCGGATTTCTGTTTTATGATGATTATGATATACTGGTTCATGCCTGCTATATTTGTGTTCTAACTCCTGTTTTCTGAACTTGATATCCTTTGTACTTGATATCCATTGTTGTATTCACACTTGTGCTCATCCTGGCTTGCCACCTGGCTTTTGCATTACACTCGCCTGGGGAGTTTCATCTGACTCCCCTGGATTCTCATGTCCAGGTTTTGGAGCTTGGAGCGTGTGGATCCTTCCTATTGCTGATCAGAGTGGCGCAGCGGTAGCGTGGATCTCCAGCCTACCGTCCAGAGCCACGTCCTTCCAGGCCCCTGTGTGCCTCTCGAGTTTCCTTATAGTGAACTCGTGAGTGCCTTTCATTGTTTACTCCTGTGTGCTCCTTATATTCTCGCATTTGCGCCTATCAGGTGATGTAATATTATTGTAATATCGGATCACCTCTGGTGATAACTCTGTAATTGTACTCATGTGTTGGAATGCATAATGCACCACTGCTTTCGTACTCTGATTCTTGCCTGTACTGATGCTTAGCGTATATACGTGAAGGTACTTCTGACTTGCGTATATACGTTGCAGTGACGTCCCCGTATCAGCGGGATCGGGGCGTTACAACTGGAGTGCAAATTTTATTCTTCACCCCTTCATAAACTCTTTCTGGAGTTCCCTCTAACTTAAAAATTATTTTCTTCTGATGACAGTCCACATGAGCCCGATATGTTGACAACCAATCCATTCCTAGAATGATGTCAAATTCCATCTCTCCTAGTTTAATTAGGTCTGCTTGTGTCTTCATCTCACCTATGATGATTTTACATCCCTTATAATACTCGCTAGTGGTCACTCTTGCGCCTACAGAGGTTGACACCACTAGTTGATAGTTCAAAGGTTCGGATTCCTTGTTAATAATTGCAGCAAAAGATGAAGAAATAAAAGAGTGGGTAGCACCGGGATCAAACAATACTCGAGCAATATTTTCGGATACACAGACGGTACCTTCCACCACGGCATTGGATGCTCGAGCCTCCTGCGAAGTGATTGCATTCATCCTCCCTTGAACTCTGGGTTGCTGAACTGATGCTTGGGTCATGGCCGAGCGAATTCTGTTGAAAAGTTGCCGAAAGGCGGTAGCTTGTCCTCCTGCTGTTGGGGCGATGCCCATGGTCGGTCTTCCCGTCCCTCTGCTAGCTCCTGAGCATCCATGCAAGTTTGGGCAGTCCCTCCTCATGTGACCCATTCTTCCGCAGACAAAGCATTGCTTACCGGCGGCGCAACTGCCAGTGTGACTTCGGTTGCACCTTGGACACCACTGGTTTCCTGCAAAGTTGGAGCGTTGGGAGGACATTGGTGATGCCGAATGGGGCAATCCTCTATTCTTAGGCCATGAGTTCCCCTTGTTTCCCTGGGCGGGCATGAAGGAAGATCCGGTACTTCTGTCGGGCCTCATGGACTGAGTTCCAAAGCTCGGGGCATTATTATACCGGGGGCGCTTCATGTAGGGCAGTTCCCTGGTCCTTATCTCCTGATTCTCCTGCATGTCCCTTTCAATTTCCATTGCCTTCTCCACAGCTTGACTATAAACTTGTAGTTAAAAAGGGATCAGCTTACTCCTGATTTCTGGCCTCAAGCCCCTAACGAATCTTTTTGTCCTATCTTCCTCATCGGACACCAATTTCTCAGCATACCTGGACAGTTGAGTGAATTTAGCTTCATACTGGCTTACTGTCCATTGATCCTGCTTCAGGTCTTGAAACTCCATTGCAAGTCGATCTTTTACCACTCCAGGTATGTATTTTTCATTGAACTTTTTAACTAAAAAGTTCCAAGAGATCTCCCTCCCCAAAGTCCTAGCTCATCCTTTCACCATCTCCCACCAACGCTCAGCCTCTCCTTGGAACATAAAGGAGACGAAAGATACCCGCTGGTTTTCAGTACATTCCATTACATTCAGTATCTTCTCAATTTGACGGAGCCATTCTTCAGCTTGAATAGGGTCAACTCCTCCTCTGAAAGCTGGTGGGTTTAACTTTTGAAATTGTTCAAGGGCTCTACGAGGATTATTTACATTTGCCAGTTGCAACAGCCAATCCGGTATTCTGTCTGGCATTCTCCGATTGGCATTAGATTGCTCACTCAGAAATTCTTGACTTGCCGGGGGATGGACGCTCCCGATTGCGCTGTGCAATGGGACGTCGCCCTCCGAGTTGGCATCGGGTGGAGGAAAATTTAAGTCCACTTATACCTAAAAGAATAGTTAAACTTAATCAACAGCAACTAAATAACAGCAAGTAGGATAGTTCCAAAAACAAACACAGATTTCATTTATGTTCAAAATGGTTTCATGGCAACATTACATTAGCATGACTACATTCTTTCAAAACGTACAATTGCAGTCATAAAGAGATACATTGATCACACCTATAGCTATTGACAACCAAAAATATATAAATATCCACTGGTATGAGTCAACATTCATTTCTCAAAAAAAAAAAACAAAAGTATGCCCCCAACCTAGACCTCTATCAAGGGGTTATGTTAGAACCCGAGGAGCTTTCCTCCCGGTCGTCCCCTACAGGTTCTTCTTCTTCGGGGTCTTCTTCTTCTTGATTTTCTTCCTCAAGATCCTCTTCCTCTTCCAGATTTTCTTCCTCTTCTACTGTAACACTTGCCTTAATTAAAGCATTTCTTTTCCTAAATAATCATAAGGGGTAATGGGATTAGTATGCATGCATGATATCTTAGTAAGCCATGCTTATTATATGAGTATGTATAAACAAGTGTATACATAAGTATTTATACATCCATGTATATAGGTATAAGAATACCCCCACATGGTCAACTTATCACCATCCCCACCATGCTTGTACCTCATGGAGAGGGGGGAGAGACATGGAGCTTGGCATAGGGCATGGAGTAGAGTAGACTTGATGGGATGTATAGGGGACACATGGCACATTATTATGGAGAGTTAGAGGCTATAAATAGAGGGGGGTTGAAGAGGATTAAACCATTTGGTTAAAACTCTCTCCCTCTTCACAAACTCCCTCCCTCTCTTTCCTTTCCTGCAGCAGCAAAGCAGCAGCAGCAGCAGCAGCAAAGGAGCAACAGCAGCAGCAGCTAAAGGAGCAGCAGCAGCAGCAGCTAAGCAGCAGCAACAACAAAGGGCAGCAGCAAAAATCAGATTATACCACTTCAAGGGTGAGTAGAACATGTTAATCTTAATAACATGATGAGTAGAATGAAGTAGGAATGAACTAAAACGTAAGAGATAAACAAGTACTTGACATTATGAATATTTTTGGGATCATGCGTAGTTTGTGATATCAAGAAATGCTAGCTACCTCATAAAGACTCATGTGTTTTCAATTCCGCAAGTACTTACTACTTTTGTTTATGAGTCCATGATATTATTATATGTCTTGCATATTGATATTATATGATGGTATGATGTATTGGAGGAAGGGACCGGGTTGAACCGGAGGCGTAGAAGGGGAGATTTTACGATTTTTGTATTGGAGGAAGGGACCGGGTTGAACCGGAGGCGTAGAAGGGGAGATTTTACGATTTTTGTATTGGAGGAAGGGACCGGGTTGAACCGGAGGCGTAGAAGGGGAGATTATATTGTATGTATATGGATATTGCTAAGATAGAAATCCTATGATATAATCATACATAAATCCTTAACATTTGATCTGGGATAACTTCTTAACAGGCAATTTTTGGGTAGGTTAGTCGACTAAGTCCCAGAATTAGTCGACTATAGGTGTGATATTTAGGCAGATAAACTGCTGGGTAGCAGGGTTAGTCGACTACAGACAGACTGTAGTCGACTAATCCCAGATACAGAGAGCAAACAGAGAGTTAACAACCTGTTTTGAACTTGATTAGTCGACTACAGTCAACTTACAAGTCGACTAATAAATTGTGTAGTCGACTACACCAGGAAGGGTAGTCGACTATAGGTGACATACAGAGAGTAACATAACTTTTTGACCCACACTTATTCGACTATAGGGGACCTTCAAGTCGACTAGTACTTGACCAAGTCGACTACACCAGGAAGGGTAGTCGACTACATAAGTCCCTGGCTGCCAGCAGAGAAGCAGATACGTGTGAAGTAAAGTTAGTCGACTATAGCTTCAGAATTAGTCGACTTACAGTTAGCCTTAGTCGACTATATGGTGGCCTAGTCGACTAGTAAGGCCTTGTTACTGTGTTCTGTTTTGGTTCCTGGCTAATTATAAGATCCTATAAAAATAGTATAACGACACACATGTCAACCGGATAATTTAGCCATGTATACCTACTTGATAGGCATATTTAAATATTGTTTTACTCACTGAGCCGTCAAGCTCATTCTATTCTAACTCCACCTACAGGTTTGGATAAGGGCAAGGGACCTGCTTAAGGGCAATTGCGCGGGCAATCATCACCGGAACCACTGTTTTAGAAGTTACTTTTGTTATGTATATGATTTTGTATAAACATGCGTACTTTAGCTGGGTATCACCCTTGACTTGTAATTTTTGAAGGACCTGGTGTTGGACTCTAACTGTGTATGTATATATATCCTGATATGGTAATTATAGACTGTGTTTCTTATAGATTTTTGAACCATGGTGTTAACATGATAAGTCTCGATGTTATCTTAGTAGAAATTCTGATGTATAGTGAAGAGTTCTGATGATTATATTGGAAGTATTATACCTTGATGGGCCCCACGTTTGGATTATACGAGATGATTATGATTAAATGGAAAATTTTTTACTGGGACCGTTACATCTACTTCCTCCAGGACAGCATCATAATCACATCCCCAATTCTCATGATCATCGTACAGGTCCATGTCTTCTACCCAGCTGGAGTTCCACCAAATGCCTCCAAAGAAAATCCTTCCTTCAGGATTCATCTCCTCACTAGGCAGGACTCCCAGGTCCATAACTGCTGGTGTATTCCTTATGGCACTTTTTGCCTCACTGATTTCATCTTTCTCATCTTATTCCGTGCGAACCCTTGTATCTGTACTGTCTGGGGGACCTTTCAGAATGACATCTGGATCGGTCTCATTAGATTCAAAATCCCAGTCCATTTGGTCCGCAACCCAACTCAAACTTTCCGACCCCGGACCGTCGGATGATGATCCAGTCATTTCAGAATCTCCCATCTGTAGAAGCAAGAGATTTATATTAGACGATGTGTCTTCCATTCTCCCTAAAGCAATAATTTGCATGAATATATAATCAAGACATGATAGAAAATCATCACTCATTTAACCATGTCGATCTTTCATAGATTTTTTCATTGGGTACAACTGTCCTTCCAATAGGTTTAACCCTGACTTATGTGATATTTTGATTGCTCTCTCCTTTTCGGCGTCCCATAACACTGGAATTTCTTACAGAAGGGCCCGCACCCCTTGCATGATACATTTGAATTAAGGTATGCGGGTACCCGTATTCAAATGTAGAGAACAGTTAAATATCCTATATTTCAGGGTCAAATACCCTAAGATTCTACTATCACCCTAATACCCCATATCTAACTTACCCTAGCACACATATAATTTCACATGATTCCATAAACAGTCCCGCATACTATACCTATCTAGACTAACCTTGCCTAAACCATGCTCTGATACCAACTGTAACGGTCCCTAGCTCTAATAAACAAGATTAGGCCTAAAACACCAATTATCTCCATTACTCTTATAAAAATTTGGCAGCATCATCCTTAATATTTCATTTATTTCCCACTTACAATAACCAACAATTTCGGCTCAAAGGCCTACTTAATTCCATCAAAGATTTCGGCCCACACGGCCTACTTATCATGTCACAATACCCAAACCTTAACTAGATACATATGTCATAACTTGCATCCTTCATCGTAAGCATATATCTTTTCATCAAAACATCACAATAGTTAACTTCCCAACAATTTGCATTCCCACACATGGCCATCTTTCGAAGTTCAAGACATAACATATCCGAGGAGTTCACAATCCAACACTGTAACACCCCAATTTATTTAAATCTCGAAATTATATTCAAATCCTTGATCTAAAGAGATTATACAGTTTATCAACAACAATTATTGAATTAGTTTGTATTTATTGGAGGAAATTTAAAGGTGAAATATTGTTGCATGATTATTAATACAAGGATATGAATATTAATCCTATGTATATTTGAATGTAGTGTACATGTATATGTGTATAATGGGATTTCATGAAAAGACACAATCAATGGTGGAGATGAGATCTTGGAATTGAAAAAGTGAAGTGGAGGGTGAAGATTGTATTGAAATTTAGAATGGGTGATGTGGCAAGCATGGAGGACTTTAGATTTTATAAATAAAACAAAATAGTAAAGTAGGTGAGATGGGATTCATCTCTACAATTCTCTCTCTCTCCTGAAGGAACCGACGGCCACTCCCCCAAATTTCTCTCTCTCTCTCTCTCTCTCTCTCTCTCGCAAGGATGGACGACAGCAGGCGACGGGGCGCAGCCAGGCGCGGCCGCACGCAGTAGAGGCCGCGGCCAGGCGCGCGCCAGGACGCGGCCAGGCGCGGCCTGCGCGGCCCTGCGCGGCCCTGCGCGGCCGCGGCGGCCGGCTAGGGCAGCCGGAGATCGGAGATTTTAGTGGTGAGTGGGTTTCTCCTTGTTCATTTCTCAATTTTACCTTTAGAAAAGCCCTAGATCTGGATCTATTGATTGAATGGAAATTTCTTTCCTTGAGTTATTCATGTAATATCCTTTGAAAGTTCATTGCTTTAAGGTAGGAATTGGTAAAAAATTTGATCTTGATATATATGGAGTTAATTCCACTATATAGAATTTATGGGTGAGGGGGTTGCATGTTAAAATATGTCATGTAGAGATGGGGCTCATACATTTTCAGATTTGGTGTAAGTCTTAAACCTAAAATTCTTAACCTCATATTTTAAGTTGATGGGGATGAAGCTCTCATTTAGAGTTGCAAGACTAATGTTTGAGCAATTATGTTCTTCCTTAAATTGGAATAAAATGCTTCATAGAATCATCGGGCCAATGCATGATGATCTTGCTAGGTGTTGAAATCCTTGTAGTAGAACTTCCCTTTTTATTATGGGAACCTCTTGTAATATCATGCAACCTAGCCTTTTGACGAAACTATAAATCATGTATGAAAGCATTATGTTCAAAGAAGGGTCATGGTTTGAGTTAGTTTAAATTTTATCAAAACGTATACTCTCTTGTAATTTGTATATGAGTCTATTTTGGAAATCGATCGGGGGTTAGTATTGGTTATCATGTATATGATTCTATTTGTGAAAGCGATCGGGGGTTAGTATTGGTTATCATTAAATAAGCAAGGTTAAGCCGTAGAAATTTGGGTGGCATCGTATCAAAAGTCCTAGTAAAGATTAATATATTATTATTGGAAGACAAAGATTAATCTTAACCGTGGAATCAGTATCATAAACTTGTGAATCATTGCAATTGGGGAAGATCAAGTTATAGATCTCTCCTAACCTTTAGAGTAGATGGAGGATCTTGAAGCTTTCGGCACTTGTGAGGGTTGAACTTCTTGCCATCCTTACATAATAATTGTGCAATCGAATCAAGATTAGATCTTGGTCATGTTAGTGGGATAAGAAGAAAATTTTTACGTTAAGTCCAACTATGAAGTTGGAGGTGACTTAAAGAGGGGCTTGTGATAATCATGTGGTGATCGATCTATGAATGCTCTTATAAATATTCTCGTGACCAAAAGTCTAAATACTTAAGTTCATGCCTTCCTCATGATCTAATTTAGATGAGGAAATAAGAGGAAAAGTTGGGAAATTGTGTAGTTCAAAGCACTTTATAATAATAATACAAATCTGTTAAAGTCTGTCCAGATCTGAAACCAGAATCTTGGGGGTTTCTTTCGTTAGGATATTTAATGAGAAATAGGTCATGTCATATACCGTTGGAAAGCTAATCGAGTCTACTTTCCAACCGCGCTTACGGTGTCCTAATCCAATGTCTGTGCTGGGAATTATCACTGGAACTTGATAACTTGTCGAAAGTGTAAAGTTGCAGAATTTTAGATGTCTAAATGATTTTCTATTTATTTCAGTTGTTCATGTGAATTAAGTGGGTCATTTAATATATTGCTAGAAAGATCAATAAATCTAAGTTTTAAAGGAAGTCCCTGCGTCTCATTCTAATATCAAAAGTAGAAGTTACGATAAAATCATCTTCGATTGTTAGGGAGGTCAGATCCGATGAAGCAGATTTAGGTGGATCTATGGGAAAATTATTGGAAATTATACAGGCATGTTGTGCTGAGTTTAGAACTAAACACTCTTCTTCAGTAACGCATGTTACGAACACGGGTATGTCATACTTATTTATTTAAATGCTGACTACTTTAAATTAATGTTTCATAACGAGGTTGCATGTACACTCAGTGTGCTGGTGTTTATCCTTAGACTCAGGTTTCGTTAATTTTATCAAATAAGGAATTATTGTGTTATGGACTCCAAAGGATATATTTCATCCTAACACATAATTTCTTTGGTGGCTTAGTAACTGGACTGTGAATAGAGTATTTATTGGCACATAGTCAGTAGAAATCTCTGAAGCGCCGAAAGTAAATGGTAAGGATGATAGACTGATAAATTGTAATTCACTGATAATTGGTCAAGTTATCGACCAGCACTAAATTGTATGGACAATAGACTAATAGATGAGTGAACATGAATACTAATTGAAAGGAAAGATTTTCTTATTGTAATATTAGAGAGTTGTATTCCAATTAACTAGCACGTATGAGTCATTTGCTTCTCCTTATAGTCTCAACTTACCCATCCATTTAGCCAGGATGTTTGTGCGAGTAATACTTTTGCATACCGATAGCATGTGCCCCATAAGGTGACCAAACTTATGAGATACTTGAAATAAACACTTTCAATCGTATGTGCTATATCGTTTCAATTCTTAATGGTTTCCTTTCTCTTTTGAGTATAATGTCTTGATTTACGTTAGGGGTTAAAGAGTGATTGTGGCGTTCACATTATTCTAGTTAAAAGGGATAAACCGATTATCTGAGACGATGATCAACTCTATGGGCGTAATAATGAGTGTTTTGAAATCTCGTATATGAAGATTTGAAAGTGAGAAATATGGGTATGTGGCATATGTACATATGTACTATCTGGTCGTTATGCATGTGTGAACCATGTGAACATGGTCGTTCCTCTGTTCAAATACATTTAGAGCATTACATAGAAAGTACCCATATTATATATCTTCACACATATACCATGTTACAAGAATAAAGGGATAGTAAGGCAGGCTTAGAACTGAACACAACCTTGTGTAATAAGTGTTGCATTTAATGTAGAATTTTGAAACATGGTGTATAAGGGCATTGGCATGTGTCTCACTGAATAAGAATCATTATGATTGATATGAATATGATGGGTGTATATCACTTGATTTATATACTTAATGTAATTGGGTGGCATGTTCTGATTAATTAATTGGTGTGAATATTCCTGTAATGATGCAATCTAACAGATAAACATTTATTTGTGAGTATGATTGCTTTTGTAAGGGAATTGATGTGCATGATATATGAATCTTATGAAACTGGATGCGTTGGTTATTGTGTTGTTATATATGTATACATTGTGTTATGGAGGAAGGGGCCGGGCGGGAGCCGGTAGGAGGGGGAAGACGGTGGGATTGTTGTATATATACATATATTGGAGGAAGGGGCCGTGCGAGAACCGGTAGGAGGGGAAAGACGGTGTTATTGTTGTATATACATGCTATATATATCATATTGGGAGGAAGGGACCCGTATGGCACGGGCGGAGTGCGAAGACGGTGCTATGATATACATTTAATTGCATCCTTACAAATGATTGATAATGAATGGTTATGCGTGATACAAATGTGTATGTGTGTGTGTGTGACACTGGGGTATGATGGATGTGTCGTTGTATATGACAATGAAACCATCAGAATACAAGTTTAGTTCATTGAAATGAATACCATATATTGGGTAAAAGTGTGCATGTGAATCAGTGCATTACTTGAAGTGTGATGCGTCATTGCATTATGAGAAATATGATATGATTATATGTTATATAATTATGCCTTGTGATGTAAGTGTTATTTGAATGCATAAACTAGGTCTATGGCATAACTTTGGTGGTTGGTATATTATAGCATGGAATACTAGGCACGTGAGTAATACACACTATGTACACTTAAGGCGAGAGAGTTTGGCTATGTAACTCATCGAACTTATCATACATAAAGATGAAAATTCAATAAAGAAATTGGGGAATACAATCAGAAGAGTCTGATCGTCCTCAGAAATTGTAGAGGCTGAGATCTTGATTATCAAACTATCGGATGCCTCCGATTCTTGTCTTCTTACTGTTTCAGATTCCTTTTATTGCGTGTATATTCATACTCTTGTTGAGATATTATCTTTTCTTGATTATTCCTACCTCACTCACTGAGCTGTCGAGCTCACCCTCCCACAGACTGATATATTGCAGGTTGCTTGGAGGCAGAGGTTAGGGCTATGCTGTGCAGGGTTCGTTATGAATCAATCCAACTCCTGTATTTTTGGAACACTTGGGTTTGTGAATGATACATGTGGGTCTTGGGATAGACCATTAATCTTGTATATACATATATATGGAGAACCTTGTAGTAGTTTCATTTCAAATGGACATTCGAGATATCTTGTATTGGGTTGTAGTGATAAGAAGTGTATTTTTTTCAACATGATGCCATGTGAAGTTGAAAGTTATCATTTCTGAGACTCTATGGATGAATAGAAAGAAACTCTAGAGTTTATGTTGTTATGTTTTTACATAAGTAGGCGATGTCAAGCCGAAATACTTTCACGATCGTGTGGATGCTTTTGAATTCAGTTATATGGTTGGAATGAGAATAAGTAGGCTGATGTTAACCGAAATTATCATATCTGTATTGGATATTATATCCGACCTGTAATTACAAAGGAAGTGCTGCTGAAATTTTTAAGAAATAAGGGAATGATTTGATTTATCGGTTTTATTAAGTGTATGTTATGTAAATTGAGGATTGTTAAACTGGGACCGTTACAGTTGGTATCAGAGCGCAGGATATAGAATGAGGATAGAATTAGAATAGTTATGATACAAGAAGATTGGATTGGTATGATTGATATGCGTGGTTGTGTTATGCATGTTTGTGAAAATATTGTTTGATATGGTTGGTTTAAGGGGGGTAGGAGTTCTTACGTGTACGACTAATCCTGAAGCGCGGGATATTTGGTCACTGCCTTATGTTCGGATTATGGTACCCACATGCCATAATTCAGATGTGTTCGGCTGAGGGTGTGGGCCCTCAGTACAAACTGCTAGTGGTATGGGACACTGGAGTAAGGAAAGGATTAAAATATCAAGCGAGTTAAGATTAAGTCGGATCGTAAGAATATAGTATAGGAAGTTGTTCATGAGATAATAAGTTCTCGAGGAAAAGGACCGAAAGGGATATTATATGGAAGTAAGATTTTGAAGTATATAGGAGGAATGTGAAGTTTTTGTACTTACCTGATTCAGGCATGCTAAGTTTCGAGGACGAAACTTTTGTAAGGGGGGTAGAACTGTAACATCCCAATTTATTTAAATCTCGAAATTATATTCAAATCCTTGATCTAAAGAGATTATACAGTTTATCAACAACAATTATTGAATTAGTTTGTATTTATTGGAGGAAATTTAAAGGTGAAATATTGTTGCATGATTATTAATACAAGGATATGAATATTAATCCTATGTATATTTGAATGTAGTGTACATGTATATGTGTATAATGGGATTTCATGAAAAGACACAATCAATGGTGGAGATGAGATCTTGAAATTGGAAAAGTGAAGTGGTGGGTGAAGATTGTATTGAAATTTAGAATGGGTGATGTGGCAAGCATGGAGGACTTTAGATTTTATAAATAAAACAAAATAGTAAAGTATGTGAGATGGGATTCATCTCTACAATTCTCTCTCTCTCTCTCTCCTGAAGGAACCGACGGCCACTCCCCCAAATTTCTCTCTCTTTCTCTCTCTCTCTCTCTCTCTCTCTCGCAAGGATGGACGACAGCAGGCGGCGGGCCGCAGCCAGGCGCGGCCGCGCGCAGCAGAGGCCGCGGCCAGGCGCGGCCAGGCGCGCGGCAGGGGCTGCGGCCAGGACGCGGCCTGCGCGGCCCTGCGCGGCCGGGGCCGCGGCGGCCGGCTAGGGCAGCCGGAGATCGGAGATTTTAGTGGTGAGTGGGTTTCTCCTTATTCATTTCTCAATTTTACCTTTGGAAAAGCCCTAGATCTGGATCTATTGATTGAATGGAAATTTCTTTCCTTGAGTTATTCATGTAATATCCTTTGAAAGTTCATTGCTTTAAGGTAGGAATTGGTAAAAAATTTGATCTTGATATATATGGAGTTAATTCCACTATATAGAATTTATGGGTGAGGGGGTTGCATGTTAAATATGTCATGTAGAGATGGGGCTCATACATTTTCAGATTTGGTGTAAGTCTTAAACCTAAAATTCTTAACCTCATATTTTAAGTTGATGGGGATGAAGCTCTCATTTAGAGTTGCAAGACTAATGTTTGAGCAATTATGTTCTTCCTTAAATTGGAATAAAATGCTTCATAGAATCATCGGGCCAATGCATGATGATCTTGCTAGGTGTTGAAATCCTTGTAGTAGAACTTCCCTTTTTATTATGGGAACCTCTTGTAATATCATGCAACCTAGCCTTTTGACGAAACTATAAATCATGTATGAAAGCATTATGTTCAAAGAAGGGTCATGGTTTGAGTTAGTTTAAATTTTATCAAAACGTATACTCTCTTGTAATTTGTATATGAGTCTATTTTGGAAATCGATCGGGGTTAGTATTGGTTATCATGTATATGATTCTATTTTGTGAAAGCGATCGGGGGTTAGTATTGGTTATCATTAAATAAGCAAGGTTAAGCCGTAGAAATTTGAGTGGCATCGTATCAAAAGTCCTAGTAAAGATTAATATATTATTATTGGAAGACAAAGATTAATCTTAACCGTGGAATCAGTATCATAAACTTGTGAATCATTGCAATTGGGGAAGATCAAGTTATAGATCTCTCCTAACCTTTAGAGTAGATGGAGGATCTTGAAGCTTTCGGCACTTGTGAGGGTTGAACCTCTTGCCATCCTTACATAATAATTGTGCAATCAAATCAAGATTAGATCTTGGTCATGTTAGTGGGATAAGAAGAAAATTTTTACGTTAAGTCCAACTATGAAGTTGGAGGTGACTTAAAGAGGGGCTTGTGATAATCATGTGGTGATCGATCTATGAATGCTCTTATAAATATTCTCGTGACCAAAAGTCTAAATACTTAAGTTCATGCCTTCCTCATGATCTAATTTAGATGAGGAAATAAGAGGAAAAGTTGGGAAATTGTGTAGTTCAAAGCACTTTGTAATAATAATACAAATCTGTTAAAGTCTGTCCAGATCTGAAGCCAGAATCTTGGGGGTTTCTTTCGTTAGGATATTTAATGAGAAATAGGTCATGTCATATACCGTTGGAAAGCTAATCGAGTCTACTTTCCAACCGCGCTTACGGTGTCCTAATCCAATATCTGTGCTGGGAATTATCACTGGAACTTGATAACTTGTCGAAAGTGTAAAGTTGCAGAATTTTAGATGTCTAAATGATTTTCTGTTTATTTCAGTTGTTCATGTGAATTAAGTGGGTCATTTAATATATTGCTAGAAAGATCAATAAATCTAAGTTTTAAAGGAAGTCCCTGCGTCTCATTCTAATATCAAAAGTAGAAGTTACGATAAAATCATCTTCGATTGTTAGGGAGGTCAGATCCGATGAAGCAGATTTAGGTGGATCTATGGGAAAATTATTGAAAATTATACAGGCATGTTGTGCTGAGTTTAGAACTAAACACTCTTCTTCAGTAACGCATGTTACGAGCACGGGTATGTCATACTTATTTATTTAAATGCTGACTACTTTAAATTAATGTTTCATAACGAGGTTGCATGTACACTCAGTGTGCTGGTGTTTATCCTTAGACTCAGGTTTCGTTAATTTTATCAAATAAGGAATTATTGTGTTATGGACTCCAAAGGATATATTTCATCCTAACACATAATTTCTTTGGTGGCCTAGTAACTGGACTGTGAATAGAGTATTTATTGGCACATAGTCAGTAGAAATCTCTGAAGCGCCGAAAGTAAATGGTAAGGATGATAGACTGATAAATTGTAATTCACTGATAATTGGTCAAGTTATCGACCAGCACTAAATTGTATGGACAATAGACTAATAGATGAGTGAACATGAATACTAATTGAAAGGAAAGATTTTCTTATTGTAATATTAGAGAGTTGTATTCCAATTAACTAGCACGTATGAGACATTTATTTCTCCTTATAGTCTCAACTTACCCATCCATTTAGCCAGGATGTTTGTGCGAGTAATACTTTAGCAAACCGATAGCATGTGCCCCATAAGGTGACCAAACTTATGAGATACTTGAAATAAACACTTTCAATCGTATGTGCTATATCGTTTCAATTCTTAATGGTTTTCTTTCTCTTTTGAGTATAATGTCTTGATTTACGTTAGGGGTTAAAGAGTGATTGTGGCGTTCACATTATTCTAGTTAAAAGGGATAAACCGATTATCTGAGACGATGATCAACTCTATGGGCGTAATAATGAGTGTTTTGAAATCTCGTATATGAGGATTTGAAAGTGAGAAATATGGGTATGTGGCATATGTACATATGTACTATCTGGTCGTTATGCATGTGTGAACCATGTGAACATGGTCGTTCCTCTGTTCAAATACATTTAGAGAATTACATAGAAAGCACTCATATTATATATCTTCACACATATACCATGTTACAAGAATAAAGGGATAGTAAGGCAGGCTTAGAACTGAACACAACCTTGTGTAATAAGTGTTGCATTTAATGTAGAATTTTGAAACATGGTGTATAAGGGCATTGGCATGTGTCTCACTGAATAAGAATCATTATGATTGATATGAATATGATGGGTGTATATCACTTGATTTATGTACTTAATGTAATTGGGTGGCATGTTCTGATTAATTAATTGGTGTGAATATTCCTGTAATGATGCAATCTAACAGATAAACATTTATTTGTGAGTATGATTGCTTTTGTAAGGGAATTGATGTACATGATATATGAATCTTATGAAACTGGATGCGTTGGTTATTGTGTTATTATATATGTACACATTGTGTTATGGAGGAAGGGGCCGGGCGGGAGCCGGTAGGAGGGGGGAAGACGGTGGGATTGTTGTATATATATATATTGGAGGAAGGGGCCGTGCGAGAACCGGTAAGAGGGGGGAAGACGGTGTTATTGTTGTATATACATGCTATATATATATCATATTGGGAGGAAGGGACCCGTATGGCACGGGCGGAGTGCGAAGACGGTGCTATGATATACATTTAATTGCATCCTTACAAATGATTGATAATGAATGGTTATGTGTGATACAAATGTGTATGTGTGTGTGTGACACTGGGGGTATGATGGATGTGTCGTTGTATATGACAATGAAACCATCAGAATACAAGTTTAGTTCATTGAAATGAATACCATATATTGGGTAAAAGTGTGCATGTGAATCAGTGCATTACTTGAAGTGTGATGCGTCATTGCATTATGAGAAATATGATGTGATTATATGTTATATAATTATGGCTTGTGATGTAAGTGTTATTTGAATGCATAAACTAGGTCTATGGCATAACTTTGGTGGTTGGTATATTATAGCATGGAATACTAGGCACGTGAGTAATACACACTATGTACACTTAAGGCGAGAGAATTTGGCTATGTAACTCATCGAACTTATCATACATAAAGATGAAAATTCAATAAAGAAATTGGAGAATACAATCAGAAGAGTCTGATCGTCCTCAGAAATTGTAGAGGCTGAGACCTTGATTATCAAACTATCGGATGCCTCCGATTCTTGTCTTCTTACTGTTTCAGATTCCTTTTATTGCGTGTATATTCATACTCTTGTTGAGATATTATCTTTTCTTGATTATTCCTACCTCACTCACTGAGCTGTCGAGCTCACCCTCCCACAGACTGATATATTGCAGGTTGCTTGGAGGCAGAGGTTAGGGCTATGCTGTGCAGGGTTCGTTCTGAATCAATCCAACTCCTGTATTTTTTGGAACACTTGGGTTTGTGAATGATACATGTGGGTCTTGGGATAGACCATTAATCTTGTATATACATATATATGGAGAACCTTGTAGTAGTTTCATTTCAAATGGACATTCGAGATATCTTGTATTGGGTTGTAGTGATAAGAAGTGTATTTTTTTCAACATGATGCCATGTGAAGTTGAAAGTTATCATTTCCGAGACTCTATGGATGAATAGAAAGAAACTCTAGAGTTTATGTTGTTATGTTTTTACATAAGTAGGCGATGTCAAGCCGAAATACTTTCACGATCGTGTGGATGCTTTTGAATTCAGTTATATGGTTGGAATGAGAATAAGTAGGCTGATGTTAACCGAAATTATCATATCTATATTGGATATTATATCCGACCAGTAATTACAAAGGAAGTGCTGCTGAAATTTTTAAGAAATAAGGGAATGATTTGATTTATCGGTTTTATTAAGTGTATGTTATGTAAATTGAGGATTGTTAAACTGGGACCGTTACAAACACATTACATCACATAAAAGTCCCTAGTTTCAAATACTATAAAGATAAATATACACCGAGTACATCCCAACATGTTCCACAAAAGAAAGAGGACTAATGTAGAGTACTTATATACATATTAAATATAACAAGAGTAAGTCAAAGTGATACAACTACATGCCATACATTCCATAATTTAACTCTTCCAGTTAGAGAGGTCCCTTACCCTTATCCAAACCTGAAAAGATGGAAAGAAAATAAAATGAGCTCGACAGCTCAATGAGTAAACCATGCCATAGGGTGTTGATATAATAATTTCATAAGATAAACATTTTAGAAGAGGTACTTTACAATGAGTTCCATAAACAACAAACTTTTTCAACCTAACTTACTTGTTCTAGGCTCCATACATATGTGGTCTACATGACTTCACTATCAAAAGTTGCATTCCGCCATATCATGATACAAATGAGATAATTGTATGAGTATGTGTGTAATTTTTTGTGGATTAGTCCTCTCACATCAACTCGGCTCGTTATAAACATAAAATGACATTCTAGTTTAACACAAGCATTATCAATATAGAACGAAACTTGACAGTTCACTTTTATATGCCAATCAATCTAAATGTAATTCCCCCGTCTTCCACCTCCTACCGGCTCCCGCTCGGCCCTTCCTCCTTTTATAATAAGTATATATAAAACCTATAAATTTCCCCGTCTTCCCCCCTCCTACCGGCTCCCGCTCGGCCCCTTCCTCCGTTTATATATATGTATATGTCAAATCCCCGTCTTCCCCCCTCCTACCGGCTCCCGCTCGGCCCCTTCCTCCGTTTATATATATATATATGTATATGTCAAATCCCCGTCTTCCCCCCTCCTACCGGCTCCCGCCCGGCCCCTTCCTCCTTTTATATAAATGCATCATGCAAGTTTAAGCTATAATATCCATAACAAGCAATATAAACTAACTTACACGTCATGCCCGAAATGATGTGCAACAATAAGAAAGAAGACATGTACTTGGGGTTTACCCAATATCATAGTAACATCATAATCACGCCACATTCAACCCGCATGAATATATGCATTGCCCCCATAAACTTGCTAATACTTAACACAATGCTATATTGTAAGGAGGGGTCTTCCCCCGTGCACTATGGTGAACATGAAGTATGATTCAAGTTAATCGATCGGCATTTATGGAGTGCTATTAGTACAAATCCTAGACCTCACATAATGCATCATACTATTTCTATTTATGAAGAGCCAAAATTATACTATACGCATATCAACTTGGTTATCATGATGTTGGTCAAGAAAAATAGCGAATTAAAGTGCTAAATTGGTTCACTTAGGCGTAATTAGTATGCTAGAACATGTATTCTACACATGCATTTCATATCCATATAATGTAGAGACCAACAACTATGCAATATTCATTGGATTCCATTTAGCCCAACAATAATCATGAAAACAGCGAATTAAATATGCTAGATCATCTCATTGAAGTATAATTAGTAAGCTAGAACATGTGTATCACATATGCATCTCATCACAACATAGTATAGAGGCACAATAACTAGGTAATGTCCATAATTTTCATCTAATTTGAGGATATCACAAAAACAGTAATTAATACCTTTGTGGTTCATCAAATACAAACTCAAAATTTCAATTTTCAAAACTTGATAGAAGATGTAACCCTAATAGTTAGGTTTACTCACAATTGTTTATAGATCTGAAACAGAGAGTTAGGCTTCAGGAATTTCTGCTTGGCAGTGCTAGATCTCTCCCCCAGCTCACCAAGAATCTCCCCCTCAAAGATCCGGCCTTCCCTTCCCTGTATTGCCGCAATTTCCCCTTCTTTGCCGCAGTTTTGCGGCAAAGTAGCAGCAGCTCGCGTGCTGCTGCGGCTCTGCTTGCTGCGCGCGCGTGTCTCTTCCTTCCCTCTTGTAACGCCCCGATTTCACAGATACGGGGACGTCACTGCGACGTATATACGTAGGTCAGAAGAAGCCTCCACGTATATACGCTAAGCATAAAAGTACAACAAGAAATCAGAGTACACACAAAGCGTGGTATTCATTCATATGCCAACATAAAAAGTACAAATACAAAGTCATCACAGTATGATAAATAACTGCACATTACATGTGTCTTTTATCATAACCAAGTCCAAACGTAAACTATACAAAAGAGATACACAATTCTCACGAGTAGGATGAAGATCCCGTGAGTCTACAACAGAAGTCTGGCACGAAGAACTGGAGCTAATCTGGTGGACAGCTCCACTTCGATCCAAGCTTCGAAATCTGAATATGCAAATCCAAGGAATCAAGACATATAGATAATAAACGACTGTAGCCAAGTGGCTAAGAGACATGACTAAGGGGTTAGAACACAAGTGTGGTATATGAAGACAGGTATAGTATAATCATCAAGGAACAGGAAATCCAAGAAAACTGATTGTAAGCAAAAGTGATTGTATACGCTTAGGTTACGGTCACATGAGACTAGTACATCGAAGGAATAATCCAAACAAGGAAACCCTCATATATATACCTTTATCTCATGCCACCGAATATCCAAGCGTATAGAATCAGAGTTGCAATTCATACAATAGCCAAACAGGAAAGCATAACATGCATAACAGGTATAACTGGAATCATAACGGTAGTCACAACAGGAATCATCACTGGAATCATAGTCTAACAGGTATCATGATAAGAACCATAACAGGTATGTATAACGGAAACAATAACATGAAGTAGACTTGACATCTATTGTTAAGCAAAAGTGATTGTATACGCTTAGATCACGGTCCCATGAGACTAGTACATCGAAGGAATAATCCAAACAAGGAAACCCTCATATATATACCTTTTGTCTCATACCACCGAATATCCAAGCGTATAGAATCAGAGTTGCAATATATGAAGGTCAAGCAGGAATACAAAACGGGAATCTATCTTATTATTACTCGTCTGACCCATATATCTCGGTATGTGTCTAGGTGTGCACCCCAACACACATACATCCATATATAGCTAGGCGAGGGTTGTTAACGGAAGTAGATGGAGAACTGATAATGCTTCTTATAGTAGTTCCCATACACCTGGGACCGGCTTTGGAGGCCCTGAGTCCCCCTAACAGTAATCATAACAGTAATCATAACAGTACCGCCAATATATGTCATCCCCATACTATAAGCAAGATATCATTCCGGCATCCATCACTTCCTCCCATACCCATACAAGTTGTAGCTTATTACCATAATTATCAGATTGAGGGAATGAGCAATATCATAACAGGAACACATAACAGTGATCAGGTATCAGGAATACATAACAGTAATCAGTACGTAACAGTAATCAGGTACTACATTCCCTTTATCATGATAATTATAAGAATCGGTGCATCATGCTTGGTGTCAAGAGATAGCATGATAAATGGTGATGTATATCAAGTAACATGTATACCAAGAGATTGATAATAGTCAGGTGATGTAATCAGATATGAAACAGTAGCATGTAATTGACATGCATGCAATAATGACATGATAGGGGTGATCAAGTACAAGTCAAGGAGTGAGAATATATCCTAACATGTCATGAAGTAAGAACATGTAATAACAAGTCCTGAAATACCAGTTATGAAGTGTTTAGTAAGGATGATACATCACCCCTGTATCAAGGTTAAGACCTAATGTCAGAAAGAATGGGAATCAGCAATTTTGGCCCAAAACCAGACTATCGGTCGACTGGGTTGAATGGACGGTCGACCGGAAACACAGAACAATTACCCTAAACATAACCAACGGTCGACTGCCGGTCGACCGGAAAAATGGTGAGAGTTGGGTCGGTCGACTGTGTCGGTCGACTGCCGGTCGACCGATACAACGCCGTGAGCTCCAGGTTTGGTCGGTCGAGTGCCGGTCGACTTCCGGTCGACCGGAGATACACTAACGGTCGCCTGTCGGTCGACTGCCGGTCGACCGATACAGGGCCGTAAGCTCCAGGTTTTCCTATCGGTCGACTGGCTGGTGAACCGGTCGACCGCCAACACAAAACTGTGCACGTTTGTGCACATCGGTCGACCGCTCCCTTGGGCCGGTCGACCGAAGTTCTGAAATATGCTGCTATTTGGTCTTAAAATCAGATTTTTTGTGGGGTTGGTTTTAAGGTTCTAAAAACATGATTTTGATGACTTGTGAACTAAAGATATGTAAATACAAGTGTACTAGGAATTAACAAGTCTTGGTGAGTAAATATACTCACGAGGAATGGATATGTGAAGCTTCGGGAAATTGAAATGGATGTGGTCGACGATACGATCTATGGCGATATCTCCGACGAAGAAGACGACGATCCCAATCCAAAGTTGTTGTTGAAGTGGAGATGAAGACCTAGGTAATGTCTCTTGGTGTTGTTGACCTTGGAGTGGTGATTTCCATGGAGATGAAGGAGGAAGAGGATGAAGCTAAGTTGGGGAAGTGGTAGTGGTTGTCTTGGTGGAGATGAAGAAGAGATGGAGGTGGTGAAGGCTAGGGCTTTGGCTTTGGTGAAGAGGAATGAAAAAGAAAGAGAAATGTAAAGGAAAAGAATTTATAGGTTTTGGATTTTATGAAGGAGATGCAAATAATAAAAAGGGAGGGGCTTATTTGCAAAGTGGAGGATGAGGTGGTTCTCTTGGCCAATAGGGGCTTGCCATGGTGAGGGGTGAGGTGGAGAAGAAGTGTGTGGAAGTTGGTGAGGTGGAAATATTGTGTGGTGGAGAATTAAAGGAAGTGTGTGGATGAAAATGAAAGCTTATGGAGGAAGCTAAAGGAAATAAAGAAATTAGGAAAAGGAAAAGGAATTGGAAAGAGAAGATATTTTCTTGGAAAGGAAAATGAAAATAATGAAAGTGGCGGATTCCTGGGTTTAAGTCATGGATGCGGAAACCTTTCGGGAAAATACCGATGCGTCCCGAAATCAAGTATCTCGGAACGACCCGAAATAAATATCAAAAATCAAAAATATTATATTAAGAAACATAGTAAAATCCGTTTTAAGAAATACTTATAGTTTTAATATTAAAATCCCGGAACCAGAAAAATACCGACTCCGAAAGAATTTTCATAAAATCAATAAATCCTCAGAAAAAGTATTTAGATAAGAAAGTAATTCTAAGACATAATGTCTAAAGACTCTTCTAGAAATTCCAAACCGTTTGTAAACTAAAAATCCTAGAATCGGTTAACTACCGACTCCGATGGAATTTTCATAAATTCATAAAATTCTCAGAAAAAGAATGTAGGTAGATAATATGATTCTAAGAAATAATGCCTAAAGGACTTTCTACCAATTCCAAGTGGTTTGTGAAATAAAAATCCGGGAAGCGGTCAGCAACACTGGCCGACACCGGTTTTGAAGAAATTCCTTTTAATTCCAGAAAATTCCAGAAATTCATATAAAATCTAATATATTGGAAAATGATATTTGAAATTAAAATCAGTCAAATACGGAAAGTAAATCGAAAAATACGGTCGAAAAACTGAATACGAAATGAAGTACGTATTCCGGGAACGGGGTATTACAATCTACCCACCTTACAAAAAATTGCGTCCTCGCAATTTCGCTAAGGGACAAATTGAACATAAAGGGGACAAGGGTGAAATCAAAGGTCTCACAAATCCAAAACAGGATTAAGGCGAACACAAGAAGGAACAGGATGGATAATGCAAAGCATAATAAGGGAAGTATGAAGAAGGATAACTAACGTAAATACAAGATCCGGGGTAGTGGTTACCATGATATCCTCAAGGTGCCTGATCTGGATACTGGTCTCCACATTCAGCTGCATCATTTGATACCTCTGTTATCAGGATGTAACCTTGGCCTCTACCCTGATCTGCTCTAAGTCTCATTCCCTTCTGCTGATGACCATACTGCTGGGGTGGAACTGGAGTCCTACGGTCAACAGGTTCTGGGTTCCTCCTAAGTGGCGGAGCTGGAAGTGCTGGGACTGGATGTGCTGGTGCTGGAAGAGCTGGTCTGATCGGTGCCACATGTCCAAACTTTCTGTACTGGCAATCCCTGAGTGTATGACCCCCTTTCCCACACACTAAACATAATCCCTTGGCCACTCGACAATCTCTCTTAAAATGTCCGGGCCTGTGGCAAAAATTGCATACAAGCTGAGACAGAGGAGGTTGGAATGGTCCCTTCATCATCGGATCATGGGTTGCCCTATCGGCATCTTCCTCATCTATTAACTCAAACTCAAAAGGCCTCTTCTTGGCCTGGTTCCTCATCTGGGTCACTCTCTTCTTCTCCAATCCACGCTCTACTTCTCGAGCTATGGTGAGAATCTCGGCATAAGTTTTCAGCTGTTGGGGCATTAGGAATACTTGTATATCCATCTGTAGGCCCTGCTGGAATCGGCTTGCCCGCTTCTCCTCATCCGTTACCATGTACGGAGCAAAGCGGCTGAGTCTCAGAAACTCCGCGGCATACTCGTCCACGGACTTGTTCCCTTGCCGAAGCCTGATGAACTGTTCCTCCATGGCTTTTTGAGCTGTGACAGGGAAGAATCTGCTGTAGAAACTCTTGGAGAACGTGTCCCAAGCGACAGGCTTCTCCAATCTGGCTTCCTCAGCGAGCCACCAAGTTCTAGCTATGTCCTTCAACTGAATCTTGGCGATCTCCACTTGGTTCTCCTTTGGCACCCTGGCTGCATTCAGTAAATCAGTGGTGTCTGTCAGCCATTGTTCAGCCTCCAAGGGTTTCTCTCCACCCGTGAATATGGCTGGCTGCAGCCGTCTGAAATCCGATATGTTCCCCGGCCTCTGTCCTTTTGGTGCTGCCAACTCTTGCCGGAGGAGTTCGGTCTGCTGCTGCTGGTTCTCCATTATCATCTGGAAAACCCTCAGTATATCCACATTCTCTCCTGCGGGTCCATTCGATGCTTGCCCTGAGTGATTACGACCCGATCGTCTCTCCATACCGAGTTGGGATAAGATAACTAGAATTGGAAACAAATGAAGGGAGTTTAGGACACGAAGAAATGAATCAAGGAAGAATTTAAGAAGGACTAGATAACTTTGTACATTGTAGTTGGCATTTGCAAATTACTAGAATTTGCTGCTTGATTGTACTTTAGGTGTGAGAGCCTAAGCTCTGATACCAACCTGTAACGCCCCGATTTCACAGATACGGGGACGTCACTGCGACGTATATACGTAGGTCAGAAGAAGCCTCCACGTATATACGCTAAGCATAAAAGTACAACAAGAAATCAGAGTACACACAAAGCGTGGTATTCATTCATATGCCAACATAAAAAGTACAAATACAAAGTCATCACAGTATGATAAATAACTGCACATTACATGTGTCTTTTATCATAACCAAGTCCAAACGTAAACTATACAAAAGAGATACACAATGCTCACGAGTAGGATGAAGATCCCGTGAGTCTACAACAGAAGTCTGGCACGAAGAACTGGAGCTAATCTGGTGGACAGCTCCACTTCGATCCAAGCTTCGAAATCTGAATATGCAAATCCAAGGAATCAAGACATATAGATAATAAACGACTGTAGCCAAGTGGCTAAGAGACATGACTAAGGGGTTAGAACACAAGTGTGGTATATGAAGACAGGTATAGTATAATCATCAAGGAACAGGAAATCCAAGAAAACTGATTGTAAGCAAAAGTGATTGTATACGCTTAGGTTACGGTCACATGAGACTAGTACATCGAAGGAATAATCCAAACAAGGAAACCCTCATATATATACCTTTATCTCATGCCACCGAATATCCAAGCGTATAGAATCAGAGTTGCAATTCATACAATAGCCAAACAGGAAAGCATAACATGCATAACAGGTATAACTGGAATCATAACGGTAGTCACAACAGGAATCATCACTGGAATCATAGTCTAACAGGTATCATGATAAGAACCATAACAGGTATGTATAACGGAAACAATAACATGAAGTAGACTTGACATCTATTGTTAAGCAAAAGTGATTGTATACGCTTAGATCACGGTCCCATGAGACTAGTACATCGAAGGAATAATCCAAACAAGGAAACCCTCATATATATACCTTTTGTCTCATACCACCGAATATCCAAGCGTATAGAATCAGAGTTGCAATATATGAAGGTCAAGCAGGAATACAAAACGGGAATCTATCTTATTATTACTCGTCTGACCCATATATCTCGGTATGTGTCTAGGTGTGCACCCCAACACACATACATCCATATATAGCTAGGCGAGGGTTGTTAACGGAAGTAGATGGAGAACTGATAATGCTTCTTATAGTAGTTCCCATACACCTGGGACCGGCTTTGGAGGCCCTGAGTCCCCCTAACAGTAATCATAACAGTAATCATAACAGTACCGCCAATATATGTCATCCCCATACTATAAGCAAGATATCATTCCGGCATCCATCACTTCCTCCCATACCCATACAAGTTGTAGCTTATTAACATAATTATCAGATTGAGGGAATGAGCAATATCATAACAGGAACACATAACAGTGATCAGGTATCAGGAATACATAACAGTAATCAGTACGTAACAGTAATCAGGTACTACATTCCCTTTATCATGATAATTATAAGAATCGGTGCATCATGCTTGGTGTCAAGAGATAGCATGATAAATGGTGATGTATATCAAGTAACATGTATACCAAGAGATTGATAATAGTCAGGTGATGTAATCAGATATGAAACAGTAGCATGTAATTGACATGCATGCAATAATGACATGATAGGGGTGATCAAGTACAAGTCAAGGAGTGAGAATATATCCTAACATGTCATGAAGTAAGAACATGTAATAACAAGTCCTGAAATACCAGTTATGAAGTGTTTAGCAAGGATGATACATCACCCCTGTATCAAGGTTAAGACCTAATGTCAGAAAGAATGGGAATCAGCAATTTTGGCCCAAAACCAGACTATCGGTCGACTGGGTTGAATGGACGGTCGACCGGAAACACAGAACAATTACCCTAAACATAACCAACGGTCGACTGCCGGTCGACCGGAAAAATGGTGAGAGTTGGGTCGGTCGACTGTGTCGGTCGACTGCCGGTCGACCGATACAACGCCGTGAGCTCCAGGTTTGGTCGGTCGAGTGCCGGTCGACTTCCGGTCGACCGGAGATACACTAACGGTCGCCTGTCGGTCGACTGCCGGTCGACCGATACAGGGCCGTAAGCTCCAGGTTTTCCTATCGGTCGACTGGCTGGTGAACCGGTCGACCGCCAACACAAAACTGTGCACGTTTGTGCACATCGGTCGACCGCTCCCTTGGGCCGGTCGACCGAAGTTCTGAAATATGCTGCTATTTGGTCTTAAAATCAGATTTTTTGTGGGGTTGGTTTTAAGGTTCTAAAAACATGATTTTGATGACTTGTGAACTAAAGATATGTAAATACAAGTGTACTAGGAATTAACAAGTCTTGGTGAGTAAATATACTCACGAGGAATGGATATGTGAAGCTTCGGGAACTTGAAATGGATGTGGTCGACGATACGATCTATGGCGATATCTCCGACGAAGAAGACGACGATCCCAATCCAAAGTTGTTGTTGAAGTGGAGATGAAGACCTAGGTAATGTCTCTTGGTGTTGTTGACCTTGGAGTGGTGATTTCCATGGAGATGAAGGAGGAAGAGGATGAAGCTAAGTTGGGGAAGTGGTAGTGGTTGTCTTGGTGGAGATGAAGAAGAGATGGAGGTGGTGAAGGCTAGGGCTTTGGCTTTGGTGAAGAGGAATGAAAAAGAAAGAGAAATGTAAAGGAAAAGAATTTATAGGTTTTGGATTTTATGAAGGAGATGCAAATAATAAAAAGGGAGGGGCTTATTTGCAAAGTGGAGGATGAGGTGGTTCTCTTGGCCAATAGGGGCTTGCCATGGTGAGGGGTGAGGTGGAGAAGAAGTGTGTGGAAGTTGGTGAGGTGGAAATATTGTGTGGTGGAGAATTAAAGGAAGTGTGTGGATGAAAATGAAAGCTTATGGAGGAAGCTAAAGGAAATAAAGAAATTAGGAAAAGGAAAAGGAATTGGAAAGAGAAGATATTTTCTTGGAAAGGAAAATGAAATAATGAAAGTGGCGGATTCCTGGGTTTAAGTCATGGATGCGGAAACCTTTCGGGAAAATACCGGATGCGTCCCGAAATCAAGTATCTCGGAACGACCCGAAATAAATATCAAAAATCAAGAATATTATATTAAGAAACATAGTAAAATCCGTTTTAAGAAATACTTTATAGTTTTAATATTAAAATCCCGGAACCAGAAAAATACCGACTCCGAAAGAATTTTCATAAAATCAATAAATCCTCAGAAAAAGTATTTAGATAAGAAAAGTAATTCTAAGACATAATGTCTAAAGACTCTTCTAGAAATTCCAAACCGTTTGTAAACTAAAAATCCTAGAATCGGTTAACTACCGACTCCGATGGAATTTTCATAAATTCATAAAATTCTCAGAAAAAGAATGTAGGTAGATAATATGATTCTAAGAAATAATGCCTAAAGGACTTTCTATCAATTCCAAGTGGTTTGTGAAATAAAAATCCGGAAGCGGTCAGCAACACTGGCCGACACCGGTTTTGAAGAAATTCCTTTTAATTCCAGAAAATTCCAGAAATTCATATAAAATCTAATATATTGGAAAATGATATTTGAAATTAAAATCAGTCAAATACGGAAAGTAAATCGAAAAATACGGTCGAAAAACTGAATACGAAATGAAGTACGTATTCCGGGAACGGGGTATTACACCTCTCGTGAAGTCTTGACTCAGAGTTGGGAGAAGTTGGGATTTGGGGCTAGAGAGGTGTCCTAGTCTCTTTTCTCAAAATTTTTGAGAGGAGGTGAAAGGGTGGCTAGGGCTTCAAGTTCTTCACTTGGGAGAGGAGAGGTTTGCAGAATTGGGAGAGGATGAAGATGAGGGTAATTTTGGGAGTTAACTAACTTGTGTGCAAGTTACTAGGTGGGGAGAGTCCTTCTCATGTTGCCACTTGGCCAAGCTCCTCTCATGATGCCACTTGGACTCACAAGCCCCAATGAGATCCTAGCCCTAGATCTCCCCTCAAACATGCATACCAACCCTTAATTAACTACTTAGGGTAAACTAGGTTGGATTAAGGGGAAATGAAAGGTTAATTGAGGTTTATGCCCTATCTCACCCTTGTTAAGTCACTAGTTGGCTCCATAACATGTGTACATAAGCCTTCATGCCTTATTTTCATAGTCATCACAACCAATAGTTAGTAAAAGCTTTTGAAAGGGAAGTGTGTCAACTAATTAAATGTAAAATTGTTGCTATTGAAATATGGAGGGTAATTACTTTAGATAATGCCTTTAGCAAAAAAAAAATCCTTATAATTAAGATGAGGAGAAAATTTGGTAAATCAAAATTTGGTTGTTACAGCCGGCCTACCCTGCTGACGGTCTGCAGAGAGAGAGAGGGAGAAATATGGATAGAGGGAGAGAGAAATGGAGAGAGAGAGAGAGAGTAGAGAAAGAGAGAGAGGGTTTGGAGAGAGAGAGAGTTTGGGAGAGTAAGAGAGAGAATAGAGGAGAGAGACAGAGGGGAGGGAATTTTATAAAGGAGGGGGAGAGTCGGTGGAGAGAGGCGGTGGGGGAATTCGCTGGAAGAAGGAAGAAGGAAAGAAAAGAAAAGAAAATTAAAAATTAATATTTTATTATTATTAAATTGACCCGATATTCGACCAGCTCCGAACGGTGCCCAAAAATTATAAAAATAGAGAATATTACCCTGAGATGGAATATGAAGACGGTTTGAAGAAATTCAATCCGGTTTACAAATTAAAAAATCCCGAAAGCTGTCGCCGGTATCGGGCGACACCGGTTTGGCCCGATTTTCGATAAATTCAGGAAAAATCCCCAAAAATACCCAAACGTAGCTCATGTGATTTTAAGACATACAGTGAAAGCCGATTCTCAAAATACAACTCCATTTGTGAATTAAAAATCGGAAAGCAGATTATCGGTATCGGTCGACACGGACAACGGAGATTTTCCAAAATAATCCAGAAAAATTTCAGAAAATTCTGAAAAATCTAAAATATTAGGAAATGATATTTGAAACTGAAATCGGCTCAATTAGACTACTATGGAGGTCAAATCAATTTTGTACATCGTATCGCGTACTGATACGGCGATACGTACATCAGGAGCAGGGGGTTACACTCCCCTTCCGACCCCGAATGTATACCACACAAAACATCACCATCAACCTCCGTCGATAACTCCGCAAATAACTTCGCCGATGATTCCGCCATAACTCTGTCAACTCATCGTCCACCGTCTTCGACTCCTACCGGCTCCCGCACGGCCCTTTTCTTCATACATGCATAAAAATATACATGATATGCGTACATAACATCACATACACATCAACCATCAAGATAACACACACTGAGTCGGTTATATTGCGGTATACTTTTTCCAATCACCAATCATATTATCGATATGTCACACACGATCAAGTTAGTGTAAATTTATAGTGCATACACGTATTCAAACATGCATGCAATTTACATCTATATCAATCATTCAACAACACATCAAACAATTGGTTACGTTCTCAATATTGATTCTTTGATCACTTGTTTAATTCCTTTAACTGGTTATGATTCTTATTTCACACATTCGATATTTGGTGAATGAAATTGACTATACTACTTATTCTTGACCGGAGTCCTGGCATGCTTTAAAGTTATTAATAGATACTAGATTCACATTCACACATATCATTTAATTCATTAGAATTTATTATTGGAAATCAAAGTACGTATTTCACCAGTCATCAAGCATATAAATCAATGAACAATCATCAATGAATCAACTATATATCGGTCATATAATTGGTCTATAAATTGTTGATTGTAATCCAGCTCATGTTCATTTCCACTTGCTATTCATACGCGGATACCAACTCACCCATCGCCCTATTACCGTACACTCATATGATTCCAATTTAGAGGTTTAGGATTGATCTAGAGATATGAATCCATCATTTTGATGACACACACACACACACACACACACACACAAGTCAAGAATTATTAAGTTTCACATAATTAGCCAAGAAATGCATTTTTATCGAAATACAACCACACCCCGAACTCGAGTGATTTACCACATTCCTTGTTAAATACTAAAAATTAAATCACCACAGGATTGATCTAGTTTAGATTAACTAGAGATATGAATCCATCACTTTGATGATACACACACACACACACAGATATGTACACACAAGTCAAGATTTATTAAGTTCCACATAATTAGCCAAGAAATGCATTTTTATCGAAATACAACCACACACCGAACTCGAATGATTTACCACATTCCTTATTAAATACTGAAAACTAAATCACCACAATCCAATTCAATTGAAAGAATAGTTCACAAAAGGAGATTAATTCTCTAGATCTTGAATTTTAACTCAATTAGAAAATTTAAATCATAAAAGGGAAAACTCTCTCGCATAAATTTTGCCACATAAAATCAATAAATATTCATGAGATTTTCACTTCATAAGCTTCGTAAGGATCAGATTTATCATAAAGATCAAATTTTTAAAATTTTTCATAGAAGAATCCCTCACCTCCATGCTCACTCCTAACCACCACCCGCTGCTGCCTTAGTCGTTGCCCCCGCACCTTCTCGGCCGCCGCTGTGCCGCCCGCGCGCCGCCCCAGCCACCGCGCCTGTTGCTGTTGTCGTACAACACCAGAGAGGGGGATAAAGAAGGATGGGGAGAGAGAGAAATTGAGAGAAAAGAGAGAACGAAAGTTGAAAGTGTTATTGAGAGAGAGAGAGAGAGGGAGTGAGGAAGGAGATGATTTCTTAGGGTTTTGAGATTTGGGTGGGAATGTGGGAGAAGGTTCGGTTGTTCATCCATGGGAAGAAAAGAGAGAGAGATTAAGGAAAATAGTTTTTCTGTTTTGCACAAAACCCTCCTTAAATTTATGTAATACTCTTATTTCACCACCTCTATCTTCTCTTGTCATGCCAGCTATACACACACTTCTAGTTCAATCTTACCCCTCCATCAATTCATGCCATGCACACCTACCCCCTAGGATTAAATTCTCAATAACACATTATAATGGTATTTCTTTTGTATATGATTGTATTATCTTGTATTTATACAATAAATCAATACACCCATGTAATGTATATATTTATATGTATACACACGTATATACACCATATCCATATATACGTACCCAAATATTCATACACCTATATTTGCAATTATCAAATTTTATTTCACTTCAAATTTCTCCCACAAAATTTCTAAAAATTCTATTTTACACAAAATTGTTTCATCATTATCTCAGAAAATTTTATTGTTCTCATTAATCAAGTATTATAATATTAAATCAGAATTTTAATAATCGGGTTATTGCAGTAACTACCCTAACAATTTAGTAAGACTGACAACAGTCTATTAGCCTCGCACGAGACTCAGACAGGCTCAGCACGAAGCTAGAAAGCTTCTTGCGAAGCTAAATGCAAGTCTTGTGCGAAGCTTGATAGGCTCGTGTTAGCCTATGACAACCATTTGGCTTGTCTGTCTCCACTTAATGTGGAACGAAGTGGGCGGGTGTAACCGCCCACTTAAAATGGCATTAACCCCACTAAAGTAGTGGGGTTGACCCATTAATTGAATTGGTCAATTAGTGACCTAGATAGCCCACAACAGAGATGAGTAAAGCCTCAGGCGAAGCTACCACGATGATTCTGAAATCACCTAGAGGGGTGGTGAATAGGTGACTAGCTAATCTAATGATGAATTAATGCGGAATTAAAACTATTTATGCAAACTAAAAACTATTAGGCTAAACACACTAAGTATAACAAAAGAGTGTAGCTGAATTTCCAGTGAAGGGTGATTGGTAGTCAAAAGTACATTTTTATCATTACATTTACCATCACATTTTCATATTTATTCATTTAATTCTGCACAATTATTAATATTTTATTATTTATTGTGTGCAGGCCTCGAAATAATAAAAAGAAAGAATGAAAGCTTAAAAAGAGCCCAAAAGTCCACATTTGAAGCCCAAGTGCAAAAGTGCAAATATCAATTGTCAAAGTGCAAATATACAAGGGCTAAAGTTGCAATTATTAAAGATGAGGGAAGGATAGAATTCTACCCAACCTTAAACACTTGCAGATGAGGATGAAAGACAAAGATAAGATGCAGAGATAAGGAAATTCGTTTAAAAGAGATTGGGAGAATTCAAGATCTAGATAACTTGATTCCCAAGTTATATCCATATCCCACGATAAAGAGCCAGGATGCAGCTTCCAGAAGCAGGCGCCCAAATGGATGGACCAGAAGAAGCCACGCGCCAAAGCGCGTGGCCAGATTCCCTAGAAATGCCGCAATTCCATGGCAAAATCCCAGTTTTTGCGGTACTTTGATGTTATCTGGATACCAGATTTCGTGGGCGACTTTATCCGGGACTCTTCGACCTTCTGCACCTATAAATACCCCCTGCAGTGCAACGTACAGAGTCGTCCAGCGTCCAGCAAAGGGCCAAAAGTTAGGATTTTTAGGTTTTCTTGTAGTTTAGATTTTATTTCTTCCATTGTAAATTGTTATTTTCTTTTTGTGAAAGCTGAGAGGAGATGATGTATTCATGGAGGAAGGGATCCACTTGTACTGATGGTGACAGCCGGTGTAAGTTGTAATTTTCCACCATTGTTTAATAGTCAAATCAAAGCTTGTTTTTGTTCTTTTTATTCTATTCTTATTTTATTGTGTCTCTATCTTTGTTCTATCATCGTTCTTCTATTTTTTTATGACATTGTTTCTTTCTCTAATGTCTTGCCCACCATGAGATCCAACTGCTCCGAGAATACCTAGCCGAAGAAGGAACCTTGATGGCCTATGGCGATGAACAGGTCTTCATAGTTGCTTTTTATTCCATAGTTAAGAAGGCGGACGATCCTATATGCCATGCTTGTACGCCTTCCAAGAAAAGGTAAATCATCGCAACGGTTCAAACGGTAAGCAGACTGAAGAGGTAAGTTTTCTTTTTCTTTTCTTTTCTTTTTGTAGATTAAATCACAACTTCTCCCAATTCTTTATTTGCCGACCCATTGTAAATACCACTTTCTTTCTAATTTAACTAATAAAAATAAAAACTTTAGAGAAACTTGCTTAACGCTTCCATCGCCGTCCCTCCCTGAGGATCACGACCTGCATAGCCTTGCTACAGCGGATTAGAATTGAGAACTTGCACATCCTCTTCTTAAAACTAAAATACTACATTTTGTGGGCAGGAAATCTCAGTCAACAAAGGGCTCTAGACTATCTCCTCAAGATTCCTCTAGGTAAGAGTTAAGGTGCTGCTATAGCTCTCTTGGTTAAATATAAATGTGAACAACAATCCCAAGCATATATCAATTTGGGCACAAGTGTATCAAGCAAGTAATGAATGTGAATAATAAGAGCATGCGAGATATAAACACAAGTGAGAGATAGAGAGAGCAATCGCAAACACGGGAGATTTGTTTCGAGGTTCGAGCACACTTGCTCTACACCCCCACCTTCAACACTTGAAGGATTTCCACTAAAATCGATCCCACCAGATCACTCGGTGCCGCAACACCTACAACGAGTTCACACTAGAACTCCTTGGACTCATTAGTCCCTCTCTTGTTCCTGCAAGAACAACAAACGCAAGCACACTAGCTTGCCGAGGCCGCGCCTCTACATCGAGCTCCTACAAGAACTCGAAACAATACGAACCCGCAAGTTCGCCTCCTCAAATACAAGATGAAATACTTTGGTGATCTCAACACTTTGATCACCTAAAACACTCTCACAACAACTCTCCTATAGGATAGATATGGTAATGGAAAGCTCAAGTATGTGTGGGAAAAATTAAAATAGATTTGTGGTGAAAACTCAAGAAATCTCTTTTACAAAACACTCTTGAAACTCTCCTTTTGATATGGAAGTATTTGACTCTAAAACAAGTGGAGATAAACACTTAAAAAAGTAGGAAAAACTAGCTTGAAAACTCACTTCAAATCTTATAGAAAACAGTTCAAAGGAACCCCAATTTATAGGCTTCCAAAATCTAGCCGTTGGGGTCCAAATCAGCAACTGACGCTGCTGTCGGTCGACCTCCTGGTCGACCGCCAATGGTCGGGTTTCCGACCGTTGGGAAAAGCGGTCGACCGGACGGTCGACCGTTTCAGGGCACTGACCTATCGGTCAACCGCCCGGTCGACTGGGGCCAGATCCCAAGAGCATAGCTCTATGGCGGTCGACCGGCCCTTGGCTGTGCACGTTTGTGCACATCGGTCGACCGAACCGGTCGACCGGTTTCTGTCTCGGCCTGGTCACATATTTTTAGGGATTAAAACTTAGTCTTTTTACCTTCAATAAAATCTCATAAAATCTCATAAATTCAATAAAAATAGGTTCATTAATATACTTTGATATACAAACATGTTTGATTAAAAAATCAAAGCATATTACAAACATTTTGATCTATTTTTGTGATATAGAAATTTTGGCTTTAAGCAAAAACTGTATTTTTCAAAAATAATCTCCAAATTGAAAAACGATTTTTTCAAAACTTCTTCAAATACAAAAACAAGATATTTTAAATACTTTTGAAGCTTAGTGTGTATGGATATAATCCACTACACATATAAGATGAAATATCTATGTTTTTGACAATAAACTCTAAAATAGTTTTGATAAATCCAAAATGATATTTTTCTAAACACAAAACTATCTTATGAAAACACATATAAATTTTGTGTGTGTGTATATGTACTTGAGCAATCAACCAACTAATCTATCCTTTATATTTTATCTAAAAATAAAATCTTAACACTTACAAACATGACTCAAGTCTTTTTGAAAATCTTCTTCTCCTTCTTGACTTGGTCCAAACCTTGATCCAATGAGCTAGACTCCTCTTGAGTTCTTGATGCAATCTTGATGTGCGAGCTCTTGATCAACACATGCTAGCTCCAAAACTTGACTTTGAATTCTTTGTTGAAGCTAAACACCTACTAAGATCTTGATCAAATATCTGAGACTAATTAAATACAAAATCATTAGTACTATAACTATATGAGTTAATCATCATCAAAACTAGAGCGATGGGCCTTTGGACCAACATATTCAGGCGAAGTTATTTTAATAAGAAGTTCAGAGTTAGCTCTCAGAGGAACTATGAAGAGCTTCATGTGAAGCTACAAGTTAGCTCTTGGGCGGAGTTATGCCAAGCTTCATGCGAAATTAAAAGTTAGCTCTCAACGGAACTGTTTCTAAGCTTCAGGTGAAGCTAGACAAAATTAGCTTTAGGCGAAATAAGGAGTTATCTCACTAAGGAGTTATCTCACTGAGGAGCTGTGTAAAGCTTCGTGCGAAGCTAGAAACTCTAGCCTTTTAGCTAGACTATGAGGTGCTTCAAGCGAAGCTAGCCTCTTGGTATATGTGATGCTAAGTGTTGAACTGACTTATTCTCATGGGCCTGCTTAGGCCTCTTCAGAGGCAATACTTGCCCTACTGTCTACTTCATTGTATTAGTAGGGTTTGAGTCACTGCTTTGTCCCTTAGGGTGGACAGAAAATTGATCTTCAGCTTCTCTACAACTTATCTTTTGTAAATGTTAACAAGTTAGATATCGTTCAGAGCGGTTGAAGTGTTGTCTGAGAGTTTGTCATTTCAGATTGTCAACAATGATCAAGGTAAATTCTTGATGGTTTGCCTATATGTTGATGATCTTATTTTTACCGGCAATTCTACAAGCATGTGCGATGAATTCAAGAAGACTTTGATGTGTGAATTCAAGATGACCGACATGGGTCTACTTCATTTCTCTCATCGAATTGAATTTAAGTAGTAAGTAGATGGTATATTCATTTCACAAAAAGTATGCAAATGATATTTTGAAAAAGTTTAAAATAAGGGTGATACACCTCTATGCACTTCGATGGAGGTTGGTTTGAAGCTTAGCAAATCTGAAAATGAAAAAAATATTGATGGAATTCTCTATGGAAGTCTTGTTGGTAGTCTTATGTACTTGACTGCAGCAAGACTGGATCTTATGTTCGCTGTAAGTATGCTTAGTCGATTCATGAAATCAACAAAGAAAAGCCACTGGGAAGCAGGAAAAAAGGACCTAAGATATTTTTGTGGAACCATCAATGAAGGTATACATTATAAAAGAGAGGAAAATTCAAGTTTGATTGGATATTATGATAGTGATTGGGGCAGAAGTGTTGATGATTGCAGAAGCACTTTTAGCTATTCTTTCCATATTGGTTCGGGTGCAATCTTATGTGCATCCAAGAAACAAAATGTTGTTACGCTTTTTATAACAGAAGTAGAGTATATTTGTGACGCCCCGGTCCCGCGGGTACGTAGACGTCACTGTGCCGTATATACGCAGGTCGGAAATACCCCCACTTATATACGCTAAGCATCAGTACATGCAAGAATCAGAGTGCGGAAGTACAGTGGTAATATACATTCCAACAGAAAATTACAAGTATATAGTTATCACAGAGAGTGATACAATATTATAGGAATATTACATCACCAAAAATATTAAAGTACATCATATGAAGAGATATACAAAAGCTGAGAAGTGCTGTAATCCCTTGCTCCCTGATGTACGTATCACAGTATCAATGCTTGATACGGCGTACAAAGTTAATTTGATCTTTCTGTTAGTCAGAGTGAGCCGATTTTAGTTTCAAATATCATTTTCTAATATTTTAGATTTTTCAGAATTTTCTGTAAATTTTCTGGATTATTTTGAAAAAACTCCGTAGTCGGTGTCGACTGATACCGATAATCAGCTCTACGATTTTTAATTCACAAACGGAGTTAAATTTTGGGAATCAGCTTTTACCTTATGTCTTAGAATTATATTTTCTATGTTATGATATTTTTGGAGATTTTTCTGACTTTATCAAAAATCGGGCGAAACCGTGTCGCCTAGTACCGGCGAAACCTTCCAGGATCTTTAATTTGCTACCCAGATAGAATTTCTTCAAACCGTTTTCATATCATATCTCAAGATAATATTCTCTATTTTATGTTATTTTTGGGACCCGTCGGAACTAGTCCAATATTGGCTCAATAAAATAATAATAAAATATTATTTTTATAATCTTCCTTTTTCTTCTCCTTTCTCCACCGCCTTCTTTCCACCGCCAAACCCACCGCCTCAAGCTTCTCTCTCCCCTTAAAAATCTGTCCCACTCTCTCTATCTCTCAATTCCCTCCCTCATTCTCTCTCCCTATTTTTTCTCTCTATTCCTTTCTTTCCTCTCTCTCACTGACTCTCTCTCCATAACTCTCTCTCCCCCCTATCTTTCGCTCTGTTCCAGGCCAAAGGACGCCCGCGGCTCGACCGCCGGCCGCCTCTGCTGGGCCGCATCGCCGCGGCCGGCCTAGCCCGGCCAACCCCTCCTCCTATTTCCCTCTTCTTCATCTTCTTCTTCTTCTTTTCTTCTTCTTCTCCTTCTTCTTCTTCTTCTTCTCATTCATGCTGTTCTTCTTCTTCTTTCTTTTCTTCTCCTTCTTCTCCCTGTTCTTCTTCTTCTCTCTCCATCTCTTTCTCTCCCCCCTCTCTCGTTCTCTGGGTATCGCCGCCGGCGAGGCGGGGCTGGCCGCCGCCAGCCCTTGCCCCTGTTCTCTCTCTCCTTCTCTTTGCTCTCTCTCTCCCCCCTTTTATTTCTCTCTTTCTCTCTCCCTCTCTCTGTCTAACCGCCAGCGGGTCTCCCTCGCCGCCGCCAGCTTGGTTGGCTGGTCGGCTAGCAGGTGGCAGCAGCAGAGACAGTTGCTGCCGCTGCTGTTATCACTTGTTAGGTTCGGGTATGAACCCGAACCCATTAACTCTATTGGGTTAATTCGAAACCCAAAACCCGTTAAACTCAAACCCGTTAGCCCTCTAACCCAATTACCCAATATCCATTTAACTTAAGTTACGGGTTTAGGTATTGGATCCAAACCCGACCCGTTCAGAGTCCAAACCCGCATCCAAAAACCAGAAAGGTAATATTTCATGAAACCCCCTGCTAAAAATATGTATTACATTTTGAACCTCAACTATTACATATTTAACCCATTTTTTATTCTTTTGGTGTTCGTGCGATATCTGGAGCATGCGGACTCCGATTTGGACGATCCTGGAACCGTTGCGATCGTGAGAAAGAGAGCTACCTTCCCATGGCTAGTTTGTGAGCGTTTTCTTTTTCATAAATTATATTTATTCATGTTTAATAAATTGAGTGATTACTTTAGTTAATAAATCGTGATTATGGGTAAATCAATAGAATGTTAATAAATAATTTAATTATAGAGAAGTCATATTTTGTAATGCATGATAGTGTAGTAAACATAACCAATAATAATATTTTCATCTGCTTCATGATTTAATATAACATATAGGTGATAGATGATCATATTAAAATGGTTAGATTACTATTCCACATGTTTTGCTGGCATGCACATCATGGACATCATGCACCAGTCTACATGCATTAATTATCTACGTGTTCCTGTTATGTAGATCATGGATTATATTATTACTCATGGATATTCTTGATTCTCGTTATATTGATCATTGTTTATGTCACATAGATTTTTATCACATGAGTAGTTCGTCCTGTATTCCCGTTACATGATTATTTCCTGTTCTGATATTGGTATTCCCATTACTGGACATGTGAGCTGTTGATATGCGATGTGTGAAACTAAGTGCCACGTGGATTCAAGCCACGGGGCCACCTCTAGAATCCCACATCTATTGTTTCCCGTTTTCCGTTATCGTGTTTCGTACTATCAACAGAGCTCATATCATGTTATCGTGTTACATGTATCATGTACTGTTCTTGTTCCTGATACCCGGTGTACATTAAATGTATGAAATATAAGATGGGGTTGGGGAGACTTGCCGGTTGACTAGATCTTGTCGGGTGGATGTCTGGATCCATTGTTCGTCCCACTGCAGGGGACGGGTAGTGCTGCCTATCGTCTGTTATAACTCATGAGCTCCCGTTTCCCATTATTGTTTTAGCTCATTGAGTTCCTGTTACATGTTACAGCCTTAGCGGGCTGGCCCTGGTCTCAGCAGCCAGGGGTCTGTTAACGCCGTGATCCCAGGTATGCACGGGATACACCCACCTGATTAGGTCTCCTTGACTATTGGGTTTCAATTAACATAATAAAATAATATAAACAATAGTGACGTTGGGAACACTTGTTATTTGGTCACTCTCTCGTTTGGATAATGGCACCCGTAGGCCATGTCCGGATGGGTTCGACTAGAATGCGGGCTCCAGTATGAACTGCTAGTGGTATGGGACACTGGAAGAGATTGATTAAAATACCATATGGTACTGATTGTTATTATTGTATAAATAACATGATTTGCCCAATACAGGTATCATATTGTTTAGTTGTATTTGTTACTATTTCTCACCAGTTATCCCTTGTCATGTTACCTGTATATTTTGTTACACTTCTTGATATATGTTACACTTTCTGTATGCTACTCATGTGCATTTATATTCTGCATTATATATACTCTGCTTTATGTATACCTTGCGAACATCATTACTGTATATGCACAACACGGTAGTATGGTTCTATTGCATGCTGCACATCTGCATGTTCCTTATTTATTATATAAAACTGGATACTGCTGTAAACATGACTCGATGATAACCTGCTAGGTAGTGATGATATTAAAATATGACGTGTTTATATTTCTACTGCTTATTATATGCCTACTATATGGTATCACTGTTATAGAATCATGTATTATATATTATTATCGTGTCTGTATTACTATCGTATGTATTACTACTTCCTTTATTTTACCACTCACTAGGTCGCTTTCTGACGATCCTGGGTTTGCGTTCCCAGGTTGAAGATTTGAGATATCATACTGTCAGATATGTCATTAGATTCACATAGGAAACTTGTCACCCATACGATTCATAGGTATCTTGATTCTTTTGTCTTACTTCCTTATTTGTCCATGTTTCTTTATCTATCATGCTCACTGATCTTTTCTGCAGGTATTCTTGTACTTATTTAATGCTGGAACTCTTGTGTATATGAAGGCTATTTCCTATACTGAGGCTTAACGTACGCGCGAGGGTGTTTTCACCATGCGTATGTACGTCGCCTTAATGTCTCCATATCCTTAGGATCGGGGCGTTACAAGTGCTCACGAGCAGCAAGAGGGTTCTCGAGAACCAAATAGGAAAGGAACTGGGAGGAAGAGCTGCGGCGATGATCTAAGCTTCTGCTGCACTCCAGTCGTCACGGAAGGATCCGCTACGCACTCTGATCAGCTACAACAAGGCCATCAAGGTTCGGTCTCTAGAATCTGGACATGAAAATACATAGTTGTCAGATGCAACCCGCGAGTACATAGGATAAAACCAAATGGCGTGCATATCAGACATAAGTGTACAGGAAAGGTGTCTCATGAATATAAGCACATATAAACATGAAATGAGACAGTAAGTAAAGTAACTATAGGAAAATCAGTTATACAAGCTCACATTACCGATCCGTGAGATTAGTACTCGAAGGAATAATCCAAATAAGAAAACTCTCATATATATACCCTATACCTCACGTCACTGTAATCTGAGTTTATATAACCTGATTTTGCCTTTACAATATAATAATGAAACAGTATAGAAGCAATCAAATAATCCCATAAGATAGTACAAGTATATGTGGTGAGCAGTATAGATCAAGAGTATAGCTAGTCATATATGAGGAGCATGTTATTATTAATTATTAAGACTCATCTTATTTGTATACATCGGTATGTGTCCCATTCCCCATACCTCAGCATACAGACCGGAGGGTAAGTTATTAAAAACTGATGGAGATCGACAAACCATGCTTAGAATGGGTCCCATACATGCCCGGGATAACGGTCAAGGAGTATCTGGTACTGAGCCAGAACGTACCGCTAGGTACTGGGACTTATTGTACGCCGAAACAGGAATAGGATGTCACCGCTCCCACAGGAATAGGCCCAGGGGCTTATAGCACAACTAGCAGGCAGGGGAGTAGGGGTGTCAGTACACCCCACGGAAGCACCTGGTGGCCTCCAGGTCGAATCCAAGTATACGTGACACTATAAGACCATCATAAACATGGAGACTATATCAGTACTCATCAGTTTTCCCATCCCGGTGTAAGTTGTCTAATTATTATAATTTGTCCAGTGACAATGTCCACAGGGTATACACAGTAATCCTATATTCATGATTATCTAATTACGGGGATCAACAGGAGTATAGTATCAGGAGTCTCCCTTATTTTGGGTTCAAGTATATAGGAGTTCAGGAGTACTAAATGTTTGGTAATAATATAATAATCATGCCAAGTCTCCGTAAAAGTGATAATCATGAATATGCCATATAACACATGTATCAGGGGTAATAGTATCCGGTCAGGTGTCACAATATCAGGTCAATGTGTCAGTACCAAGTGATAGCATATGACAAGTGAGTACTAGCATGTCAATTTTCAAGTATCATATACCAGGTGTCAAAAGATAACATGTCAAGTACCGGTGTCAGATATCTAGTGTCAGGTGTAACATGGCAAGTACCGATGTTAGATATCAAGTGTCAAGTATTAGGTGTCAAGTGTAAACATATCAGTGCCGGTGTCCGGTATCATGTGAGCATCATATGTTAGGTAATCATCCGCTCATGCAACCTTGTACAGGGGAACAGAATAAATAAATATTTCAAACTCTTCACAACCATATTTATAACAATAGTCTATTTATTAGTCATGCGAAGCCGAGTGAAGTGGGATCAGATCTAGGCATACCCAGTGTAATACCGGCCGACAGATATACATAAAGCATGCTAATTTTTGAAATCACTCGTATATCATATATAAACTCGCATAATGAGACATCATGTATTAAAAAGTAAGGTAATAAATATTAGGGATATAATAATGGTAATAAAGCATGAGCAACACATAAAATAGGTGCTTGATCAGGAGAGACTGTACTCGCCTAACACCGGAACGAAATAACACCGGAACGAAATACCGAGTAAAATCCGGAAAAAAACCGTGAACACGTTCAAGCAAGCTACTAACCCATATATATATATATATATATATATATATATATATATATATATATATATATATATATATATATATATATATATATGAGAAAATAAGGGAGGAGAGAGGGGATTAGTTAGAGAGAGAGCGAAAAAGAGTTTTGTTGGAATTGTTAAAAAAAGAAAAAGGAAAAGTGAAAAAAGGGAAGGAAAGAAATAAAGGAGGGGGTATGTTGGTAAATATAGAGAAGTAATAAGTAAATGAGGGGATGGGTAAAAATGGAAAGAAAGAAAAAGAAGGAAATAAAACAAAGAAAGAAAAAAAGGAAAGAAAGAAAGAAGAAGGAAGAAGAAAGAAAGAAAGAAAAGGAGGGGGGTGTGGGCAGCCAGCGGCCGGCCCATCGCCGACGGCATGGCGGCGGCGGCGGCGCCGCCGGGGGGCGCGCGCGGCGGCCTAGGGCCCGGGGGAGGAGATGGGATGGGGTGGAGTTTGGGTGGTGTTGGTTGTTTGGTAGAGTTATTGGTGGTGGTGGTTGTGGTGGTTGTTGAAGGTGGTGGAGAGTTAAAGGAGGAGGAGGTGATGATGGGGTGGTGAGAGTGGTGAAATTGATGGAGATGGTGGTGAATTTTGGAGAAGGAAAGGAAGTAGTGGTGATGGGCTTGTTTGAAATTAGAGGTGACAGGTTGCTGGTGGAAGATGAAGGAGGTGGGGAGAGGAGAGGGAGTGTGGGGGAGGTGATGGCCGACGGCTATCGGGGGTGGGGGCGGCGGCGGCGATGGTGATGAGGGAATGGGTTGGTTGAAGTGTTGGAGTTTGAAATGGAAATTAAAAGGAGAAGAAAGAAGAAGGGGTTTTAATGGAGAGGAGAAGGAAAATGTGATGATGAAATGGGATCGGGGATATGGGCAGTAGCAGCAGCCCATCATGCCCTATTGCGGCAGGCGGTGGTTGCAGAAAAAGGGGAGCGCAGGTATGGAGGTAGAGTGAAGGGAAGAAAAGAAAAGAAGAAAAGGAAAGAAAAAATAAAGGAAAAGGAAAAAATAAGGAAAAAAGAAAAGAAAATAATAAATAATTTTATTATTAAATAATTAATTTAATAAAATATTCTGGGAGTATAAAGTAGGGGAGTGGAGAAGGAAAAAGAAAGAAAAGAAAAGGTCGGTGAATAATATTATTATTTTAATAGGACAAAAATTCAACTGTTTCAGAATCGCTCCGAAAAATTCTCAAAAATAGTAAATATTATGTAAGATGCCCGATGAAATCAGATTCGAGAAATTTAATCTATTTTTCAAATTAAAATTTTAAAATCTTCCGACGGTACCGGTCGACTCCAAAATCGGTCAAATTTTAATAAATTTAGAAAAAATCCCAAAAAATGCATTTAGATAGAAAAATGAAATTCTAAGAAGTAACGTGAAAGCTGTTTCTGAAAATTCAATCCCATTTAAAATCTAAAAATCCGAGAATCGGTCAGCGATACGGACCGACACCGGTTTTAGAGATTTTGTAGAAAAATTCTGAAAAATTCTAGAAAATTATAAAAAATCTTAAATATTAGAAAACAGCGTTTGAAACTAAAATCGGTCAAATCAGACTACCAGAAAGGCCAAATCAGGCGGTATGCCAGTATCGGGTTCCCGGTCCAGGTCAGGGCTGACTCTAAGACTGAGAATTCAGATCCGATACCAAAAACATGAGAAATCACAACTTAAAAACAAATACTGGAAGAAAATTGCAATAATACGATCAAAAAAGTCGGGACATGTATCTGGGTACGTATCTCGGGAACGGGATGCTACAATATTTCATTGGTATTAGCTTCATATTAAGCACTCTGGATCAGGTGGATCTTGAGCGAACACCAGCATGAATAAGTTGAAGGAACTACATTATTTTATGATAATAGTTTAGTTATTTCTCTTACAAATAATCATGTTTTTCATGAGAAAAACAAGCACATAAAAATCAAGTATCACTTCATTTGTGACTTAGTAAAAGATGGTGAGATCAATGTCATGCATTACAAAACATATGAGCAAATTGCTGATATCTTTAGAAAAGCTTTGAAGTATGATGTTTTTAAGAAGATGAAGGAAAAACTTGGCATAGTAGTAATCTAGCTTAAGTGAGACTATTGGAAATATAAGCTAGACTCATTCATATTCCATTTGTCTCCTCGGCTTCTCAAGACACATTAAATTTAACTACAAACTCTTCGTATGCTAGATACATTAGACAATACTCTTCATGCAATGAAAAAACACTTCGTCTTTTGTTATGCAGTGAAGGGGATAAACCTAATCTATTTATGATGCATGAATGTATTTAATTTTATTGATTTTCATATTTATCTTCAGGCCCTATATAATGTAACTAGTTGTTTTCATCAAGTTAAATCAATAGAAACTCTTCTCCTTCCTAGTATAACTTTATAGCCTCATTTGCATATTTAGCATCAAGAGTATAAACTCCTCTTGTGTTTTGATTATTTACACTCCTGTTTCCTAATTATATATAGCCCCATGTAAGTCTCTGTTCTATTTGTTGAACTCTGAAAAAATCTACTTTTTTATGCATCTTCTTGTTTACGCTGTAGAGCTTGTGTATACGACGAGGGGTGACTAAGAAATACAATGTGTACAGTCTTGGTGTGGTGACAATCGCAAGTTATAATGGGGAGGCATCCAGTGGGGCTCATCTCCTCGCTGTCATACTCCACTGCTGATCAAAATAACGCGATGTTGACGGATGTTATGTGTGGGGAGGATATAGAATCTAGTTAATAGAGTTTCTTTTAACTCTTGTTGCAAATCACTCAGAGCGTGCACAGAGCATCAGGTCTGTCGACGTGCACAATGTGTACAGTGAAAGAAAAAAGGAATAGGGTTGTCGACCGTCAGGTCGACTGACTTGTGAGCTTGAAAATTGCAAAAGCATATCAGTAGGCCGGGCGGTCGACCGACTGACACCAACAAAGAGCAGAGCTGTTGAAGTGCTGAGCATATTGGCCTAACTGTCGACCGCTACATGAAGCCAGTCAACTGCAAGTCGGGGTATTGTATCCTACTTTGTAACCTGTATTGATAATTGATTAAATAAGATGTCTATGTACGCAAATTAACAAACCTCATTAAACCTTGTATTATTCACTTTGTTCTTTGTTCTTACTTACTGTGATTGTTCTCGACAACTCTGATCTTGGTATTAGATCTCCAGGGGATGCAAAATTACAGACTAACCTCTCGTCCTCCCTGCCACTCGAGATGCAGACTTGCTTCTTCTCACGGTGAGAGTTGCATCGATTAGGTTGTCTGATATTATGGTGTTGATATGTAGACGGAAATGCGCGTGTGAAATTTTGGTGATTTTTGGTTGATTGTTTGCTTTCCTTGTATGTGGTTGGGCTATCTTCTGCAGTTGTGTCAGTATGGGCGAACTTGGGTTTTGAAAGGATGAGATTATTGATCAGCCAAAAAGAAACTTGGGAGAATTCCAACATTCCAGTTGTATTCATCAATTGCCATGTCACAATCTCTCGCATAACATGATGTTCCTTTGTCGCTACACCACCAAAATATGCATCAAATTCAAACCTTTGCAAACAACGACCATAGCTTTCCAACTACTATGCAAGCAGATACAAGTTCAAACCAAACATTTAATAAACAAAGCAAACAAATACTTTAAAATTAAGGCTCAAAGTACTCTTCAACTTGAAAAAAAATTAGCACAACAGAGCAAAAGAGGGAGATCTAACGCAATCGACGATATCGCTATTATATATCAAATATTTACATTCAAACAGCCAGCCCCCTATTTCACCACCACCACCCCCAACCACCGCTGAAGAAGGGGAAAAAGGAACAGCAGAAACAAGTCTCTGAGAAATAAAAGAGCTAAACAGAATAAACGCATAACAAGCCAAAAGTCAAAACAGCCCCAAAAAAGTTTTTTTTTTTAAAAGTTTTAACAGGGAAATTAAGAAACCTGAGCTGGCTTCAAGACCTTAGATTCGGCGCTGATCGCCACGTTGCTAACCGTCTGATACGTGGGGCTCGTGCCAGCGTAGTAAAGAGGCCTCCCTGCGCTATCATAAGCCGCGTAGCCTGCACCGTTATCGTACGGCCCTGAAGGAGGCGCGGCGTATCCCCCGCTGGCTTCAACCGCCGCCTGCGACCTTACTCCGTTATCGTATGCCGCCGGCACCTTCGCCTGCTGCGGTGGCACCGCTGCGTACAATGACGTCATGTTATCGTATGCCGGCGCCGGCGCCGGCGCCGGCGCCATTCGCTGCATGGTGGTGTAGTAAGCCTGCCCAGGCGCAGCGTTGGCTGGAAAACCTCCTGCATTCACCGGAATCAGGTAAAAGTTCCCGTCGCCGCCAACGAATGAGGCAAAGCTCGCCGCCGAAGCCACGCTACGGTGATGTTCTTGCCAATACGCTGGCGCCGATGCCGGTGCCGACGGTGTCTTTTCCTGGACCAGAGGAGGAGCGTAGTAGTCAGCAGGAGGATAAACCCTGATTAGGTTTTCATCGCTCCCGTTCCTCTGATTCGATGTAACTTGTTGCTGTTGCTGCTGTTGTTTCTCTGCAATCTGAAGCCTCTGCAGCTCTTGCAAATGCATCTGCAACTCCGCCAGAGGAACATCCGTCTCCGCCTCCGATCTCGCCGCCGCCACCTCGATCCCCGCCTTCTCGACCGCCGGATCCTTCACCGCGGACTCCGCCGGCAAAAAATTCGCCACCTCCAACCCAAACAGGTAGTCCGGACCGTCCTTTGCCGTCTCCGACACCACCGCCGGCGGATCGGCGAAACACGGGCGATCCTGAGTAGTCTTCCCCGTCGCGGCAAACAGAAACAGCCGGAGCCTCGGGACCGGCTTCGAACCGGTGCGATGAAGGCGATCGTACTCGATCATCATGTGCTCGAGATCCTCGTCGTTTGTGACCGAGATCAGGGCGTCGAGATCCTCGCCGGGGAGCTGGTACTTGAGGATGACGTCATCTAACCCGCAGAGGGCGGAGAGCTTGCCGATGATTGAGGGGTAACGGATGGATCGGTCGACAGCGAGGATCCTGGTGTCGCCGCCGACGTAGGAGAGCTGGCTGTCGTGGGAGCGGGGCTGGATGCGGCCTCCGTAGCTGCAAATGAGCTTGACGCGGGCGGCGTTGGGCAGCGGGGGCTCGTCCCAGGCAGCTACGGCGACGGCGTTCTCGTACTCGATCTCGTGGGAGGGAGGCAAGGAGTCGCCGGAGTCGGGGTACGACAACGAGTAGGCGTAGTTCTCCATCGCCGCTGAAGAGAAATTCTAGGGTTAGGTTTGGTATTTTTTTTTTTTCACTTTGGGATGGAGATTAAAGAGGAAGGCTGTGATTTATATAGCACTGGACCGCTCGGATGTGGGCCCCCGTTTTGATTTGCTGCAGTCAGTCGGACGAACTTTTCTCCCACCATCTAATCTCCACCGTCTAATCAACCACGTGTCCGAAATGGAGGTAGATTTAAAAGAATTTTTTTTCCAGCGTGTTTCTGCTTGAGCGGGTGTTGGTAGGGCGGATGATGGAGCATGGGCCAAGTTGGGCCGAATTCTTGGTGACAACAGGTGGGGCCCATGCCGCACGATCTTGCGAAACAGCGTGGGCCCCCTCCTATCTTTTTTTTCTCTTTTTCTTATTACTTTATTTTTCTAGCAAAATAAAATTACTACTAATTTAATTTCTATAATTCTCTCTGACAGAGACAACTGGTGACGGCTGTATCTCCAGGGACCATGAGGCAGTGGGGGCCCACTACCAGCGGTAAGTTTTTCCGCCGAATAATTCCAAAATGGGGGGAAATGGAGGTTACCGCTTTATGATATGTTTAGCCTGCGGACCAGCGGAAGCGATGGCAAAAGGACTGCGCCTGGCGTGGCATGGCGATCGCCATGAGGATCCCATGTGGTTGCCAGCGGGGAGTTGGTACCGCCGTACCAGTGAGTGAGTCGGTAAATACAAGCAATTAAAATAAGAGAAGGATCTTTTGTCCAGTCGGCACATTTTATTTTACTTTTTTCTCTAAATTATTAAAAAAAAAAAAGTGCCTCTAAATTATAATATAATAAACAAAATGTTCCAAATTTGACTCCGTTCCCCAACGAAGTTGGCGGGTCGTCCGTTACTTTAACTGTTGAACCTCTGACCAAAACAAAACCCCTTGCCAAGTGGCATCTTCAGTTATTATTAACAACAGGCAAAAATAAGTACGTTTCAAGTTAAGAGCATGTCTTAATTAATTAATTGATTAATTAAACTCTTTTGGAGACGTGACTAACTAAAAAAAATTAGCAGAAGAAGTTAAGAAAGAAACAACCTGGTTAATAAATAATTGATCGGAGCATAAAGCTGCCAATGTAACAAGATTAGCAGGAAGCCAATCATAGTTAGTGCATAAAATTAGTGTTTTTTTATTTAGTACTAATAAGGTTTTTATTTTATTTCTTTTCTTCTTGGTGAGTGAGCCAAGTTCAGTTCACGAGACAGAGAGAGAGTGTCAAAACCAAGGGTGATGAATGAAGCGGGCAGTGAGCTGTATAATTTTTGGGCCTTGGTGTTGTGGGCCCCACAGGAATCACATGTGGGTGAAAAGATAAAAATGATGGGTCCACGTGGGATTTCTGTTTGCTCGTCGGGACAGCAATCACTGCTGCCGCTGCCGCCAAGTGGGCTGGCAATGTGTGGGGCCCACCAAGGCCCCATCACAGAGGGAGTAAGGTGGGACCGCCACAAAACGCGTGGGGCCCACCCTTCCTTCGCTCGAGAGAGGAACAGGCTCGCTAATAATTTTTAATTTAACCTTGTTTTACAATAAAGCTAAGAATAATATGAGCGAGCTGTGGTGTAAAGTTAAACTACAAGTGGACCGACTACTAAAAGACAGCTCATCAGTCACTTTGATTGATACTAGAGAATATAAAGTGAAGGAACACCCAAAAAAACCAACAATAATCACGGCAGTTTACTAACTATTATATTTTATTACATTGTCAAAGCTTATGACTTATCATAATACTAAAAATTGCAGCCCAACCCAACTACTCAAATCCTAAGTGACACCACCCGACAAAGTGGGCTTTGGGCCCAAAGGGTCTTAAACTTGACACGTGCGCTCCTCCCAAAGCCCAGACCATGACCCAGTGAAACTTTAGGACCCGAGAACTTGTTAACAAACAAACCCCATGTGTGCCCATGACCTGAGATTGATGCCTAACAAAACTTTCAACTGTGGTCGCATGTGGGTTTGTTCATATACTTGGTACAACTAACCAATATTCTACCAAGACTCAAACAAAGTAGTCCTCATTATATATTACACTTCAAAATAAATGTAAGAACTAAGATCAGTTAATAAAATACTGACATTTTTGACTAAAACTCACCCAGAAGTTTAACAATGTGTGTCCAATTATACAAAAGAATCGCTCGATGACCATACAAACAAAACCGTAGGTCCTTGAAGGCGAAAATACAGATGAATGTTTCAGTAAACAATGTGTCTAGCATACCTCAGCCTAAAGAGAAACATTGATATCCAAGGCTGTGTCTGTCAAGATGGTCAGCGCAGTCGAGCCTAATTCTCAGATGCGGAGGTTTCATGAAGATGACATTCTGGAAGTCTACGCCAGTTTCTGAAAGCAGGATAATGCAAGCATCCTCCCCGGGATTTCTCCAGTCGTGCTCTTGTAGGTTCAAAATCCTCATTGCTTCTAATGTCTGATCTTCTGATCCTCAGGGTTTGCTTAGCTTCAAGTAAAGCACCAAAGAGACAATCACCTGAGATGAATTATAAATTTCATGATGGCAAAATTTTGTAAATATTGCAAGGGGAAAGAAGATTCTCAAGTCTTGTAAAAGAATTCTAGAGAAAGTTTTGGCAATCCATTGCATCGATATGTCCCAGAGGTCTCCGGTGTCCATGCATCTGTACTAACACGTGCAAGATACTTGGCATGTCAACAAATCTAACATGCGTCCGGTCTTGAACCAGGTTGAAAACAATTGAGTTTGGGCCGGGTGATGTTTAGTTTTCAGGCTTTATATGATTGGAGATTTAGAGTTTCTGTAAAATTACACTCATATGATTTGTTGTTATGATTCTTGAAGTTGTACATGTTTTATCCTAATTCATTGTGCGTACTTGTTTTAATGCAGTGTCTATGATGTACCCATATCCTAGTTTTTTAAACATTTTGTGAATCCGCATATCCTATGTTGCCATGCCCCTGTCTATGCAACATAGCTTCTCATTGCCTTTGTGGCATCAGAGTGACACAACATGGAAGTGAAAAATGGAAGAAAAGTGAAGGTAAAAAAAGAAATATAGCTACAAATTAGGAGAACTCTTCACACTGGAAACCATATTGCTCACATTTTTGCCATTTTCTTCTTTATCACTATTCCGTTCAATAGGGAACAAGCCACTTTTCTTCGATTTCAGTGTACTATAATGTTGCATGAATTTAATATATTGTACTCTGTGGATACCAAGACATCACAGAGTACAATAAAAAAAAAATGTATCCTGACATAACAGTCAAAACAACAAACAATAACAACTGCTTAAACATGAACACAAGGAAATAATATCCAGATTTCAGCATTTTCTAGAAAGCAAGACACATTGGTGAAACTTGAACATCAAGTTGATGGCATCCAGAAAATATTTGCTAAATAAAATTTATAAACAGCAGGGACACCAACAGTCACTAGGAGAATATGTTCTCTCAAATCCTTGGCTTTATATGATATCTTAGGATTTAATGCCATTCCCAACATGAGATGAATCATCCTACCCTGCTAGATTCTTTAGCAGTCTAGTAGAATTATGGGGTGTTGATCCTTGATTACATGAGCTTAAACATAAAAAGCAATATGGGAGGGTTCTGACTTCACTGCAAGCTAACAGTCCAAACAAGGATTTGTGGCTAGGTGGTAGAAGACAGGTTAGGAAAGAGGAACATTGAGTTCATAGGCTACCCAATTAGGTACTGAACTCCTTAATATTGCATTCTTATTGAACTCCATGTATTAAAGCTTGGTTGCTTGGTGTGTAGTCTCTCACCACCTTAGGTTATAGAGTTTGTGATCATTTATTCTTGCTCCATACTGCAAAGTTGTGGAATTTATATCATTAGTGCTATAAATTAGAATTTTTTATTGATTTCACAACTATTCAAAATCAAACCTAATTGATTGATTGTATTTTCCTCACATAGTTTTAACACTTCATTGCATATTTATAATTCTACATTGTAACCATTCTTTTAGCTAGTTTTGTGCATATAAAAATTCTTTGTTAGGATGAGTCAGTTATCCTCTTAGGTTAGATTAGAGTTTTGTCGTCGTGTTTCTTGCAGCTCAGTTTAATCTTTATAGTCCAGTACTTAAGGCTCTCTCTCTCAATAGTTTCCCTGCACAAGGGGAATTTATACAGCCAGTCACAAAAAATGTTCGACCTTTGAATGGGAGTATTCCCTACCTTGCCAATTTTAATAGAACAAGTAGTAGATCACTTCGATGATGGATACTAATTCTTACACTGGCATTATGACAAATATCTGATACTAATTCTTACATTGGTGTTATGACAGATATCCATTCTAGGAAGGTAAGAAAAGGAAAGACCGTTTTTTACATGTTCAAATGTATTTCCATAAAAAACTAATTTGGAACTAGAATGGTTACTACAGTATAGTCTACTACATAAATTGTAGATCAACATGAATTTTAAGGCTCTCGATGGAACAGGAAAATACCCGGTAAGCATTATATCCCTGTCTTACAACTCAAAGGAATTCATTTGTATCCACTTTGAAGCATCTAATCAAATGGAAACACAAGATTGACATACCTCGCCAGTCCCAGGACTGATATTCACTGCCCAATCAAAATACATCTTGTGCATATCTTGAGATCTTTGACCTATAAACTGCTCTACCACTTGAGATCCTGATTCATTGCCTGAGTTTAAAAAGGCAAGGTTATCCAGCTCGTCAAACCATTGCTGTGCAACACCCACCTAATAACCACCACATGCAATTGATTCAGCAGATCATGCGAGCTTCAAGATATGAAAAGGAATAGTATAGAGCTGTATAAGACGGATGCCTGCCTTCTCTGTAGTTGTTGCAACTTCCTCTGATCCTGAAAGCTCAGCGACAGATCCTCTAGCTTGCCGCCAGATACATTCCTCTTCCAATGATGCTACAAGTTCAACACCATTCGGTAAATCCACTTTAACCCGTATATCACATCTTCCTGGTTAACATTAAAGTATATCATCATATTAATAAAAGAAGAAAATCTACATTGAATCCCCAGTTCACACGTACCATGTCCACAAAATAGTTAATAACAGCCCTTTCAAATAAAAGGAAAATTCTCAATGAAATATTAATCAAAGTGGGGAAATCAGCCAGTTAGTAACTGAACAGTTGTATTGCAGACAGATGCTTGCATTACAAGAGTTCGAAGTCAAACTCATATCTCACTTAAGGGTGACACAGCTCACTTTCCAGTCAAACCATGGAAGGTCCACATGATCAGCTCCAACTTCACCTCATGGTATCTATATCCACATCCAAACTCCATTGATAAAACCAAGATACAAACTTGCATTCATATAAATACTCACTGTATTTATATTAGAACTAAGGAGTACAGGTGAAATATTAAATACTGTGAGGGCAGGACAAGAACAAGAAAAATATACACACATACCTAGCATTCTCTGCACATTTTCAGTTTTTAAATAAAATCACAAAAAAATCAAGCACAAACGGAAGAATAGTAATCTAATGAACTGAGGTGTCACAAAATACCAGGCAACACACTGAAGTGACAAAGATGCTCCTTCCAAGGTCTGTGCAAATATCTACAGGAACATCACAACAGTATGTCAATCTAACAAGAAAAAGAAACATGTGTGGATAATTATGGAATATCATCAACCGCAAAACCATACTGCAGCATGAAAATGGAGAACAAATTATCATGGGCTAGTAAAACTATGAGCAGGATTACCTATTAAAAACAGTCTCAAGAGGGCAAACCAACCAGTATGGTAGCACAAGCTTCCTCAGATCTGAGAACTGAATGTCCAAGGCAGTCCTTGATTCTTAAATACATTTAAGCACTCTGTGAGCAGCTTAATGAAAAGTGATGCAAAAGACAAACAGTGTTAATAACACGTTAGTTATAACTGATGGAAAAAAATGATAAATCATAAAAGAGTAGCCTGTGTTTACCTGCATCACAAAATATTGTAGAGCCATGGAAATCCGCAACTGATGACATCAATCCAGCATATGGAATTCCCTCTAATGAAACAAAATTACCAAGCCGATGTGACAATGAACTTTCACAAGTATTCACCAACATGGTGACTGTCTCCTCTACCATGTGCCCATAATTCTCCAGAATATTTTGAATTCCTTCACAGATAAATATATTTAATTATAGAATATATCATTGAAATAAAGAATAAAAAGAAAAAGGAGCTAAGCACAAACATTTAGTAACCTTTTTGATCTCCCAGGTGTTCATGTTCATGATCCAACACATCTCAAAGCTGCAGATTCAGTAAATTTATGCATGCTAGACAATTTTAGAAAAACTTTCAATAGTTTCAATAGGTTCACGTCATGCCTAGAGGAAGAAGATGGTTCATTTAAATCAAAGGTTCAGTAAATCAATATAATGATCAAGCTATCTTCCAGAATTTCCTCCCTTTCTGGATGGTGCTCATACAGCTACAAAACATGCAGTTTGCTATCTTCTCGTGTAGAAGCTAAAGTAAATAACTCCTGCTTGTTCACTTATGCACCTTTTTTGATACTTGCACAAACTGTAGTAATCTAAAACACCATAGACAAAAAGAAAAAAGAAACCACATATGTGAAGCAATGTACTGAATTTGTGCCATGTTCTCCAACAGGAGAAAAATAAAAAGAAAAATCAATAGCTTAACCGATCATTTTTCATTACTCATCTACTTGAAAGGGAGGCAAGGGAGAAGAAACCACACAAAATGATTAAGAATCGTATTTTACAAAACTAGCATTACTGAAACCTATATACTTGATAGCATTCATAAAGCTGAATGGAGAGGTTGGCATAGCTGAGTCAAAGGATTGGAATAGAGAACCATTTTATCGTCTTGTAACCTATTCGGTTTCACAGTGTGCATGTGTAGATGACTCTTTCAGACCAATATCATATGAACATAATAGAAACACAACATCAATTAATATATGAATTAGCAAGCAAAAATTATTGCAAGCATTGATAATGAACACTGCCACACAGATGAGCTTTAAAAGGTGCATATGCTTCTTCAGAAACTGAAGGGGTCAACTAAGAAAGTAAAAGACATTAGTCAAAAGCTTTAGGAGAAAGGTACATCACATCAATCACCTGGGATTGAAAATAACTAGGTCGTTCTCCCCTAACTTCAACAAATGCCATGGAAAAGTGAACGAATCCAAATTGAATTCCTCAGATTTAACATCAACATTTCTTGCCAAACCAAGATTATCCAAGTTCCAGCTCCATATACCAGTAGTTCTTGAAACAGGCGCAGGGAACATGGTCTCCAGCATTCATTTTTCCATATCAGCTCTCCTAATTGCATTATTTTGCCAAATAGGATAAATAAAATCAACACCATAAGAAGAATAGAACAATGATGAATTATGACTAAATAAGGTTCTAAATATCGGATATTGGGATTGTATCGGATGAAGGTTTTTCATATCGGATATCGGATATCAGGGATACGCGCACATATCGGGCGTTCATATCGAACGCTATATATAATGAAATACTGATAACTAAAAGTTAGTTTAGTGTCATAGATATCATCTACCTAATAAAAATGATGTAATATGCATGCAAAGACAGTAAAAAATAATATACGCAGTCGTGTAATAAATAAGTTATTTCATATCGGGCGATATATCGGGCGATTTATCGGCCGATATCGGGCAATTTATCGGCCATTATTTCAAATATCGGCCGTTTTTTGCTACAAATGATATGGTGAACGATTTCTCCATATCGTATCGGCAGCAGGCAAAAAAGAATATCTCGAACGATATCTCGGCTGACTCAGCCGATATTTAAAATAGGGTGACTAATGTTCAATAACAATATTATCAACTGCCACATTTGCAATAATCTAAAATTAATATTACATAAAAAGTGTTAAGAAACATGGAAAGGGATAAGCATGAACATTTGCTTGCTACATTGGAAATACCATTTCAGAGGAGAGAAGTATAAGAGTAATTATGTTGACGAAACACAAAACTAGTAAAACCAGGATTGTTTGAGCAAATATGTCACCCAAATAGCTGTGAGAAGTTCTGGAACTCTACTTGTCACAAGCAGATTCTGAATAAATACAACAAAAAGCTAAAGGCAAATCAAATTAAAAGCAATAAAATAAATTTTATCCCACAATCTAAACAAACAATAGTTATCGTAGCTCCAATATCAATCTTATTCAATTAAGGTAGAAAATGATCAGCAGATTGACCACCATATATCATCATATATAACTTCACAATTATATCAAAGAGGACTATGTGGGGTTCAGCATCATGTTAGAGAAGATCTACATAAGGTTTTAGTGACAGATAGGTGCAGAAGGTTGTTCACTGGGTAGTATTATCACAATGGAAAGTGAAAAGGACAGGGAAGAAAAAAAAAAATCCGTCATTCAAAAACTATCCTGCAACATAAGGATCTTTGAAATCCATCACTTAAATGAAACCACATTTAACACCCCTTACAGGGCCTACACCATTAAACAAATTCATCCAATGCTGGTCACCTTGTGTGTAATACCCGGGTTATTAGATACTAAATTAATATCTTAATCATAATTATCACTTTAGTGTTCTGATTATTAATGATAATTATCTTGGATAATTATTGTGATTACCAAATTTCCCTTTTGTTATATGGGAGAACTCATGTACACATATAATTAAAATATTTTATGGATGAAAAGTGAAGTGATTTAACTTATTTATATATATGAATAATTATTGGACCACACACACACACACACACACACATATAGAGAGAGAGAGAGAGACTTGTGTTCCTCCGAAAGGATTCCCGAGCCTCAATCGAAGCTTCCAGGGCCTCTTCAGCCATTCGCCATCTTCGTTGGGTCTTACGCCCTGGGAGTCGTCGGGTCAGCTCCTCTGACCGAGTCGCGCCGCCGAACCTTCATCGCCACCATCCCTGGAGCTGGAGTCCGCCGTTGATTGTCGCCAAGCCCTAACTAATATCGAAGGGGAGAAAGGGTCCGCAAAGGGTGTGAAGCCCAACATTTATCTAGTTCTTTTCTCTAAACCCTAATCTCTTTTCTATTTCTTCTTTCAAAACCCTATTTCTTCAATTTTTAATTTGAAGGTGATTGCGATCTTCCCGTTTCACATCACTTATACTCCCAACTTGTGCACATTAATAGGAAAAGCTAACCTAACAAAGGACGCTTTAGAAAATAAATTACTTAAGCATGTTACATGCCACGTAGATGACTCTGTTTCAATGGAATTGCTAATAGCATAACCCCTTGGAATAGTGCATAGGTTGTTAAACAGGAAATAATTTTGCATGAGGTTTGTTAAATAGGTAATAAGTTTGGATGAGGGTCAGTTTATGAAGAATTTGAACTGAACTATAACATACCACGTACCTCAGAATCCACAAAACATAGGCAATCGTCATCAATATCATAAAAAGATGCATCAGGGCGCAATAACTTGGCTGACTCAATTTCGCCATCCTCAAAACCTGGAGAAGACCCAATCTGCAAAAAAAAAATATATCGCTTTTTCCCCTTTCTTCTTCTTCTTCTTCTTCTTCTTCTTCTTCTCTCTCTCTCTCTCTCTCTCTCTCTCCCCCTCCCCCCCCCCCCCCCCCCCAACATCATCTCCCTCTCCTCCCCCTTCCTCCTCCTGCGAGCAGCAGGCACAGTGAGGGAGAAGGGGGGAGGCGGAGGCTGAGAAAGAGGGGAGAGGAGGTGGGGGTGAAGGAGTGAGGAGCGGGGGAGAAGGGAATCAAAAGAGGGTTGGGAGGTAGAGAGAGGCAGGGGAAGAAAAAGAAGGAAATGGGAAAATTGAGTGTAGCATTCGGGTTTGGCAAAAATTAAGCTATTATTTGCGTTCAAGTTTTCTAAATCGGAACACAATTTTAATTCTTTTTTTGCGTTCAGATTTTTCAAATCTGAACATAATTTTTACCATCCCAACGGTCAGCACACACATCAGCTCCGCACTGAAAAAAAAAAAAAAACTGACGTGATGCTGACATGACTTGTGATCGATTTTAGTAAATATTTTGGGAGGTTTATTTCTCTAACTATTTATTAAATAGTTTGTTTTTAAAAACCCTTTAAATATTATCAATTGACCACATATCTATTAACGGAAAAAAAAAACTGAGAGGAATCTAGTAAAATAGAAAATATGCGACAGAAGTAAATAAAAAGTACAATTTTAGTAAATATTTTGGGAGGCTTATTTTTCTAATTATTTATTAAATAGTTTGTTTGATAAGTAAATAAAAAGTTAAAAAATGTTTTTTGGGGTGAGAGAGGCTCGAACTCTCGACCTCAGGATCACTCAAATAAGCTATGAGACCTACGCGCTAGCCAACTGCGCCACCACCCCACTGTTTAAAATGTTATATGAAATATTTAAACATACTTTAGATATCAGTTCTTCGTTCAACACGAAAAATAGGTTACTTGCGATACAAATTCGCAAGTTTTCACAGTATATTTCTGTATGTATCCATACATTTTCTCAGTACTGCCTGCAATGTCTGTTTCTCAAGTAGCATACACTTTCAATATTGAAAACCGACATAACATTTCAGAGCATACACATCACTGCGGATTGTTGCGCTGCTTGACTTCATCGGCTACTTCTGCAAGTTGCCTGTCAGAGCTCATGCTGCTGCCAGATAAATTTTTGTGAATCTTATGAGAATCAACATAAATAGAGATAAGTATCTTTTCGGATACAAGTAAAAATAACTTATTGGAAAAAAGATCAACACAATACAAAGAGTATGCAATTTTCTCTCATCAAGAGGTTTAAAATTCAGTTTACAACATCTCTTGAATCATACACTTTGTTAAAATACACCCAGATTTCATCCATTGTTGCTGTCTTCATAGCATCAAAACTGTACATGAACTGTAATAGAGTGATTGAATGATAGTTTAAAGATGAACAGATTAAATCTTGAAACCAAATTCAGAGGCACAAGGCTGGCATCATAAGGAGGAAGCTGCTTGGGTTCATCAGTCTCTTGTGTGTATTGCTGGTAAAAAGCTTAGATCGGCCATGGCAGCAGAGGTTTTTCAAGAAGACCATGTTACTGAAACTCGGTTTTACGTATTTTCCTGCCTCATGGCGTTCATGCCTTGCTGGGGTGGTTCTCCCGATTGCTTAGATCTCTCAAACTCGAGCCTCCTCAATGCAGATGAGCTTAGCTTTTCCCCGCTTGTTTCTTCAGGCAGAAGATCAACAACTTCCACCTGCAAAGACAACAGTGGATGAGAAATTGCAAGGTTACATAACTTCATTACAGAAACAGTTGAGGATAAAACTGTGAAACAAAGACAATAAACTTAAGCTTGTGCGGTTGCTGCTTTGGTTGAGCAGAACCTCCAAGCCTTGCTTTGAGAGAAGGATACAAGTCACCCCTAAACTCTGGTGAGGTTGAGTCCCAAGGAAAGTGCCGTGATTTCTTGTTGGTAGATGGAAGACTGATGACTAGGCTGTCCTAACTCTGTTCCATCAAATCCTCTCTTCACCCGGAATATTATAAATTGAGAAGGATAGTTGTGTGATTTTCTAAATGTATAACTATGAATGAAGATTTTGGGTAAATCAGGAGCAAAAATACATAAAGACAATTTCTCCAGAGACAATAATGCAACCCTGTAGGTTTATAAATAAACCAATTCAAACAAAAGAACTAAAAACCCTAGAGAGCTTCCAATTGCACTCTTGTTCACATTTCAGAACCATGAGTGTATTACTGAAAATAACTCAATAAAATAATTTACACTGAGGTGCATATTGTTTTCAGGTGCCAAGCATACTCGACAAATTACTCACCAAAAAAGGGAAATATAGAGAACATATACCAATGTTAACTGATTACTCCACACCACAAAAGGGGCACTAAAAGTCACTAAATAAATGTAAGGGTTCAATGCACGTAAATAGCAGGGAACATGTGTTTGCATTTTCTGTTTATGAGTACCAAATCCCAATTAATTATTATCACCACTCTTTGGCTTCACTACTTGGTTACCAAGCTGATAGCAGTCATGTTAATGCAGCGTGCGTTTAGTGTGCCAATATGCCCGAAGAATCATCCACCATTGGCATCTTGAGTTCGTTGAATGTTTTCAAACGTTAGAAGACTCCAGGATATGTCTTAGAGCATTACATTGATAGCAAGTTTATATCCCATGCTGTATAAATTGATCTCTGGTATTTATCTAGCGTCTTTGAATGCTCCGTTAATAGTACATGAGTACTCAATTAGATTCAAGTTATATAAGAAAGATTTATATTATTTCTTTTAATATTTATTTTCTGGTGAATAATCTATTGCTTATATTTGTTTGGAACAACTGTGCACATGTGTGTAACTTATTTATATATTTCCATTAATACACTGATGAGTTGTGAAATGTGAACAGAAGTGCAATTTATACACCTTTAGGAGTTTAGGACATCAATTGTCCATAGAGAAATTGTCTTGCTCTATCTTAGCTCATAATTCGTCCCAAAATCTCCAGTTATAATTACATTTTTAGAAATATAATTTATAACACAAACATCCTTCTTTATTTACATTACTCAATTCAAGACCCATCAATTCTAATATAGGTAAGATCTCACTAGTATATTGAAAACTAACACCCAATTCCACCTTACACTCATTTTTCCCCTCATATAATTTCCTCCCCAAATGCATAGCCTTCCACCAACAACAGCAAGCACTATATGGTAAATACTCAGTTAGAAATAACTAAGACCTGTTTCCATTTGGACCGCAATAATAGATTAATGTTTTCACTGCATTAATGGTGGTTATGCTCAAAGAGATTTCTATCAAATCTTTAATATTGGCAGCATCTGGGAGGAGAAAAAAAAGTAGATGAGTGAAAATGGACGAAAGAATAGGCAATAACTGAAATGGACAATATTACATCAAGACCTGATGGGGGAATGCTAAATCACTTTTTATGGGTTTTATCTTTATCTTCTGAATTAGTACGGAAAACTGACTTTATATAAAGAGCAGCAACAGTGTAACTTGTAGGACTAATGTCTCAATCTCACCCCTGTATAGTGAAAGAAACTTTCTTTGTTTTAGGTGGTTCTCAAACAGTGTCAACTAAAGGATCATGCTTTCATTCTTGCAAAAAGTTGAAAACCTTAAGGTGGATGTCAAACTTGATCCTATCCTATAGATGAGCCCCTATCGGTGAAAGGGCTCTGATTATAGATTTCCGATTCTATGTAGCCAAAAACATTGGCAGAAGGTGCATGAGTATTAATCTTTCAAAGCGTAGTTACTACAAAGATATTATCTTACAATTCTTGACATTAAACAAATAATTATTCCAATGTGTCTGAGAAGGAGGAGCTATGAAGCATGGATGCGGATATAGGATACGGGTACGACACGATAACAACACGAGGATACGTCTAATTTTTAGAAACTAGGACACAAGTACAACATGAATACAGCAAAAAATTATATGCATATATTTGTGTGTCTATTATACATAGATACACATGTAATGCACAATGTACAAATATAAAGATGGAATAAAAATATCACAGTTTAAAATCTCGATATTGGTATTCGACCAATGGGTTTTAGTATCAATATCAGACATCAATATCGACAAAATCATCCATATCGGCAATATCAGTGGATATTATAGGGTTATTATCATATAAGGTACCTCAAAACCTGATACGATATTGCCGATACGTATCGGAATCGGCTGATATTTGAAACCATGAAAAATATGTTATCATGTGTGTATAAATATATACTTATTTGTGTGTTTTAATGTTCATTATCTATGACATTAATTTTTAAGAGTGCGACAATTAAAGAACTCAATATTTAAATGTTCTGGACTATTTTCGAGTCATATAAATCAACAACTAATTGAGAAACTAGATAAGTTATATAAATACAATACAAATACAAGTAATAAGTTCATAATTTTTTCATTCAAAATTAGATCTTTTTTTGTTTAATTTTGTAATTGTGGTTGCATCAAGAATACATCTAGAATACATTGTAAAGTTTAGGATATTTTAGACGAGTATTTGACACATATTGGTCAAGTATCATAGTGTCCAAGTACTAGGAAAGTATCTGGCATGCGTACATCTCCTTCAACAAAGTATTCGTACTACATAGGGGAGGAGGATCGTTGACTCGTAGCAAAGAATTCATTAGGAAATTGGCGTTATGAATCAAGTTTCTACAACTTGATTTCGTCATGATAACAAATCATATCAGATTTAAACTCCACTACCAAGAGCTGGAGAAGAAGAGGAAATGCAAGAATAACACACCTTCAGCTGTGACAGACCTTTTTCTGCTCTCTTTTATTCACCGAGTGACCACCCCCCAAGGTTTCCTTGCTACAAACACAAAAACCACAAATATGGTCATAGCATTAACGGAACAAAATTTGTCATTGTATTTGAACATTTGACAAGAGATTCATGACCTCATTGTCAAAAAACTACCTGACAATAATCGCATCCAGCCGGTCATCAATAATGGACGGACCATAAGGATCCAGGATGGGCTCCACTTGCACAATCAGCCCAGGTTTAATGGACTGTAATTCCAGACATTGTTAGTAGCAAGAAAATGTGACTACAGGTATGAATACACTTTTACACATACAACATAACTTGTGCACTATAGAAATAAGTGTTGTTATTAATTAACAACAATAATGTTAGACTTAATTTGATACATGAAAAACAGGATTTCTGCTCATCTAGTCCTATTCTATGGTCATTAGTTGAAAAGCCTCGTCTCAACGTAATACAGAGTTCTAAAGATCCATGAATATTTTACAAGAGCAAGGAACAAGCTCCAGACTACATCATGCCATGCTTATTCCACCAAGAACTTCAAGAGCTATTTCTCAAGTCAAATACTCATACAGCGTTTGGTTTCTTTGGATAAATATATCTTCCAATTCAGTAGGCAAATATTGCATCCATTAATCATGCTGGCAGATGACACCAGCGATGTAAATATCAAGTTCTCGGCCTACGCCGATATTTATACACAACAGCAAGCTATGTGGTTCTTAAAATTTAAGAAAATGTCACAACTAGGCAACAAGTATTTATCTTGACATAATCGGCAACACCTCTTTCAATTTCGAACAAACTCCAAAGGGAATAAATTTTAAAAAAAATTTATTCTTCATAGAACAATGGTAATTCGATAATAATAGCTCTAGCTCACCTTGATGTAATCCTCGACAGCCTTCATCCTCTTCTCTATTGGCTCAATCAGCTCAGCTAGCTACACTCAAACCAAATTAACCAAACCACTGAAATTTAAAATTTAAATTTAAAGCAGCTTCCTTTTATTTCTTCTAATGGGAATTAAATCAAGAGTGCTGGGTTCACCTCTTTCTTTGCTAGCATCGGCCCATCGCATACCCCAACCACAATCCGTTCTCTGGCCAACTCCGCCGACGCCTGAAACAAACAACAATCATCATCATCATCGTGTGTGTGTTTGTGTGTGTGTGGGTTTGGTGGGGGGGGGGGGGGGGGGGGGGGGGTAACCAACCTTGAGCAGGCGGCGATGGCCGTCGTGGAGCCGGTCGAAGGTCCCACCGAGCACGACTGCAGCGTAGGAGTCCGGGGCCGATTCGGGGCCCTGCCCAGCATCTTCATGCTCATCATCGGCGGGCATCGTAAGAAAAGAAGACTTTCTAGAAGAGGCAATAGGTCGAACACCTGAAAGGCAATCAAACAAAGACTCTGATCTGGTAATTAAAGGGAAAGCGGGGTTGACGAAGGACAGATGTCTGCCTCAATGCGGGCTGGGCTCCTTTATCTTTCTACCGTGACGACCACCAAAATTAACAAATTAATTTAACAAATAAAAAAAAAATTAAATTGAGATCACCTGTCTATTGAAATGTTTCTTGGTGCTCTAATTAGTTAAAATAACTATCTATCTATCTATTTTTGTTTGTTATTTATGGGAAACCAAATTGTACATAAATTTCGTTATGCAGACTGCAGACATTTTTCAGAGAAGTCAAAGCAGTACAATTTAAGTTTATCCGAGATAATAGAAAACTATCTATCAAAAGCTGAGAGTTCGTCGGTTTTGAAGAAAATGAAAACCCGTCCATTTGAGTTCGGGTGAGTTTTAGACTACTTCAAAACCCTAATATTCGGGGTTCAGGCGTGTGGGGGTCTAACCCCGGATAGCGTATGGGTGAACTTGCCCCTATAATTGTCAGCCAAAACTTCCGTGGTAACAAATCTCTTATACTCGCAAAGGTGATGAAAAGCATCTTGAGGGGCCGGAAAGTTACTCAATCACAGTCAATTAAAATGAAATTTTGTAGGACTAATCATTCTTGGTATTCGAGATGAAGCGATATTAGTTTTTTTTAGTTAACTACTGCACAACGGGATTCAGTGTATAACCAGAAATACGGTGATCGAATTTATAGTAATCTAAATATGTTCGCAACGTGTCTCAAACCAGTGACCTCCAATTGAGGGGCGGTGCTATACAGCCCATGGAAGCCACACAACTGCCAACGGGGGACTGGGGATATATTAGTTAAATGAAAGATAATAAAAAGCAAAGCACTTGGACTTGGAGACAAAAAAAAAATATTAGATAAAGTTACACTTAAATTTTAAATGTATAAATATTAATTTCAGCTAGATTTAAATTCTTGTGGATCAAGGATTCTTAATACTCAAAATTAAGGGATTTTGATTTTTTGGGGCACCTCACTGCTTAAGAAGTCTTGGAGAATCTCTTGCTTTAAGTTGATAGACAGGATCCAATTTTAGTTCTTAACTTTCAGATGTTGAAGGTGTATCACAATGTGAGGTTCATCACTACGAATCAGTGTATCTGTAATCTTTGTTTTGAGACTTGCAATTTGTTGCGTGAAATCATGAATGGCTGTGTGCAAGTAAATTTTTTATACAATGTTAACTTCTAAACTACGATTAAAAACCTTTCCTACTGCGAACTGAACCAAGTTTCATTTTTTTTAAGTAAGAGCTCAGAGAGGAGAGGATTAAATAATGGTGGATGCAGTTCTAAAGCAAAAGTAGAATCAGCCAGTCTTTTTTGAATCCAAGAGCTCTATTTGCACTGCCATGGCAACAAACCTCCAAAGTTCAAATGGACCATTACTTCCATGTCTCAAAAATCAGGGTCAACTGGACACTTCAGTACATAACATTACACGCGGAAAATATTGGATTTAAACATGGATTTGAGTTCATGCATACAAAAAAATAAATACGAGAACATGTGTGTCTAAAAGTTCAAATCACAAACAAATGAACTGCAGCAATAAACAGCGAGAGCAAAAGCCGGGTAAGTCGAAACAATTTTCTTATATATGTACAGAAACAACTCTCTAGATCTCATCAGAGTTTCTGAAATTCTTTCAGGCAGAGATCGTCAAGAAAATGCAGGAGAGATGCAGCATTCTTTCGCGAAAAAGTTCTATCTTTTCCCGAATTCAACACCAGCGGTTTCTTTTGAGAAGGAATTGAAGAACTAGGAAGAGGTCTGCGCTTTCCCAGAATGAGTCAGCTTCTTTAAATGAGCGAGGCATGGGGCTTCACTTGGAGAAGGAATTCAAGTTTCTTGAAGGCGGTAGACCGTGATTTCTTGCTGCTTGAAGTACCGGCGGTCTTCTTCATCCACAAGGACAAGATTCAGGTAGTATTTTACGCTGAATTTGTTGTTGATGTTGCGGTAAGTAGGTGTCAGTTCATATGGGCTTAGGAATAGTCTAATAGGTATCGACTCTCCTGCAAAAGATAGAAATGCTGTTTATAAGAAACAACGAATCACTTTGATATATAGACAGTAGAAGCTAACAAGCTCACGAAACCATTCCTAATCTGAAATTTCACAATCTTAAAGAGGAAATATAATAATTGTGGTGTCTTTAGGAATGATCTATCAATTTAATTCTAAGACTCATCAAAATAATAAAATGTATTATATGAATAGTCTATTCACATTTTGAAAATTATTGATTGTTTCAATTGCGAATAAAGCAAGATATTTACAGATAAACATGGTGAACATCAGTACAAATATTTCATTGTTCTGAGGATACCAAGATAAGCCTTGTTGGTAATTCATGGTATGTTTAAATGTCATCAACTGCATCAAGAAGAGCATCAACTACTACTGATTTATACCTCTAACAGGAGCACCATCCATCAACTCAAATTTAGCGAGGGTCTCAGTTTCAACATACGTGTTGGGCCCTGATCCTGTAGATTCTCGGCGTCTAACCTCAAGCTCCATATTTTTAATTTTGATTCTTACTAAAAGAAAATATATTTTACCGATGATAACATCCTTCAGATGGTACCTGGGCAGATGAACTTGAATTAGAAAATGGGGGTGGGGGGGGGGGGGGGGGGGGGATGCATTCTAACTTTAGCAAGTAATCTCCAACCAAACAAAAGATTCTGTACTGTCCAGTTCTCAGAAAGAACTTACTTGCTTTTGTTGTATTCAAACTCAATGTGCAAGCAATCTTCAATGCCAACTTCCATCTACAAAGTTAGCCATAAAATATATGATTGTCTAGATACTTGCCACAAAATTAAGCACAAAGAAATTATCCAAACAGTTAATCACATCTACCTAATATATTCTATCAATAGCAAAAAGTACATGGGATTATATCTTATATGTTGGCAGGTTCAGCTCCAAGAATGTATTTCATCCAACATTCAAACCGACCAAATTTAATAGGCAGGGTTTCCAAAACTAGCCGAATTGGGTTTTGTGGGCAGGTTTTGAACCCAGACCAGCTTTTTGCATTGGTCAGGTCAAACCTGACCCGCTGAACATCGTCAAGTGCGCAGAAGGTTGTATCAAAGTTGAAATAAAAGAGAACTTTTAAGCCTTTTATATTATGCATTGCAACCAGTATTCACACATAATATTGATGCATGCGATGTATTCACACATAATATTGATGCATGCGATGTATATATGAAAAGATATCCTACTGACCAGCCCTCGTACAAAGAAATCTTGTTGACTGTTTCTTAAGCTGGCGGGTTTGAATATGGACGAAAACCGCCCAAAACATGATAGAATGTTATGTTTGAATTTAATAAAAATATAGAAATAGGAACGTATGTTTGGCTCTAACTTTATGTTTGGCTCTTAACTTTATGCGTGCCACAGAGTTGAATTTAGTTCCCCTATAGCAAATATTTCATCTATCTTCTTCTAGACCTTTTCAACACAGTCGGATAATTCGGAGGATGCTAACTGCTCTCTTGGGATTATGGAAAGTCCTCTTGTCCATGGTTTCCGAATTTCAAAGAGGCTTGGCATCAAGTCAATAGCTAGTCATAAAAATTTTGTCAAATCTTTCATGAAACCTCACTCAATAGCTGGCCTGATTTTGATGGGAAAAGGCTCAAGGGACGGTGGTGGTGGTGATGATGGACTTCAGTCTAATCATCTTTAGAAAGTTATATTTTGAGTTGCACCCTTGCACATGATGCATATACCAGCAAAATGGTGGGGGTTCTCCAAAATGTATGCACAAAACAATAGGCGTGCATTTACTTTCAATGCTACACAATGGGGAAAAAAAGCGAGTTCAAAATTAAAAACTTCTTGTAGCAATTGCCATATGAGAAATTACAGAAAATCAGAGATGCAGTACACAGCAGAATATCTTCCAATTCATCAGAGCCACAAGGATCAAGCAGTTCTTCATTATTGTCATACAGAACTAATTTATTCAATATATTCCTATCTACAACAGAAAGCTTTAGCTTAGCACCTTTCAAATAAACCATGGAAAATAACTTCCTAAATAGTTGTATCAATGATTAATTATGGTGTTTTAGCCTAAACATCTATATAGTGCCCTTTGCAATTCAGAAATATAACATAAAGTAACTTGAATCTACCAATTTTGAATGTTATAACTCCAGTGAAGTCCACTGACCTTAATACTGTTGTTGATTGTTGGAACCGGAGTATAGTTGCGGACCTGACGAAAGTACAAAATAAGACAAATATCAGAGAATATCTCCATGATAATATGTCAAAACACATGAAATATTGTCTGATATGCTTTCTTTGAAGAAGCCCCAAGCATGTAAGATGAGTTTCATGATAATATAATACCAAATTAACTAAGCGTATGCCAGAATCCAGAGTATGTATTCATCCTCTGCTTGAAAGTTGCGGGTGCGCAACAGATCCACTAGACCAAATCTACGTCTAAGACAGCAAAATCAAATTGATGGCCAAAATCATATTAAGGAATAGAAGTTGTACTCCCCACAAGAGCCTAGAAGGTCAAATGACGTACCCAGCATATATTTAACATAGATCCAAGTCAAGTAGTCACGTGTAGGATTTGGTACAAATTCAGTTTTTTTTTTTTATTATTGTGAGAAAGGAACAGGTGTATGTACACCAGATTTACTAGACCAAATATACGCCTAGACAACAAAACTCAGATTATGCTCCAAACTCATGGGTGGTCAAATGCTTTACCCTGCATATTTTTAGCACGGATCCAGGCCAAATGAGTCATGTATAGTATAGGATTATTTGATCATGTACAAATTTCAGGGCTCTTTTGCCCCTTCGTCCAATAATTCATTTATAGGATTCATCATGAAATTCAGATTTCAGGGTTTTCTCCTCCTTTTGCTTTTTCTTTTGTGTGTGGTTGGGGGTATGTGTGGGGCTATGCAGAGCCGTGTCATGTCCGTAATGTGTCCGACACACATATCATGTGTATTTTTAAGAATTCGTCACATGTCCACATGCTGCGTCCATTTCAATGTTATTGTGTCCGTGCAACATACGTTTTGCTTTTTTTTTTTTTTTTTGTGGGGGGGGGGGGGGCAACATGCTGGCCAAATTTCAAAGGGTGAATAGTTGCTAGAGAATAAAATAGTGGTGGGCCACTGGTCAATGTGTTGTGGCTAAAGTGTTATATCTAGATTGAGAAGAATGTGTGTAGATTTGGCTACTTCCGGAAGGATTTGAGCATGAATCATTCTCACTCAAATTCAATGCTACAACATTCAAATATAAGATCCACTCCGTTAAAGTTGATCTACATTATTTAAAGTGATTAAAAACCAAAAATCAAGTGTTTTGTAGTTTTTTTTGTCCATGCATCAAGTAAGCAAAAAATGGACGGCAAAAAGTAACACATTACTTAGATCTATGAGTTCAGACATACAAATTCTCGACCAGACCATTTGATCATAATCTAAACATTTAAAAACACTCACGCCTTAGGTTTCAAATATTCTACACCGTAAAACTAAATTCACTGTTTCAGCCGCTTATTTTGTGCCTATTTGATGAATAAGCAAAAAGTATTCAAACCACTTGAATTTTGTTTTAAGCACTCTTAACAATATAGACCAACTCCAACGAAATGGATTTTCAATTTAAATGGCCTAACATTGAATTTGAATGTAAAAGATTCATTTCCATATTCTTCCCAAAGATCCCAAGTCTCTCTCTACACACGCATATATAAAGAGGGGGTAAGGGTTTAATACTCCCAAGGCATAACAATGAAAGTTATGCCCACCTACAAAAATACCTGTCATGTTGTGAAATTAAATGATACATTTCGTTTATCTTAATCTACATATTTTTAAAACTATATAAAAAAACAATGAATTTTAAAGATCATTTACATATACTTTAAGTGGTGGCATGGCAAAATGAACGGTTTTCTGACAATTGAAGATCGTTCATTTTACAACCACTTGATTTATGAGCAAATAAACTTCAAATACATGATTTTTTTTTATGAGCCTTTTAAAATATGTAGATCAAGATGAACAGAATAGATCATCCAATATCTTTGTATACTACACACTTTTATAAAAGAGCATAACTAGCTTAGTTATGCCCTAGGGTTTAAAGCCTATCCCTATATATATATATATATATATATATATATATATATAGGGGGAGAGAGAGAGAGAGAGGTTTTTCGTCTGAGAAACCGTGAGAAAACCATATAGGATTAATCATGTGAACGATCCGAACCATTCATTTTGATTTACATACTTTATTTAGACTACCAATAAAAAATCACGCTCCGTGACTTTGTACCTATGCAACAAGTGGTTACAAAACATACGTTATTTCACCGTAGAATAAAGATGTCATTTGATGCATGGGTAAAAATGCTCGGGATCACGTGACTTTTATTAGTAACATGATTAGAGTATGTAAATCAAAATGAACGGTTCGATTAATCCACAGAATCGCTCATATATAGTTTTCTCACGAAGCTTATTTTGAGAAAGTTTCTCATTTGAAGATATATATAGAGAGAGAGAGATTTGTGTCCTTCCAAAAGGACTTGAGCCCGGATCCTTCTCACTCAAATTCAACCCTCCGACATTCGAATACAAGAACCACTCCGTTAAAGTTGATCTATATTATTTCAAGTATCTATAAATCAAAAATCAAGTATTTTGAATATTTTTGCCCATCCATCAAGTAAGAGAAAAACGAACAGTCTAAATAGTGAGTTGGTTAGTTCAACGGTGTAGAACATTTGAAACCTTAAAAAAATTAGTTTATAGGGATTTTTAAATGTTTAGATCATAATGAAATGGCCGGATCAAGAATTTGTATGTCTAAACACATAGATCTAACCAACTTACTATTTTCGGCCATCCATTTTGCGTCACTTGATGGATAGACAAAAAGTATTAAAACACTTGATTTTTGGTTTATAGATACCTCAACGGAGTGGATCTTGTATTCGAATGTCGGAGAGTTGAATTTGAGAGGGAAGGATCCGGGCTCAAATTCTTTTGGAAGGACACAAGTCTCTCTCTCTCTCTCTCTCTCTCTCTATATATATATATATATATATATATATATATATATATATATATATATATATAGAGAGAGAGAGAAATGTAAATCAGCTGACACAGGAGGCAACTCCCTCCTATGTCGCACTCAAAAATCAATTTTCCGAGTAAATTTTCAAGATCCGACCGCACATTATCTTCTAAGATATACACATATAAAAAATCAAGTGATTTGAAGTTTGTTTACTCCATTTTCTTTGGGTTCAAACATTAACGGTTTTTTAACAATAGAACAAAATGGAACGATTAGATCAATGAGTAAACGTATTTCAAATCACTTGATTTTTTATATGTGTATATTTTAGAATATGAATATGATAATGTGCGGTCGGATCTTGAAAATTCACTCAGAAAATATGATTTTTAAGTGCGACATAGGAGGGAGTTGCCCCCTGTGTCAACTGATTTACATTTCTCTCTCTCATATATATATATATATATATATATATATATATATATATATATATATATATATATGAGAATGTATATACATGTATAGTTAAAAACTAATTAATAACACAAACATTTGTCATTGAGCTATCTTTTGACTTACACTTTCCCACAACATGATACAAAAGTTATTAATCATAAATCTAATAAGAAGAGGGTTAAGATGAAATACCAAGAAATCCTGGTGCTCCACAATATTGCTGACATAGTTACGACTGATTGTTACTTTTAAAATGTACCTGCGACAAGAATATTTACTAGTAATCAAACACTGATATATCATACATCATACTCATTGTTTTAATGCAAGGACACTCATTCTACAAACACTAAGAGGATAAGTTTGTGTGAAACAAGCTTTCCTATTAGCAGAGGGTCAACTGAAACCAGGAAGATAGTGGTGCTAAGCGAAGGCTGCAAATAGCCTTAAACAAACAATATCAAACAGGAAATGTGCATTGTTAAACATGCCCTAGTTTTATATGAAACCAAACTCTGAGCTGACCTAATGATGCATGCTTTTTATATCCATAAGACTTTTGTATGCATGCATGCAAGTATCTTGTTGAAATATACTAAGAACGCATGCATCCAAGTATTTTGTTGAAATATATCATTAGCCCGCGTGGTTGCGCAGGCACTGATATATAGGCACTGATCGAGTTGATGCCTTTTTACATAAGAAACAAGCAAAGCCTCATTGCCAGTAGGTCGACAATCTGGATAATCCATACCATCCCTCTTGATCTAAATAGATGGCATTTATAGACCCAAAGTCAAATTGGATGGGGGGAAAATCCTTACCTACAAAGGAGATGCCAAAGTTCATGCCGTTTAAGATCCCTTAAAATTTAAAAAAAGATATCACTAGATGCATAGGTAATAATCGACTTTGGCATCCCATTTGGGTGTGAATATGCATCAGAGAAATGTGACTGATTGTACCAAAAAAGTTATCACCTTATCACTTAGTCCAGACCCTTTCCTAGTATAGGTGAGTTATTGAAAACTTTGCTCCTTGGTTGGGTGTATAACCTTACCAATTATCCTTTAAAGCAAGACTTTTCGGTGATCATGGCTGCCCCTAGCAGGAATCTGGCACCAACACAAGAGAGTTGATAATAAATAGACCACTGGCTGTAAAAACTTGCTAAATACTTGCTTGAAGATTCTTGATTTCAAGTTGTTGCTTCATAGCCAATGATGAAAGCTGATGATGATGGCAACTGATGGATAGGTAAACAATTTCCAAAACTTAAGATTTTTAACCCATGTTGTTATTAAGATGTATAGATCAATATGGACAATGCAGATCATCCAGAAGTGATTCCATCATCTTAAGCACAAAATTTTCAAATACAAGATTTTTGCATCTTGTTTGTAGTTTCATGTTTTAAGTAGCAAAATTTATAATTAAGCACATTATAGTCTTGTACGTATTTGTACTTTTAAGTTTTGACACCAAAATGAGTAAGAAACCTATAAATGTTACATCCTTATATAGTTATTGTTAGAATGTAAAAGTATTACTCTCAGTCCTCACCACAACTTCAAAGTTTTAGTATAATGATGGGAGTTTAATATGATATTAGAATAACCTAAGTTCAATTCTCACTAGGCGCGCGTTTAAAAAGCGTATTGACAAAATATACAGTTGTGCAAAATCTGAGGTCTCAGCCCATGGAAAGGCAAAATAATTCCTACATAGGAATAGGGGCTTAATTCACATGGATATAGTAAGTCTTGCTTGGGTTGCTTTAATGGTAGTGATGTAATACATGATTGCAATCACCTTCGAATACAAATAAAAAGGAAAAACTAGGATTTTATAAGAAATAAAATGAAAAGAGAGATTAGGGTTGAAGAAAAAATCAGATAACTTTGGGCTTCACACCCCTTACACGGGCTTCACACTCCTTACACCACGGGCTTCACACCCTAATCTCAAAAACTCAAGAGCTCTGAAATTTCATTGAAAAGTTTTTATTTAATCATTGTCTGCTTATTCATTGAGTTGAGCCTCTTTATATAAACTCTTATAAAGTAAACTTCTCGGATATAACCGATGTGGTACTAAAAAAAAAGATAAACAAAACACAACATCTCAAATAAGCTAAGGCATGAAAAGACAAAGGGCAACTGACGTGACGTCCTCATCAATTCTCCTCTGGTGGGAGAAACTCGACCCTGTCAAAAGAGGACTCTCATGAAGCATCTCAATTGGCCCAAGGTGGTGATCGTGGCAGTATTACTGGTACGTCATGTTGATACCATGGTGGTGGAGGTGGAGCTGGTCTCCATGACGGGTCGGTGGAAAAACAAAAAAACAAAAAACAAAGAAAAACAAAAAACAAAGAAAAACAAAGAATTTTTTACTGTTCACAGTGAACAGTAACCGTACTGTTCTATCTCCTTCCAAACCCCAAAACTCGTTCATTCTGAGCTCATTTCAAGCCCGATTCGAGCCGTTTCGAAGCAGCGGATTCGTGGAGAGCAACACTACACATCTACATCATTCATATCCTAATTCAAGCTTCGATCGTCTGCTAGATTTAACTCAGCAGATCAGCTAGATTCAACTCAGCAGATCAGCGTACCACAGTCCAGAACTTGTTTCTGTCCCGATTTGCATCATTCTCGAGGTAGCCATCTTCCACTTCTTATCACCGCTGTCCAAGAGTCTTGTGGGTGATTTCAGCTCTTCAGTGTGAGTACTTCTTCAAGAAATCTTAGAGAATTTTTGTGTTTGGGCGTGAACGACCCACCCCTCAGGTGATATCCTAACTTACCTGACTCGTTAACTATTAGATTACTTGCAAGTTGCAACTACTATATAGATTGCTATAATTTATTGGCTATTTGCTTCAATCTAGTGTTTGCATCAGCATTTATCGCTTTTCATCATTTTAAGAATGCATTTTTCTTTGCATTTTAGAATTTAAACTTTAGGGTATTTTGTTCATTTAGTGCATACATTTAGTTTATCAGACTCTAGGGTTCTCCACTGCATCTGCTTGCTTACTTGAGCTATCATGACTAGTCAGCATTATAATGACATCTACGTAAACCAGCTACATAACCTCCATCAGCGTCATATGTCCCTCCATGATTACATTGACATATTTAAGGACTTAACCCATCGTAGTGAAGTGAGAGAGCACCCTTTTGAGACTGTAACTAGGTTTGTTTGAGTTTTACGATCTAAAATAAAACGCGCTATGATTACTGGCACATATGACTTAAACACAGTTGAAAAGGCCTTTAATATTGCATTAAGGTTGGACTTGACTTTCAAAATGCTAGTCAATGCCAAGGCCAGGTATTCTAAATGTGAGGGATATGAACATTATGATTATCGATGTCCTTCGAAGAGTTAACATGTTAGAATCGTGTCTAGTGATGAAGTTGACGTCTCGAGGGTTATTAAAAAGTCCACGTTCCTTCCAATAATGTTAGTATAATTAAAGACACAGCAGTTGGTGCCGACACACTAGTTATTGATGAAATTCACATGTCTGATAGCACCAATGATGACGTGAATGAGATAGTTGAGCCTACTATATTGCATTTGCATGTATATATTGATGATATCACTAAGTTGATAGAAATTTGCAATAATACCCACAAATTGTTGTGTACCTATATAGTACTTTGCAGGAATTTGCGGTTGATAATAAGGTGCTTGTGAGGCTGTGATAAAGTTGCACGCTTGGCGTAAAGATTTCGATAAAACTCTGAAGAGGATAGCTTCCATTGCTTACGAGTTGGATAACCCATGAGCAGTGTTTTAAACATCGGATATCGGCGATATACCGGTCAGCAAAATTATATATCGGATACCAGGTGATATATCGCGATATGGTACTAAATACCGGTTGATATATCAATAGTAAATACATATAAGACATTATTAAAAGAAATAAGTTATTATCCAAACATCATATAAAAGCATCATTGAAATACCATAATGAACATAAAATAAAATAAAATAATCTCTCAAGCAAAAAATAATAATTATTATCCAAATAAGTAACTATAAGGGCCGATATATCAGATACTTCATCTCAGATATCGGGCGATATATCGGCCACGTGGCGATATATCGGCCAATATAAGTCCAAAATGATATCCGATAAATTTTTGCAATTATCGTATCGTTTTGGATAAAATACCGGTATATCAGCCGATATACCGATATATCGGCCGATATTTAAAATAATGCTCATGAGATCTTAATATTAGCTCCGTCTTCAGCAGGGATGATGCGACTTGGTCTACTCTCTATACCTTGATCGAGCTGTTATCTTTCACAGCCGACCCGTCACGGAGACCAACTCCACCTCCAGCACCATGGTAACGGACGTACCAGTGATGCTGCCACGACCGTCACCTTGACCCGATTGAGATGCTTCATGAGAAGAGTCCTCACTCGACATGGTCGAGTTTCTCCCACCACGGGGGAATTGATGAGGACATCACGCCAGTTGTCAATTATCTTTTCATGCCTTAACTTATTTTGAGATATATTTTATTTATCTTTCTTTTAGTGCCACATCGGTTATATCTAGAACCGAGAAGTTCACTTTGTAAGAGCTTATATAAAGAGACTCAACTCAATGAATAAGTAAACAATGATAAAATAAAAACTTTCCAGTAAAATTTCAGAGCTCTTGGGTTCTTGAGATTGAGGTGTGAAGCCTGTGATGCAAGGGGTGTGAAGCCCGCGTAAGGGGTGTGAAGCCTAAAGTTATCTGATTTTTTTTTCCAACCCTATTATCTCTTTTCATTTTATTTCTTGTAAAACTCTAGTTTTTCTTTTTTATTTGTATTCGAAGGTGATTGCAATCGTATATTACATCAGGTAGTCTTTACATTTCCCCTTTCACTTGTAATATAGGGACACTCGATCTTGGGGGCATGTTAGAATATAAAAGACTTACCCTCAGCCCTCACCACAACTTCGGAGTTTTGGCGTAGTGGCAAAGACTTTAATAGTTATATTATACCTATACTTCCTATAGAAATATACATGCAAGTTCATTCAATGACTAGAAAGTACATTGTGGATGGCACAATGAACATGTTACGTTTTAATATATATAAATAATTACAATACTTTACAGTGACTGGTCACCCTAAATGGGAAGGATGTTGAAAGGATTCTTCTCCTTGATCCTCTAGAACTACTGAATACAATCTTTCTTCTACCATAAACAATCAGCTGAAAGTTTGTTATTTAATAAATGGTTCAATCAAGAAGAGTTCTACCATTAAAAGCAACAAGTAACAAAAAAATATATGCAACCTACGCAATTAACTAAAACACAGAATTACTCAACTCACACTTGGTAACAAATGCACACACCAAACTACAACTTACCTGAGTCTCACATTGACCCCATTGTACGATTCATATGGCATCTCTACAGTAGAAAACTCAAACGGATATGTCTTCTTTTCATATATTTCACCAGGAACATCCAGTTCACGTACTGCACAAGAAAAAGGGTTTCAAATAATTGGTCAATGATAATACCATATGCAGGTAGCAAGGTACATCATAAAATGCACAACGAAATGCAGCATTGAGGGGGAAATGCACAAGGATGAGACCATGACAAACATGCCTACTCTTTTTCTTAGCTATCTGGGTTTTCTTACAGTAACAAATAATTTCTAAAACCTACAATATAATAGTGCCAACACCCCCAGAGGTGTTTGCGATTTTGATTTGGGGTTCATGTCTAATGTAGGGATTGATCTGCATATGCAACCTAATGCACTTAAAAGTGCCCAAACTACTTTAGATGCCATTCAGTGCTGTGTTGTCAAATTAAAGAGGCATTATTAAGCCGATGAGGCCTAGCTCACAGGTAAAATGGTGAGAGTGGGTTGTGGGAAGCCCCAGGTTCACGTCCCGGCTACAGCTTATGTTTCCCATTAAGAAAAGTATGATTATAAAAAAGGAAGAAGTTGAAATATTAGTGATTTATTCCACTGATAGGCATAATATTATGTAACTTCTAGGAGCAAAAGGTAATTTGACATTTAGGTTTAAACTTTAAACCAATCTAATTAAGTCCATATACAACCATCTGTGCTTTTTACTCTTGAATCCTTTCAAGCCAAATTTCTGCCTAACCTCCCACATGCAACATAAATTAGATTTTAAAATTTTGGATACATAATATATACACCATCGACATTACTTTTGCATATATATTCCACTAAATTCATATTCCAGCATGGGCACCTGTTTATGCAAAAATGGTCTAAAAGTCATTAGTATTTTTTTTTTTGACACCTTTTATTTATACATCATGTAAATTTTGGCAGGTATTAGTTTTATGGATAAATTACAAAAATCTACCATTAACTTTCATCATTTTTACATTAAAATATCATGAATTTACTTTATTATGTGTAAATACCACTTTATTATGCGTAAATACCACAAACTTCGCCTTTTTTCCAATAAACTACCATGTGTAGCTGGGTAGCCCTCACATGTGTTACACATCTTTCTAACCAAGATAACCTAGCGTTTAGTTTTAAGTTGAGACTTGAGATCGTGTAGAAAATAACTACAAACTGGTAATCAATTATTTCTCTGAAAAGACATTTACATTGGCATCTACATTAATTTTGTCCTCTTGGATGCACTTACCATTCACGTGTGTGTAGAAGACTTTACCATAGCTAACAACATGTAACTACTACTCAACAAATTTAAAGTGTCAACAAGGGATGAGTTAATAAGACACTTATATATTAACTCTAACCTCAGCACTTACCTTTCAGACTGTGGGTAGAAGACTTACCATAGTTAATAACATTTACCATATTTTCATCAAATTCAGATTATCAACAATAGACAAGTTAATAAGAACTCGTATGCTAAACCTCACAAGTGGCGATATCACCGCGACAAGAATGGGTTCTCTCTCATCCATTATGTAGGCAATTCAACAATAAAACATTGAAGTCAACAATAAGGGGGAAAATTGAAGTCACACCCTTTAAGTGCAACTCTGCATAAAGAAGAAACATACCAACTTACCTAAAGAGGTGAAATCATAAAAATTTCCTCTGTCAAAGTATAGCTCTGCAAGAATATAATATCAAGAAAGATCAGAATGTCATCAAAAGATACTAATATTACATAAATAAATACAGTGAAGTATAAATATTAAAACCAGTCTGACTCCAGCTTGAAAGCAGAAATCTTCCGTATGGACAAAGACATCTAAGACCTTAAAATTATTCACTATAAGACATAATTACAACATTGCCAAGTACCATAACATAGAGAGCATGAGGCAGGAACACATGAATGTCATGAATATTAAACATAACAGTGATACAAGCACATCGAATTAGAAGAATTTTCATTTCCAGAAATTAGAATTTATGTGTTGGGAAAGTGCTATCAAAATGCTTGTCAGGCCTATCAGAAAGCTTTTTAACAAATAACCTGCACCACCTATTAGCATTTTTCATTGAATGAAGCAAATAAACTAAATTCAAGTAGCCTTAAATTCTCAGCAACTTGGGGGGGGGGGGGGGGGGGGGGGGGGGTCTAAGAGAGATATAGGAATCATATTAATAACGCACATCGGCTTGACTTGTATGCATAACTGTGAAATGGAAAGTAAATGATTATGAAGCAAAGGAGAGACCATTCAAATTCCCGGTCCTACCCTTGCAAACTATAAACAGGGTACTTCCGTTAGGATGTGAAACCAAATCTTACAGGACATTCAGATTCCAAGTTCATTCCATCTATCTATAACATTAAAATGTTTACAAAATAAAATTCAAAAGCTTTAAAAGTTTCTAGCATATTATTGGTGTTTACCAAGATGAACTGTTTAATAGCATTTTACATGCTGCGTGCATCTATTTATGTACAAGGGAATGCATGGATTTGCTGTATGTATGGATACAAACACATGCCAACGCGCGCACAGACAAACATTTAGAAACTCTAAAAGAACTTTTAGATCAAAGCCCTGGAAAAAAAAAACTGGGAAGAATATAAGGCGTAGTTTCATCAGGCAAACCTTTTCCCCAAAAAAAATTGGGGGTGGAAGGTCCGCTAGCTATTGATAATATTCCCATTATTGATTCTCAACCTGAGATTATCCTTCCACGTAAAAAGGGTCTTGGCATCAACCTAAATGTTAATTGACAGGTAGCAAGACCTTCATTGGGTGCACAATTAAGCTCATGTAAACAAGGAACAAGCTGTTGGGAAACAATTTGTATGCTCTGATACCAATTATTGTGATTTCAGGAGAGGACGCCCCCACGATGGGATCGACTGGGGCGGCGCAGCGGATACGAACCACAGGATCTACTAAGGCAACTTGAAGAAGAGAAGAAGATATTCCAAAGTAGATAGAAAGCCAACACATAATATAACGTGGTTCTATCGATCAAACAGATCGTATGTACGTTCACAGGAGAAGGAAGAGAAATTTTATTAAAACTTTGGGAGAGTATAATAAGAATTACTTACACCTCACACTTAGAAGTTACAAGCCTTTGATGGCCGCTAAGGACAGCGAACCCTTGTGGCTAAGCTTCTCTCACGAATTTCTCACCTAAATGAATTACACCTTTAGGAATTACAAATTCATAGGATTCTCTTGGAATACATTGAAGGTCACCCCTAAGAGGTTATTTATAAACCAGAGAACTCTCCTAGTCCTAAACAAACTCCTTCAATCAGAATAAAAGAAACTTGAATCCAACTCGGACTCAAAACAGATCTAGAAAAAGAAACTACCAAATCCGATATTAATCAACCTTCATGACGTATTCACGTCATAATCCTAACACAAGCTTTCAAAATTCCCCTAGAAAAGAGAAGATCCTAGACAAGGACGGAAGACAACAAAACCGGTAGGTATGACATTCAGTGGTAGGGTACAATTAGAGCTAAACATGTGAATCTAACCACATAATTGTGATGCAGGCCACAAAAGAAAGGGGGTCGAAACTAGAAGCATACCTATTTGACCAAGAAGCTCAATTTTCACACCAACATGTTCCACCTTTTTACCGTGAAAGGGGTCTATGGATACCTGCAAAGTAAATATTTCAGCAATACTGTCGCTTATTAATGATACTATATGTTAAAGGAAAAACATTTACAAAACATATTTTCAATAGACATGTATGGTACCTCCCCAGCTATGGTTTCATGACTCTGAAAAAGTGGAACCATTGCAGTCTGGCCATTTTCCTTCTTTATAGAAGCCTGCAAGAACACACAAGGAAGAACAGAAATATATATATATGAAAACCATAAGAGCAGTTATTGCCTTTATTTGTGTCAAGATGTCAAAAACATCTAACCTCAAGTCATTGTTTCTCCTAGGTTCAGACTATCTATAAAAACCATGAGAACGATTCAAGTTCATCTAAATCTATAATCGATATTTCTTAGGTTCAGAATATATCTAACAAAAAAATGACAATTGTATGAATTCAGCTAAAAGAAAAACAAATGTTTCTACTAATATTGTCTTCCTCGTAACAAGAAGACCAGTTATATCTCTGACTTGTGTTAAGATTTCAAAACATTAAACTCAAGTTGTTACTTATCTTGCTTAGGTTCCGGATATCTAAAGAAATCATGGTAGGGGTTCAAATTCATATAAAGTCATTATTGGACTTTGCCCAAGTGTGTGTATATCAGAACCACAATTTTTGTGCCTGTGACTGTCTTCTAGCCCTAAAGTTTTTGATTACAACTGCAACCACTTGCTTGTGTGCAGCCATCCGGAGGTCTACTTATAATTTTTGGGCATCATCTGAAATGATCCATGAATTGACACTTTGCTAAAAGAGAAATTACACAGTGATGAACCACTAACACATAAAAAAGATTAGATTATCTAGAATTGGTATCATGCCCCATGAGCAAGTGATAAACATATAAATTAACAAACATTTTGTTCATCCCTTCTCTTTCGCCTATTGGACTGAATTTTTCACATCTAATCTGTCAAACAGATCCATTGACTTTTCTTTTCCCACCAAGACCTGTGCTCCTGTGGACTTTCAACATACAAAGTACTGATCTGAGTCCATTGACCCTGTGGACTTCCATCGACTTTCAACGCAAGCATGTCACTGATTGTTAGGGCAATATTCTACTTACAAGTTACAGAATAGATGCTGTATGAACAATCATACCACTGACCATGAGATAACAATGGTGCACAATGAGAGATTATGTACCTGTTTTCGAGTTTTCCCATCAGCAAAAGTTACTCTGACTGTACAAGGGGACTTGAATGCGCCAATGAGGTAATTCTGAAATAATCAGAGTCTAAAGTTTTAGCGTTCAATCTAGACAACAAATACTCTCATATTATATAAAAAATAAGTGATTCAAAATTCTATAAGCAAGTAAAATATGGCACATGCCAATGTTAAGGAATATGAGGCAGAAAGGATTTGATCCACACAAAAATGCCGCATCAAGTATTTAGAGAGGAAAAGGAAGGGGAAAAAAAAAGAACCAATAACAGAAACAGAATTGCCTCCTATAAGTCCATACACAAAACCACCTTTCTGATACAACTTATTAAGCTGGAAAATCACAGAACGGATGAACTTAACCAGTTAAACACCTGATAACAGTATAGCACAAGGCTGGGAATGAAACCCTTATGCTAATGTTGCGCAAAAATTGATAATTCAAAGTTTCAAACAACAGTTCTTTCAGAGAACACTATTGCTGACAAAAAAAAAATGTGAAAAAACTGAAAATCAATAAGTCAACACATTAAATAAGTGGGTCTTAACAAAAAGTTGCAGCTTAAATACAAGTCATACCATCATTAAAAAGAAAAAAATCACTTTGAGGAGGGGAAACCTTATTATGATTAGTAATTCTATGTGTTTACAGATAATAAAAGTACAATTGGAATGTCAAAATCAACTCTTAAATGCAGAAATTTTGTGAAAAAGGTAGCATCATACTGATCAGTTGCTATGGACGAACATACCATGCTCTCAAAATAAACTATCAGTTCGAGGGCCCTGCTTTGGACAATATCACCTGCATTGATAAATGCAATCAAATGTTTATATTTGCTGTTAGCTAATAAATACAGCAAGCTTATCAGCAGATTGTAAGCATTTGTCAGAACTCATAAATCAAGTTGAAGTTTAGTTTGAGGTTCATGTATACTAGATTACTACTTGGCGGTGAAACCAAGCGGCAAAGAGGAGAGAGAGGGAGAAGAGGGGAAGAAGAAGGATGAGGGGGAGAGGAGAGGGGGGGAGGGAAGAGAGGAGAGAAGAGGAAGGAGGGGGGAAGAGGGGAGGGATGTTTGAAGAGGGGAGAGAGCGTCTCTCTCTCTCTCTCTCTCTCTCTCTCTCTCTCTCTCTCTCTGGGGAGAGACGAACGAGTCACCTGAGAAACCTCGCTTCACTTGGTCTAATAAAGTTTTTTTTTCCAACAAATGAAAACTACCATATAATTTAGCATTCTAGACAAATGAAGTTTTAGTTTTTATAAGTTTGCAAATGCGACCCCGATACCACGTATGATAGGATTCTTCCTGGCACTTTCTTAAAATTAGAAACTTTGAACACATTTTCTAAATTACGAAATAGATACCAATAATATGATGTCTATCTGAAGTTACTGCATATTTCAAGTTCTTTCGCATCTATTCTCGAGTATTCTATAGTATAGTATTGAGTTACATCCAAAATTTCAAGTTAACAAAGGATCGTTAAAGAAAAGATCAAGTTTTTTTGCGGAGCATCCTCAACAACTGAACAGATGAATTCAATTCAATTCATAACGCCACAAACAGAAAGCAATCAAAGAAACAAAAAATATCACAAACAACTAAGATCAAAACCCTAACCCTAGAAACGAACTCGATTCCGGTCGACGACATTGAAAAGGTCGCACTACAACGCGAATTGTGACTAACAAACTAGACAGACCTGAACCGGAGAGCAGAGAGCGAGGGCCCGCGAGAATTGGGGAACGGAGGAAACCCTAGGGCCCGATCGCAGCCTGAATCTGGTGGATCGAGATCTCAGAGAAATATCGCAGGGATTGAAGACGGACGAGGAGAAGGAAATAATTCCTGCAGGCAGCGACGAGAAGGCTGCTCTCGCGTGGGTCCCACACTTGTATATAACGGGGCGGAAGTAAACGGCGTTAAAGCTGACGGTTGAAGGGGGCAGTAGCTAACTTACGGCGTAGGCAGGCCTCTCCCTGATGCTGATTTCATCCTGATCGTCCATTTTGTTTGATGAGTGATCTCTTGTTGAAATTTCTTCATTTATAAATTCCATTTATTTTATCAAAACCGATGGAATAAAAGTTTTCTCCACTAACTAACATAGAATTTTTGTCCACCTATCCATCCGTCTTCTTCCGAGAGAGAGAGAGAGAGCAGCGTCAACGCCCTCCTTTCTCTCTCTCTCACACTCAGCTCCCCTCCTTACCCCTTTCTTCTTTTTCTTTCTTCTTCCCCCTCTCTTCCTCCTCCTCTTGACTGATCGGCTTCTCTTTGACAACGGCGATATACTAATGTGACTTTATTTATTTATTTTTTTTCCTGCTTTTAAGCAAAGGTTGTAGTTTGGCTCTAACTGAGAAACACATGAACATCGTTATGAAATCTCTGTTCACCATAACTATAGGTTCAAATTACAATGAAGATTTTCGAATTATATGCTCGTTACTTGTTAGCAATAAACATGTGATCATTATACAAAAGGCCAACAACAACAGTTCACAGGGACTTCCACAGCACAAATCTTTCATCAAGGGCAACAATAACAATAAAAGTTTCAAATTAGAATGCAGCAGAACCAACTAAAACTGCCATAATGCAGCATAAGCAAGCTCATGACAAATACGTAGGTCACTAATCATGGGCCAAAACTTAACCTGCCATGCTGTAAGACAGTTGTGGATGACAAATGATGCATAAGCAACAGAAGATGATCTCTCTCAACTTCCCTCACACTGGGTAACAATCTTATACAGCAGAAATGAAATACATACAATCAACCAGCATTGCTAAAACTACAGTGTGTTTGGGTTTCACAAGAGCACTGCATAAGGCGACAAGGACTTGCTAATCCTAACAGATACGGATGCGCTGAACATAACAGTAGCCTCCATTGGTATCTTAAATCTGAAGGGCATCTGCAATGGACCCAGCAAGACTCAGCACCTCAAATGGAGCTCTATTGGCAATGGCCTTCACGGTAAGAGGGCAGGAATCCGTGATCCAAAAGTATGTGAATGGATTCTCCAAGCCTACAGATTGGCAGACAAAAGTGGTTAGAACTTGTTGTCGGCTATGAGCAAAAAAAGTCGTGTGCTTACCATTACTTGTATTTGTGAATCGCTCCAAGATTTTTGGGAAACACACCATGGGTCACATAGGCACTCACTTTGGAAGCACCATGGGCTGCCAAAACTTTCTGCAAGAGAAAAGGAACCCATTGATAGGCCACACTTGTAACTGAAATTTTAGCTATGAAGAGATTGTTATCAAACTACAACTACAAAATTGATCGACAATGAATTGCAAAATTTATTGGTACGAAAAAAATCATATAACATGGGTGAAAAAATTGTATCCAATATAAACTAATAACTATAATTAAAATTTCCCATCATTTATAGGTAGTGTTCACACTGAATGATAGCAATCAAAAAAAAAAAAAAATTATGTTCTGCAAAGTCATACTTAGTGGCATTGCGTTTCTAGAATACAGGACACGCGTTAATCAGTATATCACATGTCAGTGCTCATTATCAAGGTATTTTAATATGAAGCCAACAGCATCCCCAGAGTGATATTGAGGCTTGTGCAAGGCAAGTGATGACATTGTTTCTGCTTGACCGCTCAGATGGTGGCTTCACCAAACTAAACCCGCATTGCATATTTAAACCAGTATCACAAGTTCCCTGATGATATAACAATTTATGTTTAGATTCGCCTCAGATTATGTGGTCTCAATGGGATGTCAGACAAACTGGTTACCCATCTCAACAATGTGAATGGCATTACTGTTACTATGACACATAGTCTGACTTATAAGTTTGGTAGTTTCTTTACAATTTTCTCTGTTGCAATTCATTATCATGTTCTATCTACTTCATTTCCAGTGAAAATTTTTTACAAATCCGATGAGTCAACTACTTCTGCTTACTTTCGTTTTACCATTTCTTGATGTTTCCTCCTTTTGTTACCGCATTTTGAACTGTGAATGATACTTTTCCCCTGGACAGAACAGCCAAACATGATACCCAAAAACTGCCCAAGAATCCCAAATCTGCTGAGAACAGCGAACGTAATATCCTAAAAACTGCAACTCAAATCTACAATAGAAAGGCCTAAAACTTGAGTGTCATTTGTCTTACCTGACACTCTATAAGAGTGCTCCCAGACTGCACCAAATCATCCACAATAACAACATGCTGACCTTCAGGATTCCCCTCCTTGATTCGCACTATCCTCTTATCACCTTCCCGCACCTTTGCACACACTACCTGCAACCCAAGATGCATGTCAAACATAAGTGACCTAGTTATCTAAATGCTATAGATATCTGAGAAAGATTACTGCATATGACAAAAGACATATTCAGTGTTCTTAATTTATATAGCCAACCATGGGGAAATGCTGCAACTGCTTGTGAAATCGCTTCCAAGCCCCATCATCTGGGAATGCTATAGTTATCTGAAGGCAGATTCAGAGTATGAGTTAAATTATTTAGCCGGTAATGAGGTACCCTTTATGAGAAGACAACAACTACAAAGTATACGCACATTGTTGGCATCAGGAAGTTGACGAAGACGCTGCAACAACAAAGGGATCCCAGTTTCAAAGCAAGGCAAGACATCATCCCCGAAGTAAAATCTTTCCTGCATAAATCATAGAAGCATTTTCAAGATTGAGAGAATGATACTTCAAAAAAGAGGATACAAACAAATCATTATTATCAAAACACTCAAGCCCTCATATACTAATTTTAAATAAAATACTCTCCAGTCTCCAGATTAATTGCTCTTCACGGAATCCAAACATGAAGTCAAGGTTAATACAAATCCCCCTTGCACTATTCCCCCATTATGGACGCTACAGCAGCTCCAAATGATTTTAAAGGTTCCAGATTTTTACATTTATTCTCATACTAACCTTAATAAGAAAGATTTTGTATAAATTTATGTGCTTATGATAGGAAATGTATAGATTTTTAATATTTAATGCATTAACTTTAATGTTGAACACCTTACTATCTTGGTCATAATTTTAAATACAGCACGACTCCATTCAGTAATTATCATGTGCTAGTTGGGTGAAATTTGTATTATGAAGAAGCTTGAAGTTAGAAGACTACTCTAACTAAAGCCAAGTGTCAGCAGTAACATGTCAGTATGAATGTAATTAGCCAAACAATGTCGTATTTAACAAATGTGCATAAAGTGCTCATCTTCAATGTTGAAGACCAGACCATTATGATTATATATGAATGGATAAATGTGGCATCGTCTGGTTTCTATCATTGGCAAGGTGCATATGTGGTGTGTAAGTTGGAAGAACTACAGTAGGAAGACACTAAAAGGTGTAGACTGTAGAAATGGGACATTAAACAGGAGATGGATGTTAGTTAAGTAATTAAAGAGAAAAGATACTGAAATTGTATCAAACAGTAATTACAATAATAATATTTGAGAAACTTTGGGTGACAAATATCATCACTATCATCACCATCTCAGCCCTTTCCCATCAAAATGAGGTCAGCCATCACAAAAGACTCGGAAAACAAGGAAGCTCCATAAAGAACTGGATAAGCTGGTAACGAGATCCTAGAAAAGGCATTTTCTAAGCAAATCGGGAGACACTGGAAATAAAAGGTCAGCTAGGGCCTACGGGTTGGGGTAAGTATAAAACATCATTTTCTTTATCATGCATATTAAGCTCATGCAGTCAAGGACCAGCTTCCAAATTTCCTTGTGAAGAGTCTAGCCAAATATGTAAGACGTAAGATGTTAATTGCTAAAGGAACCAAATTCATCTCTCATTATTCACATCAAAGCCTTCTTCCATTAGAACAGGCTTGACTATGAGGCTTCAAGAAAATTGACGAAATTTAATATGAACCTGTTAACCCCCTCTTAAATTGGTCTCAGTTTCTTACTAATAAAACTATGAATAAGAAAGAGACTTGCTAAGCTAAAATGTCATTAATTATACATGTAGTTTAAGCTCGTGCAACCATGAAGCAGTCTTTCAAAATGCTAATAGACTAAAAAGGTCTACATGAAAGGGTGAGATGGTAGATTTTGCTACAGGGATTACATTCAACTCACAGGTAAAGCCAAATAGACGAAGTTAACACATCCACAATTAAAGTATAAAATAAAACAGTGTGAAATTGAATCGCATTCCCTGCCTTTGGCAATGGTAGTATGCATGCCCAAGGTTTTGGAGTTATATAGTAAGACATTAGAGAGAGAGAGAGAGAGAGAGAGAGAGAGAGAGAGAGAGAACCAAATTAGAGGTACCAAACTGTGTAAATAATGATACAACCCAATATAACAGATGATGGAGCAATAAATAAAATAAGAAATAAATTTACAAGCTATGTTTGTGGTTGAGCACGTAAGATGTACTGGAAATAACTATTTCAGTGAGAATGCCAAGAGAGGCTAGACAATATTTAGTATTACTTACTGCCTTCTTGTGGCAAAACCAACCTGCAAAGCGTGTATATCGTAGATGACTAAACTAGTTGGACCACCTCTAGATTTGGGTACCATTGATAATATCCTTGCCATAGTAAATGCAGTAGCCACATCTCCTTCTTCTTCCATGCGTTCAAAAGAACCAGTTGGGAAGAACGGCAAAACCAATGTAAAGGATGCAATAAAGAGTTTTGGCAATGCAAATATCACTGATATCTGTTCAAATATGACTGCAGGAGAACTGAAAGAGGCTAAAAAGGCAACGTGTTGTCCTCTTATGTCATGGGCGTTGTTAATGAAAAGATTAGGAAATCCATCCGCAAAGCTCCTGTTGATAAGAAAATGTTGTACTGAATCACATTATTAATGATCAACAGCCTCTTGAATCTAAATGAAATACAAATAGGGAAATAAAAGATAAACATTTGATCAAGTGTCACTATAGCATAGTGGTAAAGCTTCTTAGCATTGGGCAAGAGGTATGGGATTCAAATCCCGCTTGAACCAGGCTACAACCTATATTTCAACCACACCAAAAAAAAAAAACCTTCATAGACAAAATGTTTCTCAGGGAAAGTGTTCCCTTGCACCTTCATTGGAACTCACAAATGTTATATTACAGCATAATGAGCAAGGAGCTAGAAAATTGGTAAAATATCAAGCAGAGCATCAAATGTACAAAACAACAATGTTTTAGGAGATATGGTGGATTTCCTAGAACTGACATTCATATCCCATAAATTGTTTTTTTTTTGCGATGTATGCAATTTCACAAATTTTAATTCCTCTCAGATTTTCAGTCAACTTCCATAGTTTTAGTCATTTAGAGTATGTAAAAATGTATTATATATATGGGAAATCTATAAAATGAGACATCACAATCTTTTGTCGCTCCTTCTTTAAGTGTGTGTTTGAATCTAGAAAGTGTCAACTTGGTATAACGTTTTGCTTGTATGAACTGATGTTGCATATTCTATAAGATTAGACCAAATAGGCAGTAAAGTAGCAAACTCCGCCAGTGCACCGTTAATATGAACTGACATTCATATTCTCTTTTGGTTCATGTGGCCTACCCCCAAATACTTGGGACAAATGGCTTAGTTGTTGTTGTTATTTGTAGGCAGTAAAGTAGCAAACTTAGAAAATGAAACAGTATCATCATATCCCAACATTATATGTGTACCTGTTTAACGGATGTTGTGTGTGTATTGTATGTGAACATGAATTATATACATAAGAACTTTATTGTGCTATTATATATTAGGTTATAGACTATATACACCATTGTACCAAAATAATAATTGCTCACGAATATCTTATTGATTAAAAGGTAACTAATTCATATTTCCTATAGCATCATCATGTTTGTTCTGAAGAGAACAATAGCATGCAAACAGCAACAAAAAGATACGACTGGTCGATCGTTTCTATTTCACTTAACTAGTGCCAAAGAATAATGCAATAATATCCCAGCTTAGCATGTATCTCCGCTACTATGTATTATCATCTGAACGGACATGCTAATGCAGCTGTTAGATTTGTCCCTTTACCAACAATGGAAGAAATATAATCATTAGAGTTCCCATCTGTGTACTGTATTCGATTTGCGTGCTAATTCAGATGAAAGTTATTCTTTTGCAAGAGAGGAAAGTAAGCAGCTTATGGATGTGGAACATCTCAGACAGAGTAAACTCAGAATAAGAGATTATGAAAACATAAACAGCTCTTGCTACAGTCTACAAATTGCAAGCAACCCAAGATACCAAGCAACTCCTTCCCTACGCTACAATTACCATCATCCAAGACCTAATTGATCACAACAACATTTTTTCCCCTTAAATTGTGTAGCCAGCGCATAAACCCTAAACCCCAAAACGAGTACAAAAAAACAATCTTTTCCTCCCAATACGATCAAAATCCAAACTTTACCGCGAAAATAGCCACAAAGCCATAATACTATATCAACCAACTATTCACCAATCAACCAGAAGATTCACTTATCAAATTGAATTGAAAAAGAAATGGAAAAAGAAGAAGAAAAAAGCAGACCTCCAGGATATGGACCGGAGCCTAATGGCGTCGGAGGATTCAGCGGCAACCTTGCGGGCGAGCTCCTCGGACTCCTCGCAGTAGAAAAGATGTATCAGCTTCTTCGTTGCTCTCTCCATCTTCTCTTCTCTCTCTCTCGCTCTCTCTCTCTCTGTTTTCTCTCTCTAAAACTCTCACCGCTGCCGCCAACTTTTTTTTTTTTTTTTTGGGCGGGGGGGGGGCGGGGGGAGGGGGGGGGGGGCGGGGGGGTTGGGGGTGTGAAAAAGAGAGTACTTTCGAGTCCACATCCCAAAAAAGGTAGGGTTTGAGAGTTTTGGGTATTGTTTTAATTTTGGGGCATTTTGATATTTGACTGCTTTTTGCAAAGCCCAATAGAGGCCCATTCGCCACTAGCCCTTTATTCAAACTCTTGGCCCAAACTGTCTTCTGGGCTAAAAGTCAGTTCAAAGCCCTAAACTTTTGGGCCACTGCTTAGCTTTAGTCTTATTTTGGCGGCGGTAAGTGGGCGGAAAAGATGTAAGTGAAAAATGAGTATGAGAAATGTGAAAATGTAATGAAAATTGGGATTTATTTAATTCTCATTGTCGGTATTTGGTTGTAAAGTGAAAGTGTAAGTGAAAAAGTATATTTTGTTTTCCAGTATCTGATTTGTAACGTGAAAGTGGAAGTGAAAAAGTTGATCACAAAGTTGACAATAAAAAAATATTAAATTAAAAAAAAATTCTGTAGTGACGTTTTAGAACTGTAATTAGACTGCACGTGAGATTTACATGACATCAAAATTAACTGTTTTGAATTAAACTTATTACAAGTGAAATTATCATAACCATAAAATTAACAGTCACACCCTGGAATGGGAAAATGATAGTGCAAAAGGGAGGTGTAAAAGGGAAAAGAAAAAAGGAAAAGGGATTTTTTTTTCATTTTTCATTTCTGATTCAAATCAAATAAGGAAAGTGTGAAATAAGTTTTCCCACTTCCCTATAATCAAACACGCCCTTAGTGAAGTTTTGTTTTGGGCCACACTCCAAAGGCTCAATGGATTTGATTTTTCTTTCAAAAAGATCATAGTTTTGATAAATGAAAAATAAAATAAACCCTCCATCTATTATTTTAAAAGGTGTTTCTTGCTACTATGTCAATAATTGAACATTTATTTTTTATGTGTTGTTTTTAGCAAGGTAAGTTGGTTTAAAATGATAATTTTCTATAGTTTTGTTTGTAAGTAAAGATCTGATCTTTCTTATTTGGATTTGTTTTCATTAATCATTTTCCGTATTGATTTGAGAAATTTACTGAGAAGATGGTCGGAGATAGTCAATTATCGGTGAAATCTGTGAGTCATCTTCCAACAAAAATTGATGTCGTGAAGTTTTACGGCACGAACAATTTTGAGATGTGGAGGTGTGGGGTGATAAATGCCCTGACGGCATCAAACCTTGAAAACTCTCTATGTCTAAAAGAAAAGCCGGAGGAAACATTCGAGAAGGACTGGAACAAGATGAGTCGGACGGCATGCGGCGTCATCAGGTCTTGTTTGACACAAGACATTAAGTATCATATGTTATATGAGACTTCCGCAAGGAAGATTTGGGAGATCCTTGAAAGAAAGTATCTGATGAAGAGCATTGTGGCTCGATTGCATCTGAAGAGGAGGCTTTATTGCTTCCAGTTGAAGAGAGAACTCTCCATTGATGAACACATGAATAACTATATGAAGTTTCTTACAAACCTAGTTAATGTGAATGTGGCGATCGAATAAGAGGATAAGGCGTTGTTTCTTTTAAATTCTCTTTTTAATGAAGAGTATGAGACCTTCGTCCTAATCTTGATCAATGGTAATCAATCACTTAATTATAGTAATGTGTCGGTTGCTTTTGTGAATTACGAAGCGAGGAGGAAGGACAAAAAGTCCTATTCCAATAGTACATCAGCAGAAGCGGTGATGGTAAAAGGTAGAAGTTCCAGTTAGAAGGGAAAAGACAATCGTCATAGATCGAAGTCCAAAGTAGGTTTTAAAGATTTAAGAAGAATCAGTGCGCTTTCTACAAAGAGTTGAGCATTGGAAGGTTGATTGCCCAAGGATCAAAGATAAGGAGTCAAAACCGAGGCAAATCTCGCACAGGTGATCAGTATCCAATCCAGTAGTACTTCACAGGCAAGTTGATCGAACTCAGACTCAACGGTATTCTCGTTCTCAGTCACTACTCCTCTTATTCGTTACTTAGGTGATTCTGAGTGGATGCTAGATACATTAGCTACCTATCATGTATATCCCAACAGAGATTATTTTCTACCTTTGAAAAAGTAGATGGAGTTTTGTTGTCATGAGTGATGATCGTCCATGTAACATGAAAAGGATAGGTACGGTCCTTATCAAGATGTTTGATGGGATGGTGCGGGAATTGAACGAAGTGAGGTATGTACCTCAATTGAAGAAAAAAAATTATCTCTGTTAGTGCCTTGGAAGCGTTAGGTCTTGAAGTATCTATTAGAGATAGTGCTCTTAAGTTGACTAGAGACTCGATGGTTGTTTTGAAGGGTATCTGACGCAATAACTTTTACTACTTGAAGGATAATACGGTTACAGGAAAGTGACGACTTCTACAAATTCATGTAATAATGCATCCGGCTTTGGTATATGAGGATCGAACATAGAAGAAAAAAGTCCTTGCAAGCTCTTGCAAAGCAAAGTTTATTGAAAAGGTGTCAAAACTTGCAAATTAGATTTTTGTGGACATTGCGTCATCGGAAAGAAGATCAAGGTGAAATTCGGCACCACAACTCATTGTACCTAAGGAATTCTTGATTATGTTCACAAAGATGTTTTGAGACCTACTAAGATGGTATCTATTAAAGGTAACCACTACTTTGTGTCTTTTATAAATGATTACTTTAGACGATGTTGGGTATATACCATGAAGCACAAAGGAAAAGTCCTGGAGTTGTTTGTGGAGTGAAAGAGAGACATGAAGAAGAGTACAGGAAGGAAGATCAAGATACTCCGTTTAGACAATGGAGAAGCGTACCCAAGCGATCTTTTCTTATAGCTATGCCACGATGAGGTTATAGAATGGCACTTCACAGTAAGATAAATACCGCAACAAAACGGGATGGCCGAAAGGATGAACATGACCTCGCTAGAGAAGGTCACGTGCATGTTATCCAACGTCAGTATATCAAAATCTTTTTGGGCTGAGACATTGACGTATGCTTGCTATCTCGTTAACAGGTTGCCTTCATCTACGATAGGAGGTAAAATTCCTGTAGAAGTTTGATCGCAAAGAGTTGCTCAGGATTATGACTCACTTCGGCTATTTAGTTATCCGACCTATTATCATGTCAAAGAAAACAAGTTAGACCGGAGGGCGAGAAAAAGCGTATTTGTAGATTCAAGAAAGGCGTAAAAGGCTACAAAATTTGAGATCTGAAGGATAAGAAGTTTATCTTGAACAGAAATGTCACATCTGACAAAGCTTCAATGATGAAACCTACAGACTCTCAGCATATGAAGAGTAAGACGACCGACAGGATATCGCAGCAGGTGGAGAGTGATGCTACTTCACCGTCTCTAAAAAGATCAGTATCATTTGAGATCATACTCGTAGTGACACGGGATGGTGATCATGTAGCCGATCAGGATGCTGATGTTGATGAAGATCAAGGACAAGCTATAAGTGGTGTCTAAGAATTCATTGCAGTTGGAAGAGCTCGAAGAAATTCACGTAAGCCCAGTTAGCTCATTACTAACATGATCGTGACTTATGCTCTCCCAGCCGTTGAGGAGGTGATCCCGTCTACATACATGAAAGCTAAAATCAGTTCAGAGTCCGAGATAAGGGAGGATGCCATGATAGAAAAGATAAGTTTTCTACACAAGAACGACACTTGAGAACTATCAGAGTTGCCTAAGGGAAAGAAGACGGTCGTTTGTAAGTGAGTATTTGCCAAAAAAAAAAAATAGGGATCTTCCGTAGTGATATTGCACGTTACAAAACCATATAGTAACTAAAGGCTACGCGGAGTAAGAAGGCATTGATTACAATGAGGTATTCTCACCCGCTGTGAAACACTTGTCTATTCAAATTTTGCTGGCACTGGTGGCACAGTACGAGTTGGAGTTTGATCTGCTCGACGTGAAGACCGCCTTTCTCCATGGTGATCTTGAAGAGGAAACCTACACGTCTCAGCCGACGGGGTTCAAGACTACAGGAAAGGAACAAATGATATGCAAGTTGAAGAAATCACTTTATCAATTAAAGCAATCACTAAGGCAGTGGTACAAGCATTTCGATAACTTCATACGAGGCAAGAGGTACACACAAAGTTATTATGACCAATGTGTGTATTATACTAAGCTACCGAGTGGAGAATACATCTGTCTACTGTTGTATGTGCACGATATGCTTATCGCTTCTAAGAGTAGATCTACAATTGACAAACTGAAGAAGGACTTGTCTTTCGAATTCAAGATGAATGATCTGGGTGAAGCGAAGAAGGTGCTAGGCATGGAGATTGAGAGAAACCGAAAAAATGACAAGGTTGGCTCAACGCAAAAGGGGTATTTGAAGAAGGTACTTCAGAAATTCAAACTCGACGACGATATGAAGTCTGTAAGTACACCATTAACTCCTCATTTCAAGTTAAAAGTACTACGTCTCCTACTTCTGTTGAAGAGTGTGAGAACGTGACTCGCGTATCCTATGCTAGTGTAGTTGGTAGTTTAATGTATGCAATGGTGTAAAGGCATTATCTATCACAAGCTGTCTCAATGGTTAGCAGATACATGGCAGGGGTCACTGGGAGACAGTGAAGTGGATTCTATGGTACATCAAATATACCATAGACATTGATTTAGTATTTAAGAAGGATTTTATAGGTAAGTTGGAGTGTATCGTTTACGTTAATTCTGACTATGCAGGAGACCTCGACAAACGCCGGTTTATAACAGGATATATGTTTACATTGTCCCAACCATCAGTGAGCTGGCGCTGTACTCTACAGTCTACTGTCACATTGTCCACTATAGAGGCTGAGTATATGGCCATGACAGAGGTTATGAAGGAGGTAATTTGACTTCAAAGGTTGCTTGACGACTTAGAGATTGATCAGAATCTCTTGAAGACCAATTGTGATAACATGAGTGCTATCTATTTGGTAAAGAACGAGGTGTGCATGCAAGGATGAAGCACATCGACGTCAGGTTCCACCTTATTCGAGAGATTCTTGATGAGGGTGACATCGAGTTATAAAAGATTCACATAAAGGAGAATCACATCGATATACTTACTAAGCTTGTTCTGTGAGTGAAGTTTGCACATTACAACGAGTTATTATATATCCTTCCAATTGCTTGAGCTTGGTGGAGCTCGTTTGGATGAACTATATATGACTTGATCTCCTGAGCAGGGGGTACGTAGGTAGTCACATTGGTGCAACCCGATGGAGACGACATGGTGCTGTGTTTTGTTCGGCTCAGATTTGAGAAATCTTCACCGAGGTGGAGAATTGTTGGAGAGAGCGTAAAATCTTGTTAGTAGAGTTTCTTTAACTCATCGGAGAAGATAGCATGAAGATCGAAACTCAATGGTGCTTGTAAAAGTCAAATTCTCAGCTGAAGACAGAGGACCGGTCGACCAAATTATCATATAATAGATAGGATACATTTTTAGTCCATTTTGAGCTAAAAAAACATATAGTCCTCAAGTTTCAGATAAATACAAGTAACAAATAAGTTAGTGTTTATGCTTGTTTCTTGTAGAGCTTTGGTGTTTCAATGGGTATATATATGGCACGAGGTGTTGGTTAAACAATTTGAGTAGCTAAGGGATTGGTTATGGCGTGGTGTTGGTCAAACAAATAAGTATACTAATTAATCAATATAATTAGTATACAATTCATCAATTATAACAAAAAGATAGACTGTTCTGAAAAAAAAAGGCAGTTATAAATTCAGTGTAAATCTATCATTTGGTTAGTTTGTAATTATGAATTGTAATTAATCATTCTTCAAATGGCCAATCAAAATTCACTCCCAAAACAAGTAAATTCTAATCCATAAAAAATTGTGTGTGCTCACGTTTGACCAAATATGAATCGAAACTCCATGCATTTTAACACTCCAATTTGTAGAAATCATGGAATTACAATATATGGTAATTAAATGAGCCCAAAAATCAATCCTAAAGAGTGTTTGATTTCGTCTCAAAAATGAGGTCAATTTCTCGAGGCAAATTTAAATTTTCGCTCTTGCGAGAGATCACAAACAGAAAAGAATTTGTACTTTGTAACTTCTTTTTTTCAACTTAATAAAATCTCATCTACTCTTCATGTGAACACAGGCAAATTGTTAGGTCATGTAAATCTTCTTGTTTGTAATTGTTTGTTGTTTTCTTGTTCATCATCAACCGAGTTTATTATTCTTAACGGGTTATAACACACTAAAACGACATACTTACGATTAAAGAAATTTGTTATGTGCCCAAGCTTGTATTAAGAGATAAACTTCTAATTTTAGTTGTAAAGTATGTACATGTAATGGATTTGGGGTGCCATAAGAGTTGATTGTGGTTGTAAAGTATGTATATCCTCAGAAAAAAATGAATTTGTTAAAAGAAAAAAAAAAGAAGGGGTTTCCCTTATATTTACTCCTCAAATTTTTCATTTTTAAAATTACTCCAAATCATTATAATTTCTCAAGTACCCTCAATTCTTTAAAAATGATCAATTTTACCCCCCATAGTTTTTTTAACAATTTAAGAGGAAGATTACTAAATTATTCTTACAAACACGTGGACCCCGTCTTTTCTCTTTCTTCTCGAGTCTCTCTCTTATCTATCACTCTTCTCTAGCTCTTCTCTGAGTCCCCGTGTCCCAAATCCAGCACAGCCCGTCGAAGCTCGTTGACACCACGAGTGACCAATCGTGGTTGAAATCGACGGCAATGACATGCTCGGAGTCTTGCAACCCATTGAACATGGCAACGAATTGGGGAACTCTCCTTGTAACTGGTTCTCCCCCAAGATTAGAACTTTGAGCTTGGGACAGTTGGGGTTCGGCATTGCCAGTGCCGGGATCGAACCCGAGAGGCTGTTCCCGTGAAGGCTGAGGGTTTAGAGCTGGTCACACAAGCTCCAAATGAAAATGGGGAGGGACCCATCTTGTCGTTGCCATCGAGGCCGAGCTCAGCGAGGGCGGGCGAGGTGCCAAGCTCGAGGGGCAAAGAGGCCGGTCATATTGTTAACGACAAGGACAAGGGATTGGAGTGAGGAGAGCTCGCAATTCTCGGCAAGATCGAACCGGAGAAGGCGGAAGCAGAGAGGGAAGGAAGAGGAGCCAGAGAGATGCGTCTCGTAGGAGTGAGATTCTTGGACATGAGAGAAGATGGGGTTTGGGCCGAGCAGGGGAGGAGGGAGCCATTGGAGGCGGAGTAGATATAGCAGGCATCAGAGGAGAAGGAGAGGTCAGAGTTGCCATCGGAGTGGCCGGTGAGATCAGACGAGGGGGAGAAGGAGAGGTCATCGGCGGCAGAGTAGACCGTTGGTCCGTGAACCTGTATGGGGTATTAAAGAAATTTCACAAAAATCATAGCAGAAGAATTGAGAATATTACTTTTTTTTATTCTCTTTAACTGGTGATGGGGCTAAATTTAAAAATATGAAAAGAATTAGAACGTAATTGAGCAATTATGATGATTTGAAAAGTAATTTTAGAAATATGAAAGATTTGAAAGACAAATATGAAAAAATCTCTTTATATATTGATAATAAAAATGTGAGTTAAAACTCTCTTAACTTTTCTTTTTAACTCATAATAAAACTAGACTCAAGAGCTGAAAAACTTTTGCAATAATTACGACATCGCTCTTGAAAGAAATAAAAGATTGTTTCTGTAATGAAAAACCAATGGATAAACATTGTTTCTACAAAGAAATGTCACTAGGAAGAAATAAATTTAATATTTTTAAACTTCCAAGATAGGCTACAATTATCTTAACTTTTAATTTGAATAAGGGTGCTTGTTTAATCCATCAAAATTTCGCTTATCAAAAAAGAAAAAAAAATACCGCGCAAAAATTATTATTTAATTGTGGAAAGAACATTTAAAGGACAAAATCTTTGTTCAAATCTTTTAATACAATTAATTAAGAACTTCATTCATGTAGAATACAATGTACAAATGAAATCTACCAAATCTCCAACAAATCATATTGCAAGAATAAATGCATAAATTCATTCATTTTGCCCGAGCAAATCTTGAAATTCTTGCCTGCAAATCTAATGAATTTAAGATATACACGCACCCTAACTACCTACTTAATATTGAGAGTTGAGTGATGGATTTTTTTTTCATTTGAGAATCACTATAAATATGAGTTACATGCAGGAACTCCAATCTCATACCCAAAAAATGGTTGTTTCCACTTTCTCAAATCTCTTCTTGAAGCTCTTATGTTACACAAAAAAAAATGGTTGTTTCCACATTTCTCAAATCTTTTCTTGTAGCTCTTATGTTGTAGTTCTCATATCTACTTCGCAAGCTCTCGTAGATTTCTCTCTCATAACCCAATCTCATGTTCTTTCTGGTGGGTTATTCTGGCCACAACAAAACTCTTCATTTTTTTGAGAATTTTTTCCCTGTTTAATATTGTTCTGCTTGTGAATACTAATGTTTTACATATATTCTTGTTATATGCAAAATTGGGAGAAGGAACAGAAAAATGCATGCATGCATACCCATGGTTCCATGAATGTTCAGGTCTATCCGACAAACCATGAGCTTTTATAAAAAATATGTATTTTCCTCAGACATCCCTCTCAAAGAATGCACTTGTTGACCTCACTTTGATAATTCGAGGTGTCTCAAAAGCTGTATGAATTTGCCTAGAACTCTTGGTGGATTTTGCGACACTAATGAAAATGGCGAACTCTTTTCATTAGTGTCGCAAATCCACCAAGAGCTCCGGGCAAATTCATGTAGCTTTTGAGACACCTCGAATTATCATATTGAGGCCAAGACGCGCATTCTTCAAGAGATGTCTGGAAAAAAAAACACATAACTTTATAAAACTCATGGTTTCTAAAAAGATCTGAATATTCTTAATAGCATGAAATCTTGGGCATGCATGCATTTTTTTTTGTCCCTTCTCCCCAGTTTTACATACAACAATAATATATGTAAAGCGTTAGTATTCACACGTAGAATAATATTGAAGAGGAAATTTTTTCTTCAAAAAGGCTTGTAAACTTCTCTCTTTGCAAGCTCGAAAACTTTTGGGTCCTGAGCTCTTGCCCTGGTTGCCCTAGGCCAGGCCGGACCTGAATTACACTGTCACCTACTCTCAACTACCTCCTAATTGAACCTTTATTCTCAGTGGGTGGGAGCAGCAATTGGAGGAGGTAACGTCTCCATGAATCAGCCACAACATCCGCCATCTCCAGAGAGCAATAGAGAAGGGGAAACAAAAGAGAGAGAGAAATAAAAAAAGCTCCTTTTGGGTTCAGAGAGAGAGAAGGGAGAAGAAATACTTTGAAGAGAGGAGAGAGAAGAAGTGGGAAAGTGAAGAGAAGGTGAGCTTTGGATCTTCTCAAAAGTGGTGGGTAGACTTAGGGAAGTTGGGGGTGAAGAATCTCAAGAGAAGAGGAGACAAAGAATAGGCGAGAAGTCTTTCAAATCTCCCTAACAATCTAACATGCTTTTATGTTGTATTCAAATAAATGCAATTTGCACTGCTCTTTATTTAACTTTTCTTTGTTTTCAAAGTATTTGATGGTGACCTTGATTAAGTTTTCTCCTTGTCTTTTCCCATGGGTTGGGAACTCTGGGTGATTTGGTATTAGATCCTTCACCTAGGATTTTCTATTTCTTTTATCATATATATTAATTTGTTGAAGAAAATGAGATTCAAACATTTTGTCTGGTTCACTTGATACCAAATTTATTGCATACTTGTCTCCATAAAATTCATTTCCTTTCCTGTTCAATCGGCATTTCAGGTTCAAAATTTTCATCTTTCAGCAAATGCTTTCTCAATTTGGAAGAAATTATTTTAGGATATGAATAGAATTTAGCAAGAAAATTAGCTTTAAAAAAAATCCACAGTTCATTCCCCTCTATAATATGAGGAACCCAATTCACATGCACACAAGAAAGTTGGGAGTGGTGTTGATACAGGTATGGTGCCTCTCACCTACATCTGCCCTTAATCATTCCAATTAAATTAAACCAAATAGTAGTTAGTTTAATACATATTTGTATGCAAAGCTCATCAGAAGATTTTTTTTTTTTTTTCTCTTCTTTTTTTCCCCCTTGCAACATTACTACTGAATCTGACATGCATCTTTATACATATCAGATCAAAAATTCAGGGAAAAAAAAAAAAAGAAGTATAATAGAAATTGTGGCATCAAAGCTTTTATTTACGTAGTAGATGCAAAACAAGGGGAAAACAGCAACTCTCCCACCCTCTGTCAGTTGTAAGATAGCAGAAATGGTGGTCTGCAAATATCCAAAAAAAAAAACCCTCGATAGCTTAGAAATAATTATGAAAATCAGTATCTCGATCTAACAGTCTTTTGTGTTCATTGCTTTCTTGACATCCTCTGGGTTGTTTGCGGCTTTCACAGCCGCCGCCGTCTTCTCACAACTCTCTCCATCGACAGCCTGCGCCTTCTCCTTGATGAAGTCCTTGGCGTCCTCGGCCCTGCCCACCACCGTCTCCTTCACCTTCTGCGCGGTCTCCTTTGCTGACCCCCACGCGTCCTGCGCCGTCTGCTTTGCCCTCCGGCTCATGTCGTGCGCCTTCTCCGCCATCTGGTCAGCCATATCGTCTGCCTCATCGACTGTCTCGTGCGCCTGACAAAAAATTCCATCATTTGTCACATTTGCAATCTTAAAATCATTTTTTTCCTTTCTCTCCGACGTTTCATTAAAAAGAAGTTAATTAAACAGAAAATTATATTCAACAGTCGAATCTACATCCATTGCATGTACTCAATCCTATAGCAAACCTCTTGAGCCGCAGCGCTGGCCATCCCCCTTGACTCGCTGGCGGCACTCTCCATCCCAGCCGAATCCTTCATCATCTGAGGATCAGCGCCCTGCAAATTAAAATAAACTACAGTAAAAACAACAACCACAGCAACAACAGCAAAGCCTTCATCTCAAATTTTTAGAGTACATGCGCACTGCATATAAATGCATGGAGTAAGTTCACCTCGAATGATCCAGGGGCACCGGGAGCGCCGGTGACGAGGACCCTCAGGCTACCGGGGCTGTTCCTCATCGCGATGACAGGGCCCACCTTGAGGAACTTGAGGAGGGACCCGGTGAGTGCAGAGCTCGCCATTTCTCCTTTGCTGTTTCGTTGGTGAAGAGACTCTGAGGATGTGAGAATTAGAGTGAAAGAAAACTCGACCGTTTGTGGAATTTGCAGAGAGAGCACCATTTATGAACAGAGGAAGGGTGTTCTGTGGCCGCCACGTGGCAAACTGCCAGGGTTGCAGGGATTTCAGGCAGTTAAGAAAACTAGTTCGGGGTGGTGGGACCCAGTATTTGCGGTTGAGTTAGTTACTTGAACCTCTGGCCCAGGCCCACTCTCTCCGAATAACTTGTAAAAAAAAAAATAAAAAAAATAACATATTAGAGAATTAAAATTTGGGAAATTTCTTAAATTATTAGAGATTTTATTCACACATTGAATTGTAGGGAAAAGACTACAATGAATCAATATCTCCTGCTAAAGTAGTAAAAAACAAGATTTCAAGCATATAAAACTGAAGGACAGAACTTAAGATTCAACAAAGTCCAGAATAAAAAAAAAAGAAATGGAAATAGCTAAGAAAAACCCATTATATTATTAGTAATGATATTATTTTTCTATATCCAACACCTTATGACAAATTGTTGTCAGACTATTCCACTCGTAGAAGAGTGTTTTCATCAGATATGAATAATAATAAGTTCAACAGCTGAATAATATATCCGTGTCAATACTTGTAAGGGTTCAGTCTAGCCCGGGCCCACTTCGACTCGATTCTGCCTTAAAATACAGTGAAACATATACCTATATTTCGAAAAAACTTAATGTCATTATTTGGATCTGTATTCGTATCCGAGCGGATAGAATATTTTAATATCTATATTAGTTTATAATCACCATCTAGATCACAAGCCATGAATCTCCACCAACAAAATCAGGAACCAATTTTTCTTTTGGGGTAAGGTACAATTTTTTCCATGGAATCAAGGAAAATTTACAACTTTTGATGACTAAATGGGTGACAAGAATCTAATATCACTGCAAAGTGAGGGAAGGAAAAAAGGTCAATGGTCACAAAAATCAGGGCAGGAGAAAATAATGATGTGGGTCCGGTCTCCCTCTATTAATTGGTCACCCTTGGACTTTAAATTGGATGGAATCCAAGGGAATCCAATGAAGCGTGCATCGCTATAAAGTCGGTATGTATGCACTGGTTTCTTTGGCACCCAATTCTGTACCCTGTCTGATGTGTGGGGCCGGATAATTTTTTTTGGATCGGACAGATTCAGGTTTTAAATTGTATTATTTTTCAAATAAGCAAGATAAATAATTTCAAAATACATTATTTTGTCTCTCACAACGAGCTTTTTTATCAACTATTCAAGTTTCTCTTATTTGTTAAACATTGGATATCACAATTGGTAATAATGCTTTTCAAGATAAATATTTAATCAAATTCTCATACTTGAAAATAACATTGAGCAGTAGGTCATAGGGTTTTAATCCACGTATTTGGTCCCATTTTGGGGTCACTTTTCTTGGTGAAACTCCACAACCAAGCAGCCTCCCTTTCCACTTGGTCGTCAGCAGAGAGAATCCAATGCATCAATATTCAAAGTCCCATCAATTTCTTTCTCATTGTATCTCGTGACAAGAGAGAGAAACAGGCTTTGTTCACCTTCACTGTGAGCCAAAGATTTTTGACATTTTAAGACATTTGTTGCGGCTCACTATAAAATAAAATAAAATAACCATCACATCATTGCCATCACGAGAAAGAAAGGAATTCAATCTCTATTTATTTTGTAACATTTACCATGATATGTTTGTTTCGAAACTCAAAATTCAGAGGAAGTTTTTACGCGCAGGGGAACACTGGCCCTCATGTGTTACAAAAATCAGGCCCATTTCAAGTCTCTGCGTGGTGAATTTATAAAGAGAAATTAACTCAATGTTACATGCGGGCTCGCGTCATGATGACTTATTTTCAATAGTCCTCAATCAAACATAATCTATAAAATTGATGAGCTAGTCTGCATCAATAGTTATGTTTCTCACCTAAAAATGAGAAAACAAACAGGCTCATAGCTAGATGTATTTTTAAGCATATTTAATGTTAGGTTTTCTCCCTTCGTCCTCGATGGTTAAAATAACGGTGCGAGGAAAGAACTACAAGCTGGTTATTCAATAAAATAATAGATGAATAAGTGATTAAGTATAAAAGACGACAACTCAAATGGGCCTGAGCTTATTAACTTCATGGGAATACTTCCTTTTATTCGGCTCCACACTCGATTAACTCATAAGTTGATAAGTATGAAGTACATTAGCTAAGCTCATCTCCATCTGGGGACTTTGTTCCTTTGTTAGCATGGGCGGATCCGCATACCAATTCAGTGAAGGCGAATGTTCACACTAGATTTTATAAAATAATAAAGTATTACATATAGTGGACTAATAACATGCACAAAATATGTGCATGTTCGTGCATAATCTCTGAAGCTTATAACGCTTCCATATGATTCTTCTCTTTCTCAAATAAATTTGAGAGTCTCCAAATACTAATAATTATTGGGGTTTTCTCTCAATATATTTTAAGCTCTAGATGTATAAAAATTACTCGAAATCTGAAAAAAGTGAATCTTCTAAATTTCTCTACCTGAAAAAAGAGTGGGATGGGAGAATGGACCATCCTTTATTTCTTACATGCAACCCTCTGCAACAAAACAAAATAGATTTGTCTTGTAAAGAATTTGTCGTAAGCGTGAAATCATTGTTGTGATTTACCCTCTAATAAAAACATAATTCACCGAATATATACTATACCTTTATTCCGATATTTTTGTCGATTTTACTCTTTTGAGAAAAAGCCCCCCGTGACATAATTGGCTAAATATCAACTATATTTTCGATAGCTTAAAAGATCAAATTTACCTATTTTTAAGTAATATTAAAACCCCCAAAAATAATTTGTCTTTCACGTAAGCTATAGTGATGCTTGACTTGTGGTAACCGCCAGTTTGGTTAAAGGTGGAAGTGAGGAAGTGAGGAATTGAGGAAGTAGTGATAATTCCTTTTGAAATTTGAGAATTGGTTAGTAAGTTTTTCGGTGTTTGGATGTTGTTAGGAAGTGTATTTTGAAAAATATTTTGTCTTTTTCGGTGTTTGGATGGTAATATGAAAGTAAAAGTGGAAAAGTTGACCATAAAGTTGACCGTAAAATAATATTAAAATAAAAATTAATTAAGAAAAATAAAAAATAGACTGTAATTAAAATGCAAGTGAGATTTACATGGTCAAAAAATTAACTATTTGTGCTATAATTTATTACAAATGTGATTTACATGACCACAAAATTAACTGTAACACTCTGGAAGTGAGGAAATGGGTTGTGTAAAAGAGAAAAGATAAAAGGAAAAGAGGTTTTCTTATGGATAATTCATTTTCCGACTTTACTTGTAAAATTTTGAAAAATTTCAAATTCACTTTAAGAATTATACATTTTTTATCTATTTCCAAAAACTTTCTTTGTTTTCCTCTCATCTTTAAAGTACAGCGTGTCTTCTCTCTCCTCTCTCTACAAATACCCTTCTCCTCTCTCTCTCTCTTACATAATCTTCTCTCTCGACCCCTCGTGCGGCTCCATCCCTTTCTCTCTCCTCTCACTTGGGTATCCTCTTCTCCATTCCCCAAGCTTTCTCTGCTCTCTTTGCCTCTTGAAAATTGTAATTCAAATTTTTGAAAAGAAAAGGTCAAAATTTTAGTTGCGTTAGAGTTTTTTGGGTTTCACAAATTTAAATTTTAGGTTCATGATTTTAATAGAATTAATTTAAATTTTTATATTTCAATAAAATAAATAGTAAATTAGAAATAAGAGTTTGATTTTGAGTTGAATTTGAATTGTTTTTGTCATTAAAAAAAACATGATCAATATTTGTAATGAAGAAAAATAGAAAATTTAAAAAATTCTGTAGTTGAAATTTTTTTTCAATAAACATATTTTTGTTTTTTTTTAAATAAAATTGTTGTTCTTCTTCTTCAAAATAAATTCAACGTCTCTTTTGATGAAATCTCTGTAGTTCTAGAGCTCTGAAGAGAGAAAGAGATGGGCAAGTACATTCGGAAGGGCAAGATCACTGGCGAGGTTGCAGTCATGGAGGTCTCCCATCACCACCAGCCCTCCCTCGGGGTCCGCACCCGGGCCAGAGCCAAAACCCTAGCCCTCCAGCGGCTCCAGAAATCGAAGGCCAGGCCAAAGCCCTCTCCTTGCTCTTCCTCCGCTTCTTTCTCTTCCTCCGCTTCGTCCAAGTCCTCGTCTTGCTACCTCCAACTTAGGAGTCGCCGCCTCGAGAAGTGCTTCCCGCCGATGACCCAGAGGGCCGCGAACCCTAGAACTAACCCTAACCCTGTTTCGAGCCCTAAGGGGAGCAAGAGGAGTGAGGAATCGAAGAAGGAGGAGGAGAAATCGGAGAATGATGCGGGGATTGAGGTCTCTTTTGGGGAGAATGTTCTCGAAGGCGAAGGAAAGGGCAGTAGGTGATTTCAATTTTCTCCCTTTCGTTTTCGTTTGTGTAATTTCTTTAGGGTTATCGTTCTTTGATTGAGTACTAGAGATGGGCAACTTTCAAAATCGGGTTTCCTTGAGATTTTAGGGTTTTTTCCCCTGGATTCTTTTAGGGTTTTGTAATTTATCTTTTATGTTGGTTCTAAGAAACGGGTCACTTGCAAAATCGAACTTTTGTTACTTTTCTGTGTTTTTTTCCCTCTCTCTCTCCCCTCGTTCTGTGATCGGTAAAGAAATTTCTGAGCGGACTTTTTGGTGAATTTTAAATTTTAGAGTTTTCTAATACATTATTTTGTTCGGGTTTAACCTGAAGCTCAGTGTTTAATTTCTTTCCTTAGCTCTGTGGTTGGGTTTTTGAAATGGGTTGTCTTCAAAATAGGAATTTTTTTTTGTGTGTGTGTGTGTGAGAGAGAGAGTTATTCATGTTTTGTAAAAAAAAAAATATTTAATTCTTTCCATTTCGGCCACAATAATGTATGGTCCTTGCTATAAAATTGCTTTCTGAGTTTCCCTTTTAATTTTTTATAACAAATTTGCCATTTCTTAATTGGTGTTTTATTACTATGCTGTTATTGTTAAATTCAAACTTATGATCTTATCATTTTAAAATATTCATTTTACACTATGGTTCAAAACCTCAAAATTTGTTTTTGGGTTCCTTCTGATCTCTTTTAATGTTTGTTTCTTTAATGTAGAGGAAACTGTTATTATAATTTATCAAATATTTATGAAAAGACCTGATTTCTTACATATTCACATTTGATGTATTTAATACAGAGGCAATCATGGACTTCTCAACATCTTTTTTTTTTTTTTTTGGCTTTATCGAATTGATTTGATTTTGACTGATCTTATAAAGTAGGACACTGCAAAATCTCATTTATTTTGGGATTTCCTTTTTTTTTCTTGAATGTTATGTAACTTATGTTTGTTTGTGTTGCTGAAGCTCTTTATGATGTTAGAAATGAACTTTTTATAGCTTACGTCCATGGCCGTCATCTCACTTCACTGTTCTCGCTCTTGTTGCTTGCTTCTCCCCAACAACAGATACATGTCACCTTTAACCTTATATATCTGCATGTATACTTAAAAACCATTTGTGGGTACTTTTTAATATGGAGATTCTCTTCCATTTTTGTGATATGACAGTAGTTCTTTCTTTTATGTTCATTTATGTCTGAGAGTGAGTTTTCCACACTTAGAAATATCTGAATTCAGTGCACTTTCTTTTTTCCATCTTCATGTTAGTTGTTAATATTAGTTCCATTCTTGGTTTTGGGAAGTGTCTTTCTATTACAATAGTTTCATTGGAGCTTATATACATTAAACTAGACTTATCAAAATATAATCTCGACATTTCCGTAGTCTTTGAATAATGAGAATGCTTGGGCCAAACAGAAAGGCAAGCTATAGAACTTGTGGGCTCACACACTCTCTGGCTGGACTCTTTTCCTGGTATTCTGGTACCTTCTTTTATGTTCTTGAGAAAAGTTGGTTGTTTAGTTCAGTTTCTAGGGTAAGGTTTCAAAATTATTGTGCATCCTCCAGATTTATTTGCAAACTTTTTCAGGCCTCTCCCTTGTGACCCTTTGTTATTTGAAAAATGATGTGATCCTGGAGTCATTTCCTGGCCGCAAAGTTTGTTTTGATTCATTGCATCTACTATGACTTGTGTTAATAGCAGTAAAGAGCCATAAAATCACAAAAGGACTCATGAATCTCCATGATGGATATCATTGAGTGGTAGGACCTTGTAAGTTTTTCTGGCAGTGATAACAATAATGTCTATAGCTTAGTGATTTGTTCTTGTGCTGCCTGAGGCATATTTTTGATAGTGGAGTGACATCATGTTGTCGACGAGATTGGATACCAAGGCTGTGTGAATTTTTTTCTTGGAATTGTCTACAGCCGTTGGATCATAATCAAAGGCAGTGTGTGGCCAATATTTGCCAAACAAACAATTGTGAAGACACCTTTCAGAAAAGGTGGGCCTATACCAGATAGCTGTTTGTGTAATTAGTTTTCAAATTTTACGGTGATGGGCGATCATTAGAAACTGGTGCCTGGTGCATATTAGGAATCCGGAGAAGCTGACCTGTATAAATTGTATTAAGCTTGATTATATGTATTTAATTTAACATTATTTCTGAAAATGTGTTTGTTTTATCTAGTCGTGATTATTAAGAATCACTCTGCTTTCTGTTTGTGGAGTTATTTTTTAATTACTGAAGCGGATATGGGTCTAACAAACATAATGAACATTTTGGGTTACGTATTTATTCATCTGGCATTTATACAGGTTTCTCATAGCTTCGAAGTGGACTTACAAAATAACAACTTCTTCACAAAATTTAAATTATTGTGCTTCTGAGTGTGAAGAGTTTATTTGTTATTCTCTATGCAGGAATTCAAGGGAAACCACTCCTTGCAGTCTGATTAGCAGGGACTCTGAAACTATTGGGGCTCCTGGTTCTACCACCAGACCTACGAGCACAACTGCCTCTAACAGGAGAGTGCAGAGTTCAACGCGAATAAACTTCCCAAACTCTCGCGAGATGGAAGAATTCTTTGCTGTTCCAGAACAACGTCAGCAAAAAGCGTTTGCAGAGAAGTATAATTCCTCCCTTCACTCCCTTTGTGTAACCTTGCAATTATCTATTTATGTTGGATCCATACAAGCCCCATCTAATTTGGGAAGTATAGTATAATGCATATTTGATCAAGGCTTTAATGGCTATAACCTTGTACTCTTTGTTCTCTGTGTATCTCAGGTACAACTTTGATGCTGCGAAAGACAGCCCGCTCCCAGGCCGGTACGAATGGGTCAAATTGGATAACTAGCTAGAGGCAGCTTCAAGTGCTTCATCTTCTCCATTATTCTTCCTTGCCCGATGTTTTCAACGAAGGGCTGGGCGTGCGGTGGTGCTTACAGCCACCCCTTCTTTCCATGTTGTAGAATAAAAAGAAAAACTTAGTTTTAGGGCTAGTTACGTAGTCTCTAATGATCTGTGTAACAAATAGAGCTGACCAATTTATACCTTGAAGAGAAGAGAGAACAGAAGAAATCCAAGTCTCTAACAGATCAACTAGTGTAGGGACATGGGTCAATTAACTTCTCAGCGTTGCCCATAATAACAGTCATATATTTGTGGTGGGTATATAGAGGTTGTGGTGTACCTTTTTTATCTTTGTATCTTTGTTTTTATATGGCTGCTGCTGATGGAACAGAACTGAGAAGCTCTCTGTGGCAATAATAAACATGTCCCTCTTTTCTCCCCCTCCTCAATCTTGCCAACACCTCTCCTTGTATTTAATCTTGTTTGCCATTTGCTCTTGAATGTGGAGCCCTCCCTTTGTATTTTATTTTATTCCTGGTGGTTGAGATTCTGTTGCATGTGTTTATGTCCTAGTTCTCTGCCAGTGCTGATGGATGCTGTGGTAAAAACACAAAAAAATTATGTGGCCCTTTTGTTTTTAGCCTTTTGATTTCATATTCTTTGTTTGTGTCAAAAGAGTTTTACATTTATGGGCATGGCATCAGTGGTGGCTCCACAGTGGATTGTTGAACTATTTATGGGGGCCTATTGAACAGTAATTTCTGCTTCTAGGGCTTTAAACAGAGATGGTGGTGGCCATTTGCTTGCTTCCTCTTTGATGACATCAATCTGTGCTCAAAAGCTTTGTCCTGTGGCTTAATTTTTTACATCAATTGCAGTCCTTTTGTGCTAGATATCACCTGACAGTTTAGCAGCTCCTGGCTGGTGTTGTTTTGTTTCAGGATAACATATGGTGGTGTCTCACCCTGTTTGTGCATAGAATATGCAAATATAGTTAAGAGGGAAGTGAAGCTAGACCTTAGAAGTCAGAACATGAGATGAAGCTTGAGTTTAAAGCATGAGTAAAAAGCCAAGACTGCCAGATGGAAAAAGTGAAGTACTAACTTTAGGAACTGTATGATTCTGGCCTGAACTTAATGCTACAATTCCAATAAGGAGATCTGAGAACTATATAATGAGAGTACAAGTTGATCAGAGGAAAGATCAACAATCTTAGTGGTAGGTTGGTCATAGGATCAAGGCTTTGTCTCTAACAAATTGGGAGTGACTTGCTGCCCTATGTCACTCAGCAAATTTAAAATATGGAAGTCCTGCTCTTTGATTTTTGATGAACTTTTGAATTATTCATTTTCATTATAATGTATGTACACATGGGAAAATTGATATAGAATCAAATGAGATGGCAAAAGTGAAGAAATACTCGCGGAATTTGAGTTTTATATGATCATATGAATCTTCTCGAGCAAAATGTAAGCAAGAACTAAGCACCAAAAAGAGCCTAAAAAGAAATTGTAAAACAGAAAAGTAAGAACAATGCCTCCTTCCACATCTGGCTCTCAATAGTTCATTGAAGGGTAAAGTCAATGAGCTGGAATTTATTTACAGGTTCTGCGCATTCACTCTACACTGCTGTATTCTGCTGTAACCATTCTGATACATCCTCTACCAAAATTTCTTTTCCAAATATTACCCTTAAGTATCATTCAATGGAGTTTGTTTAGCCTGTGCTGTGTTCATGGTTGCAAGCCATCTGAACCAAGGGCTTGCAAAATTCGCGAACGAAGTTAGTTTTCACAAATTTGATAGAGAGTTGGTGCATTGTTAACTTGAGTTCAGTCCTGATTTATGACAAATTATTATGTAAAAACAAAACTGTGCTAAGGAACAATATTTCTGATGAGAAGTGGGAGATATAAACACATCAAAAAAAAAATGAGGCTATATGTTAGAATTATCATACCACTTTTATTTGGAAATTGGAAATGCACGCAAGAGGAAAAAAAAAAAACTATGGAAGACAAATCTTGTGTGAGAGAGAGACTTGCAAACAAATATTGATTTCCTTGTGATTGTGACAGAACAGGCTTGCTGAGATATACAGCTGTTTAAAACCATGTTCAAAGAAAAGACTAATAGGCTGCAAATATTGAACAAAGGACACAGAAAATCTAGGAAGAGTTAGAACTCTATATAGGTTCTCCACTTAAAATTTGTGTTAGTTCAACTAATCAAGGAAAATAAGGACTAATGGGAACATCTTAGCCAAACCTAATATTGTTGTGCATGAGTCAGAGTTGCTTGTAAATGTTATAAAATCAGGGAAATAGTGTTAACTAATCAATAATTATGAGGAATAAGCCCAAAGAAACGTAAATCTTTGTATTTTTACCTGTAATACAGTTTAAAAATAGTAAATATACTAACTTTGCAGATTTTTCTACATCTACCTATTTATTTGCACTCATCTGAGAATAGATTAAATGAATAACTGGACTACCTGGATTATAAGATCATGAAATTTTGCTTGCAACCAATAATTGACAACGTATGAGAAAAACCAAAAGCAGAATGATATTATCTGGAAAGCTTGCTGTTGTACTGTCAAGTCTACGAAATTTGTTCATCTACTCAAGAAATATTCATCAGTATTCAAAAATCTAGCAATCCAGCAAATTCTACTATTAAAGATAACTTCTTATATGTCCAACCAAAATTTTCTTTCATATCTTCAAGTTAAGCTACAAAACAGTTGCCAAGAAAAATAAAATACAAACTTCTTATGAAAATCTAGATTCTATATAATGAAATCCCTTCCATACAAAATTTTGGGCATCACAAGTGCAGGTGCAATGCACGTGATAACGGCTTATAAACAGGTCCCTGTCTGTGCATGACTCACATGGAGAGTCCAGTGTCTGAATTAATTCTTTTAGCAGAGGGGATGTACCAGTCAGCTCCTATATATACTTTGTGAGTGGAAGAAACCTATTTTTCCCTTTCTAAATAGAGTGAGAGTTGGAAGCAGGGTATTCTGTTGCAATGGAAGGCAAAGGTGTGAACTTTGATCAGGAGAAGAGAGAGGAAGTTGAAGATAAAGAGGAAATCCAGGTTGAATATGTTGATGATGATTTTGAGGACGACGACAGTGAAGAGGATCATGTTTCTTTAGGTTCATGCCGAGTCCATTGGTCCCTCTCAAGGATCATCTCGAGAAAGACAAGGTCTACTTTCCTTCCCTTGTTCCCTTCTCTGTTTCTATCTTTTTGGGTGATTAGAGATGTGGATGTGGATGTTATAAAAATCATGAGCTTTTAAGTGATTGTGATTGGGAGGATCATTCCTCAAAATGGCTACTTTGTAGTTATAAAAGTTTGTTTTCGATCTATTGGTGATTCTAGGAATAAGCTTTTGTAGGCATGGAGATTGGAAGAACAATTTCACCAATGGTGGTTCTTGTTTATTGGGTTCTCTTTATTTTCTTTGTTTCTTCTTTTTGGGTTTGTTCTTATGTTTCATCTTGTAGGGTTGTTGCCCCAGCTCTACTCGATAACTTATCTGTTTCTCAAGTGTTGTTGAGTATAGACATTGTGCAAAGAATACTCTTTCATATGTGATTGAGATAAGTACCATTTCTCAGATGGGTAACCCTTGTTGGGGTTTCTTCCTCTTTGGTATTAAAATTGCCGGATGTATTACTATTTTTTACCCTATAGTCAGTAGTTACTTATTGAACTCCTTTTAACACATTTTGTTGGAAGTTCATGGAATACAGGTTTATATTGTCTACTTACAAATCTCTATGAGATTTAGTTGAGAGTAGATGGCTCGTTTGAGCCCCGAAATTGTAGGGGCATGACTTGTGATAGAAATTGTAGCAAATTAGAAGTCAAATTCCATTAAGATTCAATAATATCTTCTTATTGTATATGATATCTTTGTCTAAGAATTTGATATCATCTTATGGTTCTTTAAATATTGAATTTAGTTGTCTTCAGCTGTGGTTCACAATAGCTGATTATAAATATATTTAGAGTTTTGGTGGTTTATTTGATTATAGAAGACAGTGACTGTTCTTTGAGGGTTTTCATTGTGGCGAGTTTTACTCAATTAACTGAAATAATGTTTCCTTTTACATCAGTGCAAAGGTTATTGTAGTGTTTGGCTCTAAACTAATCAGGTATGTGGTTATTCGAACATTTATGATCATTTACTGATTTTTCAGAGCATGAAAACTTGTTCTGGTAATGAGGTTTATAATCATCAATAAATTTTAAATGATTTTGAGGTGCTGTTCCATTTGGAAATGCTTCCTGTCTTCTTTCTTTACTTCTTCGAGGAATTCTTAGATTTTATTCTGAACTTCTTCTTTTGCATTTTACTTAAACTTTACTCGAAATCTGACTCTAGATACTTCCAATCAATATTAGAACTAGCTGAATCTTTCAACTCACTGAAACATTTTCTCCCACACTGGAGAATAAGCCTGACATTCATTGATCATCTTCTCTAAACCCACTAACCTTTTAGGCTCAAGGTAGCATTGTCTTTCCTCAAGAGATGGAGTTAGCTCTTCCCAGATATGCCATTTCCTTGTAAGTTAAACCTCACTTTCGAATATATTTCGAAACAAGCTATTTGTTATGACAAGCATCGCACCAGGAACTGATCCTCCCTGTCACTAGATTATCACAAATAATATTTCCTATCCTGTGATAGTGTCATTGAAACTCCAGGCAGTATATCTATGTCACTAATATGTTTCTCCTTTATTAAAGTCATAATGCCTTTTTCACTTCACCTATCGCATTACGACTACCTCCCTTGGGATTCCATTGAGGTGCTAATATACTTCAGCCTTCTTGAGACTGCAACCAACTCTACCACATACCTTGATTTTCATGCATCCACACCATTGGTGTTGCAAATTAAGTTATTGCCTAATAATTCTGTTTCATTTCTCTTTCAAGAATTAGGTCAGCGGCTTTTGGAGTGGGAGCCCAAAATCTATTCTTTCATACTTAAGACTTCCATAGGTATCAAGGACTTGTCTTCCTACGTGATACAACAAGGACATAGGGAAAGTATCAAGTCTGTGGGGTATTGAGGTCCTAGACGCGGAACCCTCCAAAAAGCAGACATGGATAAATGCCTATATTTTATAGATGTGCACGCACAAATGCATGGACATGTGTGCGCGCGCGCTCACAGGCATTCATGTGCCTGTGTGCATGCATACATAAAGATGTGTCTCTGTGTGCATCGGTGACCAAGCGCGTGATGAGTAATCTATTAACTGATTGATCTATATATGTCCAATAGACTAAATTTAAATTTATATAGATACAGTCTAGGCCTGTATCCTGCATACAAAATATAACAACACCAAGATAGCAATGGAACATTGGAATAGTATATTGTCACAATCGCGAATTGCATACAAGAGACAATGCCAAGCATAACAACTGGAATGAGAGGTGTCTGGATGAAGGAATGCTCAACGGTACCTACGAAGCAGAGAAACTTCTATTCTGAATCCATGTTGGCTGACACATATTGTGCACAAAATTTATTTCCGTGTCATTGTCGTATCACAAAATCTATTAGAGAAATTTTCTAAATATCAGTTGGTCATGTCCGGGTTGATGGGTCCATGTCTGTTCTTCTTACAAGATTACTGTGGAAACCATAAGTACGAAATAATCACTTCATATTTTCAACAGTCAACATCTCGATCATGATGCATCAATAAAGCTTATGAACTAAGGATATCTGAAGGGGTCGCAAGAGGAACATGCATTCAATATAAATTCTGCATGAGATTTGTTGGTAAGATGCATGCCCCAAGAAACCACCACTGCACACAACACACTTGCACATGCGAATGCGCGCATGCATGCGCGCGCACACTTTCTATCTTGAGTGCTAACCATCACCAAGGTTGCACAGGTACACATACGAGTATTGGATACGATACGATACAAATACATGGACATGCAAGATTTGAAAAAAACACCAATACGGATACATCGTGGATACAACAACTAAATAATATTATTTACACATTTATATATGTAATTATGATATTTATAATTTTAATCGTAGAGAAAAAAGTGTTGGAGAACTTTTGAGATACGTTAATATGGAGAAACTGTATAGAATTAGTGTGTTTTCGGGTTAATATTATTTTTGGAGGAATTTATAAAGCATCCGGTTCATATCTTATTGTTGCTTTAAACCAAGATATATGTTGAATTTATATAGAAGTATCCTACAAGTATTCAACAAGAACTGTATCAGCTACGTATCCGATATGAGTACTGACCTATCTAAAAGAGTCGGTGCATCATAAACCATCACCCAGTAGAAGATTTGAAGATTCAAAACCCACATAGTGTTCTATATTCATATGAATCATGCTAACCAGCAGCGTCACATGGAGACATGGGTATAAAAAGTCCGTATATCCAGAAGCACCTGACATGAGAACCTTCTAAACTTTTACATGTGTCATTTCTACCATTTATAGGTGTAAATACAACTATGTTTATCTATCCAACAAAAAAACCCATAAATCATGGTTAGTCCTTCACCTTTGTGATTTGAGATATTTTACATGAAGTGTTGAACACCCGCCCACCCACACAAGCACAAGGAGAAAAAGAAGGAAAGAAGAACAAACAAGAAGAAAACGAAGACAAAACCTAGAGTCTTTAAAAAGATCTAGGATTCAACCACTAAACCTTAAAATCTAAGCAATAATGAGAAGCAAATGATGCAGAACAAGCATATGAACATGGTGCACAAGGAGAAATGATACGGTACCACACATGGGCAAGAATGTGCAATAAACTTGAACACGAGACTTATCAGGTATGGTCAATCCAATCACTTGTTCACCTTTTAATTCTATGATGTCAAAACAGAAAATCAAGTCAAAATGGCTGAAACCATCAAAATGCTGAAAAGAGGGACCAGGTAACCGAAGGTCAGAATATTTACCAATATGATTGTATATTCATACATCTTAGGTAAGTGTTTGATGACTCAGAAAATACAAAAATATGAGGTGTCCAAATAACATTACTGGTTAGTTGTATCGATACAATGAAAATGGAAAGATATTTATGATTTTTGGTCAATTTTTTATTAAGCAGAAATCTATTTGAAGCATGCAGGCAATTCTATGATTTCTGGATGCCCAAATTACCGCACGAAGTTAATGAATTGAAAATTTGTGTGTGGAGCTTACATTCATAGCAATGGAGGACAACTTCGCTTAGTTTTTGAAATATTTATATATTTTCTTACCTTGTGAGGAGGTAAAATTTATAGTTCTTATGTATCTCTAATATTGCAACAATAAAAGTTTTGAAGTTATTTTGACAAGATGAATATACTTGGTGATATTTCCATTATCATAGAATCTTTTGCTATATTTGGATATTAATAGATAATGCAAAGGGTATTACAGAAACACTTCTGTCATACATCATGTATTGCTTACATTCTATTCTCGATTCTTTTTGGAAAATAAACTATATAATTTAGTGATTGTCTCTTCAATATATCCTTTTGCCTTAATCCCAGCAGTTACATAATCTACAGGAAGATGATAGTTTGAGGAGGTGGAAGGAAAAGCTTCTTGGAGATGTTGAGGATGAAATAATTGGTTAGTCTTTATTTTATTTATTTATCTATTTATTTTGTACTTAAATTTTCATAGTAAGCATGTTTTATACAAGTTGCTCTAACTTGCAGACCAAATAGAACCCGAAGTTACATTTCATTCAATAGGAATTGTATCTGATGGTTGTGAGGAGAAGGTTATATCTTTACCAATTAAAGAAAGCACAATCCCAGTTTTATTTACACTCAAGGAAGGAGCAAAATATCAGCTGAAGGTGAAATTTAGCGTCCAGCACAACATTGTCTCTGGGTTAGCTTACATGAATACTATACATAAGGGCAGCCGTAAAGGTAAGCTTATCTTTCAAATCTCCTCTAGTTAAAAACCAACTGAAGATTTAGAATGAAAGACATTTTTATTTCATTATCTTGATGTTTGACAGCACTATCTTTATTTCAATATAACTTTGCTATGTGTATGATCACTTGACATACTTAGAAAGTCATCTTTCTTTTGCAATGTATCAATGAATTTGCTGGAGGACATGCATATATGAAATACACTTAAGAAGAAATAGTTGATAATATTTCCAACACATTTGCATTTCCCAACACATCATAAGTGTGATATAAATTTGGGTTTGACTTCAAAAGCAAAAGTTATTGCCATGTGTACCAATATTTCTATTACTACATACTTGTGGTGACTTAAATGCAGGCTTTGTGAATCATTGTGTGTTTTACGTAAATTTTTTTAATGATCTGTTTCTTTTTTTTCCGTTTTCCCTTTAACTGGTTGGTGCTTTTCCATTTTTAATGATAATATTTCCACTACATTTTGCATTTCACAGCACATCATAAGTGTGATATCCTCGTGTGTCTTAGGTAAACTTTTTAATGGTCTGTTTCTTCTTTCCTTTTTTGCATTTTTGTATATGTGGTGGTTGATTTTTTTATTTTTTCACTTTATTTCTTCTGGGGTAAAATGATCCTGTCAATCATACTGGGGAAATGAAAGAGAAAATTGTAACTAGAATCACTCTTAATATGTCACTTGCTCAATTGATAACCAAGTGGAAGGAAAAATGTCAGGTTTTGGTCCATTTTGCTTCCATCCTTGTTCAGGGTTTTACAGAACTCTGATTGTAGCATTTCCATCACCAGTTCAATCACTCTTCTTTTTATCTCATTTGTTAGAGTAATAAATGTGCAGATAAGCTACAAAGTACACTCGATTGTACTCAAACTTTCAGTCTATAGAGAAATATTGATTTCCTCTACCTGTTGATTCTAATCAAAGCCCAAGAATTGTCACTGATTCAGTATAGTCTCATCTTCTCTAGCAAAAGTCGCTTGAATGCAGTTTACCTATATGCTAGTTTTCAAATAACTTGAAATCACAGTAATTATCTTGTATCCAGTGGATCAGACCAAGGGAATGCTGGGTACCTTTGCTCCTAGCCGCAATCCCTATGAAGAGATGCTTGAGGCAGAAACCACTCCAACAGGACTATTCGCCCGCGGCACCTACTCTGCAAAACTCCAGGTATCCACCGTACAATCTCACTGATCCCTACTGCTTCCCTAATAAACCCTCTAATTGCATTATCTAAATACCCCTATTTCATGATTCTTGCAGTTTCAAGATGATGACAATCACCACTACCTGGAGCTCAACTATTCATTTGAAATCAAGAAGCGCTGAGCAAAACAACTCCGCATTTTTCTATAACTTGTCATCTCCAAAGAAATAAGAATGACATCATGAAGGAACTCATCCGAGTAATTTGAGCGAAAAAGCTATGATTTTTGCATTTCTAAGATGATAGTTATCAAAGTTTTACATTCAAAAGTCAAATAATAACAACTTGCTACTGATACAAAATGTGCATTGAATTGAAAGAAGCATGAGAAACAATACATCATTTTTTGCGGAGATCAATTCCTTCCTTCTTAGCAACCGCATCGAGGCCATTCTTCTCGATGGTCTTGAGGGCTTTGGTAGAGAGCCGGAGCTTGACGTATCGCTTCCCGGCCTCCCACCACACCCTCTTGTACTGCAAGTTGACGAACTGGAGCTTCTTGGTCTTGTGGTTGGAGAATGAGACCTTGTTTGCTCGGTTCGCTTTCTTCCCGTAAACGGGCATATTCGACCTTCAATGTTTGTTGACAATGGCACATTAAGCTAAAATTCAACTCAACAATCAGAATTTTGAACTTTGTGTTCAAAACAATCAAAATCAGCAAAAAGTTTCAATCTTTTTTCCGTATTCAAGCCAAAACGCAACTCAACATAGGATAAAATTCAAACTATTGCACTAATAAAATGCAAATTAAGATAAAACTATTTCCCCCCCTCAGTTATTCTAAAACGCAACTCAACAATCCAAACAACACAGGGCAGAGACTTGAGCTTTGAATTAAGAGCAATTGAATATTGAGAGAAGAGTGAAGCTTACGAGCGACGATGGGGTTGATGATGGGGAGCCTAGGGATGAAGATTTCGGCGGGCGGAGAGACGGTGCTGCTGATCTTGAGGCCGCAGAGCTCCGAGGTCGCAAACCCGATGGCTCCGTCGGAAACTTTCAAGGAAGAAGGATTCGTCGGAACCCTAACCCTAGGTATCCTCGCGAAGCTAACAAGGGTAGGTGTACCCACCGCCGCTGTCGCCATCTCTCTCTCTCTCTCTCTCTCTCTCTCTCTCTTCGAGGGGCTGAGGTTCTGTACACAGAGAATGCCCCTGAAAAAAAGATCAGGAGATAGAGAGGAGGAAAAAAGTTGGATCCCATTGGGTCGGGTAAAGACCCGATAGGGACCCGGTTCTTATTCACTCTATCAAAAGAAAAAAAAATGAAATTTTTTTTTTTTTTTCTTTTTTTTTCCTTTTTGTTCCTGATTCTGGCGATTATTTCAGGTTTTACAAAAATTACCGTACAAGATGAATTCTTCTTTAAATGGTTATGAAATTCCACCCCGTTTTGTTAATAAGATCATCAAACAATTTGCATAAAAATTCTTCACCCTTCCTTTCACAAAAGTTAAAAAAGAAAAAGGAAAAACTGAAAATGGAAAGGAAAAAAAAACTCCATTCGATCAACAATGTGGACTATGCAGTGAGAGAGTAGGATCCTCAACAATTCAAGCTTCAAACTAGTAAGTTCATCTGTTTCACAGTTTGTCGTGCAAAACTCTTTTCAGAAGATGGTTAACATGTGATTTCAACTTATAAGAAATAATAACTATAAAAGTTGAAGTATTAAGACGAAGAAAGTTTTGATCTCGTGAGACTTTTAGAAGATAATGGGAAAAAAAAAAGTTATGAGGATATGCAAAAAGATGAAGACAAATTAAAGCCGATTGAGAGTATCTTAACAATATAAAACAACATGGTGAAACACTTAATATATCGCATAGTCGATGAAGATACTTTTGATATCATTGCAGGTGAAATAACAAAATGTGCTTGAAATATTTTGCATAAGACATATAAAGAGAAGAATTTAGAAACAACTCGAGAAACTAAAGAGCCCAAAGAAACAGCGACAAGAATTCAAGAAGCTCAAACTTAAGGGGAAAAAAAAAAGAGATGGAAGAAGTTCAAGAAATTAAAGAGTTCAAAGATGAGATACTTATGAAATCTAAAAAAATCATGAGCACAAGATTATAGAAAGAGAAGAAAGAGAACTGCGAGAATAAATAGAGAAAAAAGGAAGAGAAAGACGAAAAAAAACAGAAGAATATGAAGAAGAAAAAGAAGAGGGGAAAAAAAGAAAAACAAGAAGAAAAAGAAAAATCATGAAAATCTAACTACAACGACAAAATAGGAAAAAGCGATATCACTTTTGGCGGTGGAGAAAATCAAGCACTCGCATTAGAAGAAGAGATAGAAATACAAAGTGAATGCAACCCTCAAAGATGCAATAGATATGAGGGCCATTATTTAAACTCAAAGAATTAATAAGTAACCTCAGAAAATAAGTTAAGATTTTCTTAGACACTGTCACCCTCAAATAAAAAGTCCAAAATATAAAATTAACTTTTCAAATATTATAATTTTACCGCAACAATTAGTTAGTATACTCATGTAATTAGTAAGTATGCCCAACTCCTATAACCTTAATTCTTCTTCAACATTAAAACTCTCTTTATTATTAAACTCATAAACCTTAAAAATTTTAAATCATCTCTCCTTAAAAAATCACGCACCTTGATTTCCAAACAAGTATGGACCCAATGGATTTCTATTTTTCGATATTTTTCTTTTATTTTTTTCTGATGAATTATTAGATTTTTTATTGGAGGTGGTTGTGTGCTGAACATACTGCTGATCCACCTCGCATTTAATAGGAGGCCTCATTAAGTTTGTAGGGTGATTTTTCTAAATTGTTCTATATATTCCTTTCATATCCCACATGCTTCAATGTTATATGCTAATAAAAACAAGATTAGTTTTCATATTATGTAACAAATTTATCGTGCAGATTCCTTTGTGGTTCTTTCCAACAACTAATCAGAATCTAATATTAGTAATGATTTTCATTGTAATTTAAATTGACAGATGTCGTGATCTATTTCTATACATATATCTACTCGTGTCGGGACTTATTTCTACGAGGAGAGCTATGGGAGGCGGAAGACCGACGGGAGTGGGAGTGGGAGTGGGAGTGGGGATGAGGGGAAGGGGGACAGAGGAACTGGGGTTTGAGATTGGGAAAGAGAGGGAAAATTAATTTCAAATTGTGGGATATAACTGAGTTTTTACACTTAAATTTGGTGTGTAGAATATAAGGGTATTTAGGATAATCTGAGAAGGTCTATTTACTAATTTTTTGGGTCTACTAACTAATGGGTCTACTTATCACTTCTTTGGATTTAAATAACCGCACTCTATGAGCATCAAAGTGCAAGTAAAATATCAGAGCATCAACAAAATGAAGACAAGATCATCATAGTAAGGAGTCGATATTATTAAAGCAAAAGACAAAATATAAAAGAGAAGCACCAAAGTCACAATTAAAAAAAATTCGAGATAGAGTTTAACATTAGAAACAAGGATTTGGAGGGAAGAGGTAAAAATACTTTTGATTATTACAGCGGCAAGTTAGCTCCTTCTAGTGAAGTACCATCCGGGCCTTTGCGCCATGTCGGTGATCCATCGCACTGATGGACGGTTCGATGACAGCCTGATGGAGAGAGAGAGAGAAAAAAAATATTTTGCGGACCCCAAGTCACAAAACGTGTTTTTTTCACTCGAAAGAATGGAGCCATCTATCAGCCCACAACACACATAAGACCACCTTGATTCTTCGCGCGAAGGACCTAAACCGCTCCCCAACATTACATCAAAGTCTATGCTATGAACCTGCCCTCCTATACTTGGTTGGGCCCCACTGTTGGGCCCAACGATCAAAGCCTGAATGGGACCTGGGCCTAACTTATCATCTCCCTTTGGGCCCAACCCGCCCCTCCCCTCTCTCTCTCTCTCTCACACACACACACTCACACACACGCACGCACACTCATCCAATAATGCACTATCAATTTTAGGATCTAATAACAAGAAAATTAGGGGGGGAAATGCAAAAACTAAAAATAAAAGGAGAAGAAGAAGATGGGAGCATGTGTGACGAGGGCTTCCAAGAAAAGAGTACACAACTGTACCCATCAAATGTTAGGGCTAAATTGGGTTTTCGGTTGTAATCCACCAACATGCAATGTGAAAGGAAATATTTGTAGAAGTTTCACTCTTTAAGCCTACTTTTCTATTATTATTTGTAAATGTTAAATAAATTGATTATTCCAGTCTGTTCGTGTATTTCTACTGTTTCTTCTAATGAATCACAAACCATATGCCGTCAACTCTCAAAACTTGTGATGTATATTACTCGCTACAATAAATAATGAATAATGTTAACTCGACTAGTGATATGTTACTCTTGAGATTTTACTTGACTAAGATAAACATAATAAAAGGGGTCAATATTGTCATTTATATTGCCCTCTATTTTCTTTTAACCAAGAGTTATCATACCGTGTAGGGATGTGAAACGGGCCGGACCGAGCCTGTCTCAGACTCGACCCTGATTCACCTTTGGGGGGGGGGGGGGGGGGGACTCGGACACGACCCGGAGACTGGGCCAGTCTCGAACCAGCCCCCAGTTTTATTATTAATTAAAAAATTAAAAATAATATTTAAGTACTACTACAATGATTTGCGAACGGCTGCTTTAAATATCACTGACCATAAATAATAAATATAATATATTGATGTATATAAGTGCCAAATTAGATCTTTTCAGGCTAGACATCTCTCCACAAACTCTGTATCTTAATAATGATTCTTGTTATTCGCATTACATATAGTTTTTTTGACCAAATCAATCATCTAAGCGAGAAAAATTCAGAGCCTAATCTCACTATTAATAGCTAAACTAATCCATTAATTGATCCCGAAGCTGTTCTCATAGCCGGCGCACGATAAAAGTGCACGTTAGTTCGGTCCACTGCTTTAAAGTGGGCCCCAGAAAAGGACTATTGGGTCGCTTCCAACTTGGGCGCGCGTATTCATCCCAACCCAGCGCCAACAATCTCGTTTTTTAATAGAAATCGGTAGAAGGGAGTTTTTTTTTTTTTCTAATGACTTATATAAAAATTTTATCGATAATATCGATTCTTTTTTTTTCTTTTTTCTCTCAGTTTCTCTTTTTTTTCTTCCTGTCATTCCTTTCTTTCTCTTAACTCTTCTTTCTCTTAACTGATCGATCAGTTTCTCATCGATAGTAACGATATACTAATTTTAAATTGTGTAATTAAAAAATTATAATTTATCAAAATCTATCGAAATAAGGTTTTCTCACGTGACATATAGAAAATTTATCTATCCGTCCATCTCTCCGTATTCATCAGCGAGAAGAATAACGTCAACCCTATCATTTTCTTTTCTCTCCTCCTCATTTTTTCTCCCTTTTTTTTTCTTTTCTTTTCTTTCTCGTGACTGATCGGTTAATTTTTTTACCATCAGAGTGACAATATATTAATTTATTAAATCGAATAAAATAAAATTTCTCTCGTGACTCCTTCTTTAATTTTATCGGTCTCTCGAAAGAAGAGCTAGGACGAGTCACCTTCTCCTCCCAGGAACGCAACCTCCGCCTCTCTCCCGCCCTCTCCCTTCCTCCCCTCTTCTCCCTCTTTATCTCTCTTCTTTCCGCTGCTCGATTTCACCGTCGAGCCATAATCTAGTTTATTTATTTAACCCTCGCTCTCTCTGTGGCCAAAATTTTTCCAAGCTTTTGAGACCAGAATGGTCTCTTTTTTTACCCCTTACTTTTTAGCTTTTGCGGTTTTATTCGTGAGAGATATTGTACTGATCCAGCTGGAGCTGGCCGAATTAAGCTGTCAGCTCGAGTGATTTTAGGTTTAAATTTGGGTTCTTTGATCGAATTCCTTGATTTAGGGCTTTGAAATCGGAGTCAAAATGGTTCCTTTCTCAATTCTTTCGATTCTCTGACATGAAAAACCTAGGTTTGGACTAGATTTAAATGGATCCGGGGGTTAAGGATGCTAACAGTAGTAACTGCAACGGCGGCAGCAAACCCTCATACTGTGTTGAGGAATCGAAAAAGGAAGCTGATAAGGCCGAGGAGGAAGACGATGGGGAGAGCAAGTCCCTTCTGCAGTCGGCGAAGGTAACTAATGGCGGAATGGCGAAGAAGAGGCAGAAGAGCTCGAGGAGGAGAGTGCAGTGGAACGATCGAAATGGCAACAAGCTTGCTGAGATTTTGGAGTACCAACCAAGGTTCGATCTTTTCTTCTTCTTATAGTAATTTTTCACGGAAAGATCTTGTTTTTTGTTAAAAAGATGAGAATTTGCTTTGTGGGCTGCTGAAAGTTTTGGTTCTTGCGTTGACTTTGACTTTGTTCTTCATAATTTCCGGGCTAATTTCGTGCTGATTTATTATCATTGGATGCTGTTTAGAAGCTTCTGTTCATATGCCTGTACGATAATAATAATTCCCAACTGTGTTTGCTTTCTTTTGGTTCTGATTAGTCTTTGTCACATAGCGATCAATACTTGCTAAAACTATAAGATATATGCCATGCTAGTGTTTATATAAAGGCACCTGCTTTCATTGAATTCGGAATAATTCTTTAAAATTTCATTCTCGAGCAGTCCTTAATATTGCATTTCTTGCCAATTAGAACCCCTGTTTGCGTCCGACATCACGGCAGACGATACTCCAATGAACACTTGGAGGACACAGCAAGGAGATGTCCCTAATAGAAATTACTTAATTTAACTAGTTAAGAATCTGATTCTTCTCTGACATTTCTGACTCATCCTGGTGTAGTCAGGACACATCGGCACTCTTGGAGATCCTTTTCATAAAGGAGTGGTCGATATGGTATAGCTTGGATTGTTTTAGGGTTTTAAAAAATGAGGCAAATTAGTTATGCTATTAACTTTTGTTTTATGAGCTGTGGAAATGGCAGTATAACCATGGGATGGACTAGATCACTGATAGTGGTGAATGTGCCAAATTATATATTGGATGTACGATGTATATATGTGGAAAATATGAGTATGTTTGTTGTTACATATACTAGAATACCAGTGGCGGTGGAAGCTGAGCGATGAAGGAGAGGAAGGGGCGAAGAATAAGGAGGAGGAGTCTGAAGGGGAGAGAGGGGTACGAGGAAGAAGAAGAAGGCTGGAGGGGAGAGTGGAGGGTGGCTGCGCTGCTGCTGCTGCTGCTCTCTCTCTCTCTCTCTCTCTCTCTCTCTCTCTCTCTCGTGCGGAAGAAGACGGATAGACGGACACGGTTTCTTAATGAGTCACGGGAGAGAATCTTGCTTCTCTTAGTTTTGATTACTTCAATATCTTCTCCCTTTGATGTCTCCAGGGCATGTTTAGACTTTAGTTGCAGATGCACACATATGGGTTTGCCATGTCAGCATGTAGTACATGTTGTGCTGTTCGTGTCTGATATTGGGTTTCATGCTTCTTAGTAATCGATTCATGGGTTGTCAAGGTGATTTCAGTGCAATGCTACTTGTGTGGCGTTTTGAAGTTCCACTCATACCAATTACCTGCTTTCTATCACTTAGCGATTTTTCTCTGATGATGCTAGGTTGGTATCTTATGCCCAAGCCTTGTCAATGTTCAAATTTTGTGAATATGTCCTTGCCATTAGTCCGTTCTCTTGCCCTTAAGTTCTGATTTGGGCCACTCTATTATCTCAATGCATGTCCTGGTGTCATCATCTATTAACATGGATACACAAGTGCAGCTGTATCAACAATCTGATTGTTTTCTTAGACTTCATAGAGATGAGGATTAAAAGATAGCAGACAAAGTGAGGGGAAAAAAAAGAAAAAGAATATCTAATTGGTTTGATTATTAATCTTATGGCTATGATGCTCCGCTCAATTGCAGTATAGAATCTGAGGATTGACCCAATTGATGATATTTGAATTTATGCAGTATTAGTTTGTGTGGAAAGATGAACATTCTCATGGACTCCCAAGTACATGTATTAGTAGCAACAAGAGGGAACAGATGTCTTCTATGCCATCTATTGATTACTGACTTTAGATCAAAAAGTATGCTTCCATAAAATGTGTTGAACGGTATACAAGATACATCTAATTGAGTGTGCCGTCATTTGGAAGATAAGCTAGTATCTCAATAACCAATAGTTTTCAAATTTTGTTTCGATTGAGAACGACTGATGATTTTTTTCTCCTTTATTTAATTTGTTTGTTAAATTTCTTTTATTTGACATTATGTACACCTTCTTCTTTGCAATATTTAGATTTTAATATATTACATGGTGCCGGATGATTATCTCCACATTTCCTTGCAGTGACCAGTGCCCATTTTACATATATGAGATATTTTCTGAAGATTTTGCAAGCTTGTGCATGACTTTTGCACAAGTACCTTATTATGGTTGCACTTACACTAACTTGACCAAACATGATAGGCATCATGTTGGAATTATAGTTTCTTATTATAGTGCTTGCGTGACCTCTGCTCGAGTGTTGTTTGCTTTATAAAGGAAGTCACATGGTTGAGTGATAATGCTTCAACCGAATTTTAGAATGGATGTTAGGAGGACAGCTGTCTCCTTAACACGAATAACAAGATGTTCTCCAGGATACACAGGTTTGTAGATTTCCAGCAAATATCAAGATGTAGGTTGGCATATTGTTGGTGATATTTTATGCTGGTAAACTTTATTTATTGAGTACAGCTTCTGTATTTCTTGAGTGGAATTTCTTCAGACGTTATGCCCTAATTATTTGATAATCATGAAAGTCAAGAAGATGAAGTTCTTCTAGAATGGACACATTGCAAATCAAGCAATGACGTCGGAGTAACAAAATGTTGCAATTTTCTCTTTTAGATAAATATCTTGAATGTTTCTTTTGTCTAAATAATATGTTAAATATAAGAGACTATAGAAAAGAAATCTTTGATCTGATCCAATGAAATGGTTTGCTCCCATGTAGACCTTTAGGAATATCCAATTAATATTCTTCGAATCTTCACCATGTTTTGTTTTGATTTTCTTTTTTGCTTAAAACTGTTCAAGTTGTAGCAAATCTTATTATTACATCCTTTGATCTAGATCCCCCCCCCCCCCCCCCCCCCCCCCCCACAAACCAAATGTAGGATTGTAGTTTGAGAGCTTCCACCTGGATGCACAAGCTGAAAATTCAGCACGGATATTGATCTTCTGGTCATTTTACTAGACTTTTGAGTAAAGCTGATATTTTTAGATTGCCTGACCTAAACAATAACAGAGACAATGGACACCTAGTTGATATCCAAAAATAAAAAATTTGATCAAAGCTTCAACTGAACATATTCATGTATGGCTACACAACTGACAGTTTCAATAAGAAAAGGCAGGTAAGCTTGATGACTGAAAGTTTGAAACAAGTATTCAGTATGCACACATGGTAGCAAATGTTTGCAACATGCGCATTATGTCACAAAGACATCCCTAGTAAGGGGCCGTTTGTTTCGCGTAAAACTCCGTAATTCGTAAATGACTTACTACCAAGTTACAACTATGGCGTTTGTTTGGACCGTAATTCGTAAAAGACTTACGTAACTCAACTAACACTCACTTGCAACCCAGTTATCACTCACTTACAGCCCAGTTACAGTTAATTTGTGGTCATACAAATTTGTAATATTTTTTATATTAATATTAAAATTTTTTAATATTTAACTTTTTTTAATATTTATTTGCAGTATTAAAACTTTTAAAATCACCAAATAGTTAATTTTGTGGTCAACTTTTTCACTTACGACTTATACATTACGATAACCAAACACCGTAAAGTACAATACACTTTCCCACTTTACAATTTTATATTACCAACCAAACACCGTAAAATTTAAATACATGTAACTCATTTACAATTGTAAAAGACTTTACCAATTACAACTACGAATTACGGCTAGTTACGATAACCAAACAGACCCTAAGTTGAACTACAATTCACCTGGAGGGATTCAGCCAAAACACTGAACTCCCCCCCCCCCCCCCCCCCCAACGGGGGGGGGGGGGGGGTTTATGTGTCTGTGTGTGGTTGGAGTGTGCTGGTAAGTTCAAGTTTGTATGCGTGATTGTCGGTTGTCTCCTGATGTGTTCTGTGCTTGGACTGTGTTTTTGCCCTCTTAAGCTCTAGCTTTTGTGTGTGTGTGGTGTGTGTGTGTGTGTGTGTGTTGTGTTCTTGTGATTTGTGTGTCTGTATGCTGCGTTCGCTTGAACTGATAAGCTCGAGCTTCTGTGAGCGTGGTGGTCTCCTGCGAGTTCTTTGATTTGTACTACAGTGATTTAGGTTTCTCGCTTCTTAACGTGGATATGGTGGAATTTTTTGTTCTGTTGCATGCTTGTACCTGTAATTTCAAGCGTGTGTTTGGCTGTGGAGTTCTCATGGTGAATTCTGTGATTTGGGTTCCTTTTGAATTAATTTTGACATGGATTTGATGGGATTTCATATTGTTATCTATTGGTCCCCTCATACTTAAATTAGTTACCAGATGCTACAAAGCTAATTGGCTAATCTATCCCTTCTCTATATATGATTCTTAATCTTCATCAGTGGCTAAACTTAAATGAACATCATAACTCCAGAAGTATTTATGGGCTTCTGAGTATGAAATCCAATGGTTAACTATCACCTATAACATGTAAAGTGCCCACTATCTAAAATTTGAATGTTTCAGATGCTTGTCAATTCATCGATGCCATTAACGGTGGATGAGTATTAAAAACACCAAACTACGGTTAAATTATTGCAAAATTGTAGATTATGTTCTTTTAAGTATCCCATAAATTAAATGTACTTGTCCGTGTCCCATGTTTGTGTCCATGCTTCTTATGTCAACCTTGTCTCCTATGGATGAGCATGACAAAAATCATCCTTCCTTGAAATCTCATTACAACTGCATCATGCATCACCTCTTCTCTATAGGAAGCACTATCAACAATCTCAATGCCCATTTGGCCTATATGCTAGCCGCATAAACATCAAATATTTCCATTAATGTCTTCAAAAACTGTCAAAGGAGCTATTTTCCATAGATTGTGTGATTCCTCTTTTTAAGGTTTTCTGCAATCTTTTGATGGGCCTAAATCAACATTTACATCATCGCCAACAAGTCTGGGGACCCTACGTTCTCTCCCTCTTTCTTATAGATTATGGTCCTTATTGAGACTTGAGAAAAATTCAGCAGTGCCAAGATTTGCAGTTGGCCCAGAAAGTCAAAGGTTATAGTGGAAATAACAGATAGCCTCCTGTTAACATTGGGCTCTGGGCTGAAATAGGTCCAATCGCTGACATTGATGAATGGTTAAACCTGAGAACCCAATGTGTTCAAAGCAAATGGTTATATTTTAAATTTTCTCTAGCAGAGGACTCATTTACCATGGTGAGGTCTGTACAAATTCAATGCAACTAATGCAACTTCAATTCTAATTAAAAATGATGGTTTGCTCTAATAGGGGTTTTAGACCCAACCATCATTTTTAAATTAGACTAAACCAGGATTGGAAATAACAGGAAGGTAACATGATTTTTAATTCTTCCAAATGATGGATCGGTCTAGAAATGACGGAAGACACTTTACATACCAAATATTCTCTCAACTCATCTGCGATTCTACATCTTCTAAAACTCTTAAAAGTTAATTTTCTCAGGCTATTGGCAAGTGTCTACACTTTGAGTTTAGGTATCTTAGTAGAAAACACGATTATCTTTGGACTTTATGTTAGATAGGGTGATATTGTACTTTGTACGGATAAGATGTGGGCACAGCCAAAAGGGTTAGTTACTGGCCAGCCAAGTGGCCATCAAGTTCCCCTTACCAAAATAATGGTTTGTGTAGATCATCTTTTATGCTTCTCTGGGAACTATTCAATATCGAGGGCTTTGTTGCGCTTTTTGTCACATAACATACTAGAATCAGATTCACTTTATGCACTTGATTTCTTCATTCTTCAGTAGATATGCGGTAATGAAGGTAATCTCTTGCGTTATCTCTCAGCTTCCAATCCTGTTACCTTCCTGTTGTTTCCATTACGGGGCTGTTTGGTTGCAAGGAAGTGGACGGAAGTAAGGAAATATGGAAGTATAATTGCTCACTTCCCTATCTATCCAAATACCGGAAAAGGAAAATAAGAAAACCCCTTTTCCTTTTCTCTTTTACACAATCATTTTCTCACTTCCAGAGTGTTACAGTTAATTTTGTGGTCATGTAAATCTCATTTGTAATAAGTTATGTACAAAACAGTTAATTTTTGATCATGTAAATTTCACTTGCATTCTAATTACAGTCCATTTTTATTTTTTTTAATTAATTTTTATTTTAATATTATTTTACGGTCAACTTGTGGTCAACTTTTCCACTTTCACTTTCACATTACCATCCAAACACCGAAAAAGACAATATTTTCCAAATCACACTTCCCAACAACATCCAAACACTGGAAAACTTACTAACCAATCCCAAGTTCCAAAGGAAAATATTACCACTTCCTTAATTCCTCACTTCCTCACTTCCACCCTTAACCAAACAGGCCCTACATTTATTATCAGGGCCCTGGTTTTCTTCTACTGTTTAATGGCTACATTCTCACTACCCCTTCATAATTTAGTTTTATGATTGAGCCTTATACTGTTTCTCATCAATTTAACAATCCTAGAAATAGCATGCACCATGAAACAACATGACCGCCACAAATTTATATTGGGAAATTACAAATTTTTTTAGGCTTATTGTTTTGCACAGGGCACTTATGCATGGACTTCTTGTACTTTTCTTAACCCCTTGAACACAGCTTTGACACTTCTCAAACACTTCAATTTATGCAGTGATATATGTGTTTATTTTCATTACTATGTTAAAAGAGTTTTTTTTTTTTGTGGGGAAAGGACCTCAAAATGGTGGTATATATAAAACTATGATGAATTTAGGATATGTTTTGAAATCAGTGGGAAAGCTATTCAGTCGAAAGATCAAGACCTGAAGCGTATATAAACAATGTCATGGCAGAAAGTATTAAAAGTTGATTTTTAAAATATGCAATAATTATACAACTAGTTGGGGCCCTTGGGGTCAAGTTCTAAGCAGGTTTGAATTAGATAGGAAAATTAACAGATCTAAGACTTAAGGAGTTTAGAGGAGGAAAAATAAAGGCAGAATTGGTTGGTGGTATGTTTCTTGGTGAAGGATTTGATTTTTTACATCTTAATTGCTTGAAAATATTGCAGTGAATTATTTTGTTTTCACGTACTTTGTGGATATATTATAATTGGGTTCTACTCTATTTTCTGATAGATGTAAACATTGGGACTATGTCTTTATTATATTTTGATTTTGTTTACAGTGATTCTAGTGACTCAGAAGACGAGTATGGAGATTCTTGTATCTGTTCTATAATGTAGAGATCTCTTGCATATATCACCGATGCATCTGCTATTGTCACAGGTCCAGCTCCGGGGACTGGACCTGGAAGTATGCAATTGCTTGTTGCATTCACACCTGCTGCTGCTGGTGCTGGTGACCGAAGGTCTAGCTTATGAAGCAGCGAGACAAAGATCATTCTTGACGAGGTGACGCCTTCTCTTTCTTTTCTTTCTTCTCTTCTTTTGTTTATTTCTTGAAAGTTTGATACTCGCCGTGAGAGGTTCTTGAAGGTGCCGTATCAGATTAACAAATTATGAGGGTAACTTGTGAAAGAAAAATTCAGACTTCATGTTTGCTTTTGAGATTGGATGCATATCAGTACAGGCAAAAGCATAACTTGTCACTATGTATATGTATGATTCTGTATTATCGAGAAAATTTCAGGAATATTTGAGTTGTACACTGAAACTACGGTTATGGGTCAGCTTGTGAAAGAAGTATTACAGGTACAGCATTTGATTTACAGGTACATGAAATAGGATTTGTCTTTTGGTTTCCTTAAAGGTACCTATACTTGTTGAGGATATGATTTTAATATACTTGTAGTTGGTATTTTTATGTACAGGTCACAAAAGTTAATTGTTGTGTGGATTGTAGACAATCTTTTGCCATGAAGTTTGTAAAACAAATATTACGTCGAGTTGACTGTCATCTATAAGATTGGATGGAAGCTGCCAAATTATAGGTAATAAAAACTTGGGATTGCTATAAAGAGGTCACCATTCACGTTTGCTCAGTTTGATACTTTTAGCGGTGAAGTTTATCTGTTTTACGTTGCAAACTCTTTTGCAGGAAAAATCTTGAGTTCATAGAATCAGTTTTTTCCGGAGAACAAAGATTTTCAATGTTCATGGTTTCTCTAACTAGGCATCATGTCATATATTGATGTGCTGTTTGTTAGGAAAACGAAGAATTTGAAGTGAATCTTTGAGTTGAAATTTAGGTTAGACTTGTTGATAGAACCAACCGAATAATGGTTGGAGTATGTTCTCCTTCCATTGGGAATAAATGTGGTATATTCACATGTTCAATTTCGTTATCGAATGAATCAAATATTCAAGTAAAAGTTAGTCTAATTCAATAGTTAAAGGGGACTAAAGATAGCTAAAGCTTTTAGTCCCACGTTAGATATGGTGTGAAAAATTGAAGTGTTTAAATATGAAAAGATGAGAACAAAGGGTGCGCCATTTGGGTACTAAGAGTTTTCGAGCGCGTTTGGGGGAAATCATGCCTGCGCGCGTCGTCGAGGCTCGGGTCTGGATCTGGATGTGTGGGTGTGAACCCGGTCCGGTCTTTTAGATTTGGCCACACGGGTGCAAAAGGATCGCAGGTTTTAAATACAGATCCACACGAGTGCGAAAAGATCGCGGGTCTTGGATGCAGATCCACCCGCTACCTGAATCCGTAGGTGCACAATTGGACGAAGCCGCTGCAACGGTTCAGACATGAACCGTCGCAACTGCTCCCGCTTTCAGGAGCACTATAAACACACAGAAGCAAATCTTCTCCTCTTCCTCCCTGCAACAGAAAATTCAACAGATTCTAGAAGAGAGAAGAATTGTTGTCTGAATCTCTTGCTTCTTAAGACACAAATTCTCCTCTCTTCCTCCTTTCACATACAGTGAATAATCCTCCATATTAAGATAAATATTCTTCCTGAAATTTGTCTTCGTACGCAAATTTATCTCTCTTCCTCCTTTTCCGTACAGTGAATAATCCTCCATATTAAGATAAATATTCTCCCTGAAATTTGTCTACGTGCACAAATTTGTCTCTCTTCCTCCTTTTCCATACAGTGAATAATCTTCCATTTTAAGATAAATATTCTCCTGAAATTTGTCTTCGTACACAAATTTATCTCTCTTCCTCCTTTTCCGTACAGTGAATAATCCTTCATATTAAGATAAATATTCTCCCTGAAATTTGTCTTCGTGCACAAATTTGTCTCTCTTCCTCCTTTTCCATACAGTGAATAATCTTCCATATTAAGATAAATATTCTCCCTGAAATTTGTCTTCGTACACAAATTTATCTCTCTTCCTCCTTTTTCATACAGTGAATAATCCTCTATATTAAGATAAATATTCTCACTGAAATTTGTCTTCGTACACAAATTTATCTCTCTTCCTCCTTTTCCATACAGTGAATAATCCTCCATATTAAGATAAATTATTCTCCCTGAAATTTGTCTTCGTTCAACTGTATTGAATTCTAACTAGTGAAGGTACTGATTAACTGCGGTTCGCGATTTGGTAGTGCTATCTAAATATCGTGAATGAGAATTGTATCTTAGGAGATCAGTGTTCAGTAACCCGTTAGTACCGTAACAGGGGACGTAATTGTCTTACAGAGATTCGTTACATGCGTACCTCACTCCATTTGCTGTGTAATTGAACCAACGCTTTTTTTACATGAGTCTGTATATTGAGACTGACTAATATCAGTCTAATTGATATTTAACTAAAAAAGGTAATTGAAAAGTGATTTTGTAATTAAGGAATGTTCGATTGAATGGAAAATTTCCCATTTGATATTTACCGAACTGACCAATTAGATCGGTGACATTGATTTGTTATCAGATCTAACACTATTGTCCAGGGTTACTTGCATTCTTTGTGGAGAGGGTAAAGTAATTTCTGTGAAGTTTAGTACACTTATTTCATGGTTTTAACCTGTGACGTGGGCTTTTTAAGTCTCCTCATTCAAACCTGTTCGGCAACATGAAGCCAGATCAGTTTGTTGATTGAATCAATTTCATGAACAAGGTGGATAATTTCCATATATATTTTTTGTTTGTGTGTGTTTGGGGTTGGGGGTTGGTTGGGGGTGTGGGAGTTTCTCTAAACTTGTCAACAGTGTTTTTTTAACTTGTTAATTTCATTAGTCATGAAGGGGAGATAAATATGTTCAGTGTGTATGATTTGCTTGATACTTATTTTAGTATATTTAATGGATTCCTTATTTAATTTTTTTTTTTTCTAAAATGGCGCAATACAACACCAAAGAACCCTAAAAATAATTTCAATTTACTTAGTTCCTATAATTTTCATGTGACAAAGAATATCAAATGATCCAATGTCTTCTCTTTCTTTTTTCGGTGCAGGGGGGTGCTGGTTTCAATTGATGTTTAGTTTTCTTGTTGAGATCGCAATAAATTATATCCAACAAGAAGAAAACAGCACTAAATCATACAGCAAGGTCAAATTAAGAGAGAGTGTGTGTGGATGGCGTGTGAAGGCCATGGACTGGCCGAATCCTAGAGAGATGAAGAGGAAGTGGTAGAGAGAGGTTCTAGAGAGAGTGAGGAAATGAATAATTTTAGAGAGAGAAAGGAAGGGAAAAGAGAGGGTGAAGTGTATGAGTGTGTGGGTGGGGTGGGTGTGGGTGCGCAGATCTGAAATCGCTGTATGTGGGTTATAGGAGAGAAGGAGAGAGAGAAAGTGAGAGTTAGAGTGAGAAACTAGAGAGAGAAAGGGGTGTTGGAGGTGTGGAAGGTGGATGAGGTTGGAGGGGAAGGTGGATTTTTAGGCCTTTTTGGAGGAGAAGGCGGCCTGATGTGGGAGGAGGAGGTAGAGAGAGAAAGTAGAGAGAAGTTGTTTTCTAAAGCGAGAAAGTGAATTTTTAGACCTTTTTACAGAGAGAGAGAGGGGGGGGGGGGGGGGGGGGGTGGTGCAGTTGGCTATTGGAGGAGGTGAAGGAGATGTTGTGGTGATTATGGTGGTGGTGTGGTGGTTGTAGGATTTTAGTAGAGAGAGAGAGGGAAATTAGAGAGAGAGAAAATAAGTTTTGGAGAGATATTATAGAGAGAGGGAAAGGGCCGGCTCCTTTTGAGAGGAGAGGGGGAAGAGGATAAGATGGGGAGGGAGGCTTCTAAGATAAGCCAAAGGGCTTGGCTTCCTGAAGAAGAAAGAAAAAGAAAGAAACTTTCAGAAAATTGAAGAAAAGAAAAAGAAAAGCAAAAAGAAAAGAAGGAAAAATGAAAATGTAATTATCAAATTGTTAGGGGGTAAAGATGTCACTTAAGAAAATAATATAAAAAATAAAGAAAAATGGAAAAGAATTGGAAGGCAAAGAAAGGAAAAGTAAAGATTTTATTTAATGAAAAATAAAAAAATTCTGAAATTTTATCAACAAAATCTAACTCTAGTGAAGAGTCTTGTGTAAAAATTTTAGGTTAGACGAAAGTAAAAAACACACATAAAATGACGCGTATAAGATTAAAACGTCGAAAATCGTAAAATAATATATATTCTGAAATCAAGATATCACAAGCGGTAAAAGAATCTCCCGGAATCATCAGTACTCAGCCTAGGACAGTTGATAGATCCTCTTGCTTAAATATAGAGTTGTTGCCTAGAAAATTGAAACAACACTTGAAGAGATATGACAGTGGGAGAAAAGTAATCTAGCTGTAAATCTCATATTTCTGTTGTGTCTAATAATGAACACAGAGAGCCTTTATTTATAGCCATAGCACAAATCAAGCGCATGATCAGATTAGTTGCAATTAATTTGCAACAACTCCGCACGTTCATAGATTTGCTCTTTCCGAGTCAAGAAACGTTACAAATTGAAACTTGAAGTTATTTTGGGAGAGTGAGACGGAGCTCGGGAATATTCATGTTCAAGTGCTCGGGGAAGACTTCTAAGTCCAAGCTTTCGGGATGATCCCGAGTCCAAGTGCTCGGGGTCCACTTCAAGATCACTCAGAGTCTAAGTATTCGGGGATGATTCTGAGGTCAAGTGCTCGGGAATCATTCCGAATCCAGGTACTCTGGTCACTGATTTTTGAAATGTAGCTGGTCCAAGAACCCTTTGAACTAAGCTGCCTTCGTGTCCACACTCCGCAGGTGGTAGATGCGCGTCACCCGGACGTGATCCACAAGTTGATCGAAATCTTTGGTAAACTTATAATCTACGTATTATTATTCGACGACGAGAAAACAATAATACTAATTTAGTGAAGAGAAGAAACTGCTCCTTTCGTATTAAGAAAATGAGACAGCTTCACTAATGGTACAAGTCATCCTCATGAAAATTGATGTCCACCGGCGATGGCATCTCATTATCAGCCTCATAAATCCATCTCATTTATTATGAGCCTTGTTGGCAGCAGCACGTTCCGAAATGAAAGTCGTATCAAATTTATCACGCTATCCATCTTTGTCCTAATTCTTATTGTAAATACGAACAGAATAAATACCTGTAATTTCTTAGTACTATCTTTATTATATAGATAGCTGTTTCCCACCAAGAAACTGCAAACTACATGCTAAGCCTTATCGTTGGTGATTATGAGTTACTCTTATTAAAAATTCATAATTTTGTTATTCACTGATGACAAATGTTTAAAATTTTCAGAGTTAATAATTCTATGTGAACACCTAAATTTCTTCCAACTTGTTCTTCTACATATCTCATGGTCACAATTTCAAAAGTTAATATTGCCTGAAATTGACGCATCAATCTGTGAAAGTAACGTCAAAATTCTAATAAACAGAGAGTCATGGAACCAGGAGGGAAAATGTAAATAAAATAAATACATTTTCCCCCTTATTAATTATTATCATGGCAAATAATTCAAATCTTTAAAAGTACTTGGTGGAGACATTAGTGTCTGTTTCGAAGAAGCCTAGATTCTTCCTTCTTATGGGTGGTCTAATTGTTTGCTAGTCCTTCATTTTGTCCAACTTTTTTTTTCGAGACAAGATTATTTTGTCAACTTAATGACCACAATATAAGATAATGATTATGTCTTTAATGTTGCAAAGTTAGTATACTTTTAATCAAAAAGGTCTGAACAATACAGCAAAAAGAGCAAGTTCTTGATCAACTACAGAATTAAACTAAAAATTCATTCCACCCAACCTCCAATTTAGGACATAAATCACTGTTAGGTTAATAATTGTAAGGCCACTAGATGAGAGCCAACACATCGGTGGATGTTTGTTTAGATTTTGAGCACGATCTATGCATAAAATTCATAGAAAACAACTAACAGTTTGCAGATACACGCCCACAAATTCTTCCAAACGAGGAATTAATCTTTTCCAATTTGTATAATTAAGTGAGATTATCAACTGTAACATAAATTAAAATCAAAATTTGCACTCTGCGAAACTTGTCTGGCCGCTGGGTCTATCCTGTCCCATCATCCCATGTGCCTGACAGCGTACGGGTACATGAAGATGGGGGTCCTCTTGGAGATTTGCCCAATGTTTAGAAGGGTACAAATGCAAAGATACACAAATATACCATATGGTTGCATATGAAAACCGACCTTTTACGTATTTTTTTTTACCATTACCCCCTCCCCTCAGTAAAATATTAAAACAAGGCCCTTGCACACTTTGTTTATAAATACCCTCACAAGGTGAGGTAACGTATACAGCTTCTTAATACCAAAAGGCAAATCGAAAGAAGAAGAAGAAGAAAATGGCTTCACAACCGGGCCTTTCACTCAATGGCCGTGGCAAAAGCTTGGCAACTACAAAGTATATATTTCACCAATTTTTTCTTTTCTTCTTAAGATTTTATTTACACTATTTCTTTTGTCTTTCCCTTTTTTTTAAATTTTACAGTACATATTGTTGGCCCCTTGGGTAGCAAGGAGCACATACAAGCTCATAAAGGCAAAAAATGAAGGAAAAGAGATTGACATTTTCAACCTTGTCATCATCCCTACTTTCTTGCTGAGACTTCTCTACACTCAGCTGTGGATAACCCTCTCTCGGTTCCACACCGCGAGGACCAAGCACAAGATCGTCGACAAGAGCCTCGACTTTGACCAAGTCGACAGAGAGAGGAACTGGTAAAATTTCATTTATCATTCTTTTCTTTATGAACATTTTTCTTTTGGACCGAAAAGAAATGTGTGTTCCGGTGTAGGGACGACCCGATAATTTTGACAGCGCTGCTGTCCTTCATGGTGAATGAGGTGATTCCGAGGACGGAGTATTTTCCGTGGTGGGAGAGTAAAGGGGTGGTTCTGATGGCGTTGCTTCACGCCGGCCCTGTCGAGTTCATATATTACTGGCTCCATCGCGCCCTTCACCACCATTTTCTTTACTCTCGTTATCATTCTCACCACCATGCTTCGATTGTCACTGAGCCCATCACATGTAATCTGTTAAATTCTCTCTCCATTTTCTTCTGTTTTTTTTTCCCAGTACTACGAAGAAATATACGCACAAACACCCGCGCACACCTTCACCTTCACATTATGTGCACTAATGGTGTAGAAAGTCATTTCTCACATGATATGTGCATTTATATATGAGAGAAACACCCACAAGAAGTGAAGTATATGATTTTTTTTAATTTTGTATGTATTTTATTTTTTTAGTTAAATTTTTTTATTATTTCTAGCTTTTTGTGTGATTTTAGAAAAGGATTGGAGTAGAGAGAAATTTTGGGCCATGTAAAAAAATTTGGTCTTTTTTTAATTCTTTTTTTAAGGTTATGGTGGAGTAAAGACAAAATCACACAAGTAAGATCACATCAAGAGTAGTCAAAGAGAAGAAAGAAAGAAAAATCTATGTTAAGGATCAAACAAGTAACAACTAGCTGCTATAAGTGACGGCTTTATGAATTATTTTTATTTTTTCTTCTTAAAAAAAAGCAATGACTTTAAAAGATGATCAAATTGCTTAGGTATTTTCTCAAAAATCCTGGAGTCTTTGCCTCGCATATTAGCTAGCTCTCTTTATTTTCATTTTTTGTCATATTACCAAAAAAAAAGATATGCTTTTGTCCATGCTTTTTTGCTGATAATAAAAAATAAATAAATTTGAGGGGAAGAATAGAGGAATAACAATGATAAATTTATTTATCTTTTTTGAAAGATACAATTCTCACTCAATTCTTCTTCTACTTTCTTGCCGTACATTCTCACCAAATAACTCCTTATATAGAGATCTAAATGATTCATGAAACACAGCTTTTGAGCTCAAATTATACATCTCTTCCTAAGAGATACAACTCTTCATTTCAAATAGACACGACTCTTCGAAGAGACACAACTCTTTATTTCTTTATCATATCAGGTTTAATTCTCAATATTCTCCCTTAAACCTGATATAACCATCCAAAATTGACTCCGCATTATAGAGAATATTTCATGCTTTACTGGCTTTGTGGAAATATCAGCAAGTTAGTCTTGGGTCTGAAAGAAATTAGTTCAACCTTGTTCTCCTTTATGGTCTACCGGATAAAATGAAACAAATGTCAATGTGTTTGCTCTTTTCATGAAAAATCGAATTCTTTGCAAGCGCAATAGCTGATTTGTTGTCAATGTAAATCTTCATGGCTGTTCTTACTTAAGTTGAAGATCATTAAGTAAATTCCGTAACCAAATTATATGACAAACTCCAGATGATACAACAACATATTCCGCTTTACAAGTAGAAAGAGTAACAATAATTTGTTTTTTGATAACCAAGAAAATGCCGTATTCCCAGAAAGAAAACATAACCCGTAGTGCTCTTTCGTTCATCAACATCTCCTGCTCAATCACTGTCAGTATAACCAATGAGTTGAAAGTCATCACACCTTGTGCAGAGAAGTCCATTGTTGATTGTTCATTTGATGTAGCACATGATCCTTTTTGCAGCCATTAAATGAGTAGATTTTGGCTTCTCCATATAACGACTAACCAACCCAACTCCATCGAGAATATCGGACCTTGTGCAAGTCAAATAGCGAAGACTTCCCACCAAGCTTTTGAAATAAGTGGCATCAACAATGCTTCCTTCATCATATCTTGATAATTTGATTCCACAATCAACTGGTGTACTCACTGCATTGCTCTCTTCCATGTTGAATTTCTTCAAAATGGATTTTGCGTAAGCTTTTTGAGAGATGAAAATTCCTTTCTCCTCTTACTTCACTTCAATACCCAAATATAGGGATGCGAACGGGTCGGGTTTGGCCCGGCCCGGTCTCGAACCTGAACCGGGCGGCCCGGGTCCCGGCTGGTCTGGGCCGGGCCATACCTGGGCCGGCTGTGTCGGCCCGATTTTTTTTAAAAAATTAAAAAAAATCTATTTAACTTATAAATATGTTTGGGTTTCCACAATTTCAAGTTCCTACTTTGACATTATGGCTTAGACACTTAGACTGGACCTTAGAGGTCAAGGGTTTGATTATTGATCAAAGCAAGTTTTTTTTTTAAAAAATTTAAAAAAAATTGAGTTTTTGGTAGGGGCGTGGGTGGGTGGTGCGACAGAGGGGGTTGGTGTGCGGCGGAGGGGGGGTGGCGTGCGGCGGAGGGGGAGGGGGGCGGCCGAGGGTGGCAGTGGCGAAGGCGGAGGCCGGTGGTGGGCGTGGAGGTGGCGGAGGCGGCCGAGGGTGGCAGTGGCAGTGGCAGAGGCGGAGGCCGGTGGTGTGCATGGAGGCGGAGGTGGCGGTGGTGGGCGCGGAGGGAGGCCCGGGCGGGCCGGGCCGAAACCGGGCACAGCCCGGCCCGCCGGGGCCGTGGGCCGCATTCGCTCCACCCGGGCACGCCCCGGGTGGAAGGGCGGGCCTGGGCTGGGTTAGGCCCGGGCCACCCGAGCCGCGCTGAGCCCGGGCCCGCACGGGATGGGGCCGTGCGGGTTGCGGGGCCGACTTGGCCGGTTCGCACCCCTACCTAAATAATAGGATATAAGCCCTATGTCAGTCATATCAAACTCTCGAATCATGGAGTCTTTGAACTCTTGTATTATTCTAGCATTGTTCCCTGTAAATATAAGATCATCAACATACAAACAGACCAAAAAGAAATCTCCATTCTTTTCCTTCTTTGTATACAGGGCATGTTCATATAGGCATTTGATGAACCCATTAGCTTGAAAATGTTCAACAATTCTGCTATTCCAAGCTCTTGGTGCCTGTTTCAAATCGTATAATATTTTTTTTCAACTTCAGTACTTTGTGCTCTTGGTCCTTTCTTACAACCGATAGGTTGTTCTATATATACTTCTTCTTCAAGATACCATTTGAAATGCAGATTTTACATCCATTTGAAAGATTTTTCAATTATTTTGAGCAACAATAGAAATGATTAATCTGATAGTTTCAAGTCGAGCAACAAGGGAGTATACCTCATCATAATCAATCCTAGCTTTCTGATTGTAACCTTTGACAACCAACTGAGCTTTATAACATTCAATATCTTCTTTCAAATTATTGTTTGCTTTGTATACCCACTTGACTCCAATTGCTTCCTTACCTTTTGGTAGTGTGGTAAGTTCCCATGTGTTATTCTTCTCGATAGCCTGATTTCTTCATCCATGACTTCTCTCCATCTTCTATCTTGGATGACTTTTTCAAAGCCTACATGCTCGAAATCGAAAAATAGATAAAAGAGTGTAAGATTGTTTTCATTCTCCATTACCTCGTACAACTGAGAGAGCATTCTTGTCTTTTGGGGCCTTGGCAAAGAATTTGATGGTGGTGATGATGATGTCGGAGAACTATCAAGATTTGAAGATGATAAAGGTGATGGAGTATGTGCTTCCAACTCCTTTGTTGCTTGGACTTCTTCAAAGAGCATGCATGGACTGTTCCATTCTTCTTGTGATTTTCACTCTCATGTTCTTCCTTTATCAAACTCCACATATCTACTTACTGTGATTTTGCAGCTACATGGATCGTTACAACTTATAGTCCTTGGTCTTGAATCATAGCCGATAAGAACATATTCGGCACTACGTTCATCAAGCTTGGTTCTTCTTTGTTTTGGTACATGTGTATATGCGATGCTTTCAAATAACCTTAGGTGTCCAACCCCAGGCTTTCATCCACTCCATGATTCTTGCGGCGTCATATTCCATAGGCTTTTGGTTGGACTTCGATTCAGAATGTAGACTGCACATTCTACAGCTTCAGCCCAGAAAGTTTTGGGCATCTGTTTCTGCTTCAGCATGCTTCTCATCATGTTCAGGATTGATCAATTCTTCCTCTCAGTTAGGGGTGCCAATTGGGCCATGCCGGGCCAAACCCGGCCGGGGCACGACGCAGAAGCCGGGCCGTGTAAATAGAACCTGGGCATGGCTCAAGGTCCGGGTGCCCCGGGCTAGACCTGGCCCGACAATTAAAAAAATAAAAAACATAAAAACCTTAAAATAAACTTTAAAAATTCAAAAAAATCTTTAAAAAAATCTTAAAATTTCCCAAAAATTACTTATTCAAGTTGTGATAAAAATAGCAAAAAATATTATATGGCGTGAAATGAAAATATATATTTTTATTAATAATCCAATAAAATGGATAATTGATACAAATACAATTGAAGTATAAATTTTTTTTCAAATTTATCATTAATACATAAAAATGTACAAAACTTCATTCTTCATACATTTTTATCAATCATAAATAAAAAAATTCAACTCTTCATTCATCTTCTGGAGAGTCTTCTGGAGATTCTTCGATGAGATCATCAATTGTTTTATTTTGACTTCCCTTTCCGCATCCAGCCAATCCTTCCTGCATATTATGATCTCGGTCGCATCCGACGCTGAACGGTTCCTCGTATCAGTCAGCACTCGATCACCTGCATTAAAAGCAGACTCCGAAGCAACTGTAGATGCCGGAAGAGTTAGTAAATCACGTGTTATGATGGAAAGCACATAATAAGTTGATACCTATGATTTTCACCATGCCAAAATATCAAAATTTTTGAATCTTGAGTCTTGATCGATCTCGGAAGTCACAACATGTTGTATATAATAGTGAAGTTCATTTAGAGAGTCAGAAGTTCTAGATTTTTTGAAAGTTGATAAAAGACCAAAAAATAATGAAACTAGAGGTTGAAGAACTTTGAGTTGAAGAAGATTATTATTTTCGTAAGTAGTTTCATAAAAATCATATAACTTATTTATAGAAGAATCAATATCTGCCCACATTAGAGCAGAACTATCGTCATAATCCATCATTTCATAAAAATTTTCAAGTAAAAATTTACATCCATTAAATTAAACCCTAGGATCTATAATAGCAGCAAAATATAAGTTAAAAGAAAATTCTTTAAAATATTTATTAAATTTTTTTCTACATGAGAGAAACAATCTCTCTTATAGAATTAATATTCTACATTCAGAAAATATTTGACTTATTTCAGTTAACTCATAAAATACTATCTTATCCTTGGATAATAAAGACCAGAAAATAGTTTTGTTATTCTTTCAAATCTTTTTAAAAATTCACAAATCCATTCACAAATTTCTCATTCCTCATCGGAAATAAAATAGTTAGGCAATTCTACAGCAATAAGCCTATTTATTGTCTCCTTATAAGGAATTGCTTTACTTAACATATTATGTGTTGAGTTCCCACGAGTTTTTACATCTTGAGGTAATTTTTTAGCAGATACTTCTCAATATAAAAGTAAAAATTTTAGAATTAATTTTATATTCTCTAGCAACACGCATTATAATTTTACTAAGATTTAAAGCATCATGAGGATGAGGATACTTTTTAAAACCAATAATTCTTTTATAAAACCAAATCAGAATCAATAAAATGCGCAGTAATAATAATATAATGATAGCCGTTAAGGGCTTCCCAACAATCAAAAGTGAGTGCAGTTTTATGGGGCAAAAATGATAAAACTGCAACTAATATTTGTTTTTATTCTTCAAATTCTTTTAACATTTCTGATCTTATAGTGTTCCTAGTCACCGGCTCATAATCAGGATTATGAGTGGTTCTAATATAATCTGTAAATGCATCGTCTTCAGCTATACTAAAGGGCTGTTCAGATCAAATAAGAAATTTCGCTAAATTGGTTTTACCTGTTGCATGATTATAACTAAAAGTGCCTAAAGTGCCAACCAAAATGCTAATTTGGGTTTGTCGTGGTTGGTGTTTAGAGTGTTTGCTCTTAATATGTCAGGCAAGTGGACCAGTTCCCGTATTTTTGGGAAAAGAATATGAAATATCTGGGCACAACTTGTATTGAGCCCTCCTAACTCCATTTGCAGTTAATTTATCAAAATATTTTCAAACTCCAGAGCTAAGAGCTGTGGAGATAGTTGATACCTTGGGGGAACTAATAGGTATATGAGAAACAGTGCTAAGTACATCAGAAGAAGCATTAAAATCTGTGCATGGTGTAAGTTGTGTGCATGAAAGTTGTGGAGTGTCATCTAGTGGCATATTTGGGGCGTCCCAAGTATCATTACTAATACTAAAATTATCACGTATTCTAGAACCAGAAGGTTGGCTAGATCCAGCTTGACTATAATTGGCATCGATTTTTTTATAGGAATATAAATACGGATTGAAGAGATTGAAAAGCTTGCAGAGTAAGATTTTATAGAGCTTGTAGAGAGAGAGCTTGTTGAGCTTGAAGACTTGAGGGCTTGAGAGTTTGAAGAGCTTGTAGAGAAACCTAGAGCTTTGAGGAGCTTGTAGAGAGAATAGAGAACTTGTAGAGCTTGAGGAAAATGAAGAGGAGTAGTTTTTATCGTGTGAAATGAAGTTGGGAAGTCCAGGTATTTATCGAGGAGGAGAAAGTATTTTTTCAATTTTTATTTTGCAAAAAAAAAAAAAAAACATATACCCGTTAGGGGATTTTTGCAAAAAAAAATTGTAAAACCTCGCAACAGCTATAAGAGCCGTTGGGGTATAGGCGGGGGGGTTTTATAAATTTTTTTTACAAAAGCCCCCAATGTCTCTTAAAGCCGTTGGGCTCTTGTCCGGGCCAGGCCGGTTTTGGCCCGACCCGTCCCGCCAAGCCCAACGTCTCTAAGAGACGTTGGGTATTCCGGGCCGGGCTGGCCCGGTGGGCTGTGCCAGGCCCATGCCCGGGCCTGGCATGTGCTGCACGTGCCAGGCCCGGGCACGCGCCCGGCACGACCCACCGGGCCCTGGGCCGCCAATTGGCGGACTCGGGGCCGGTCTGCTGGAAACCCATAGTCGGGCCAGGTTGGCCCGGGCCCTGACTAGGTTGTGCCGTGCTCGGGCTAGCCCGGGCCGTGCCTGTGCGTGTTGCCGGGCATGGCCGACCCAATTGACACCTCTACTCTCAGCAACTCCATTTTGCTGGGGCGAGTATGGTGCTGGTTAGAGAGTGTTGAATCCCTTGTTCTTCACAAAAAGCTACAAATTTATTGATTTGAATTCTTCTCCTCTATCAGACTTGATGGATTTTAGAAAATATCCACTTTTCTTTTCTACAGAGATCTTAAATTTTTTAAATATTTCGAACACTTCAGATTTGTTTTTCAAAAAATAGACCCAAGTTTTTCTTGAAAAATCATCAGTAAATGTTAGGAAGTACTTATTTTCCCCAAAAGAATTTGGAGAGATTGGGCCACAAATGTCTGTATGAACAAGTTGTAGAGGTTTGAATGCTCTAAATGTTGATTCTTTTGGAAGGCTGCTTCGATGATGTTTGCCAAGTCGACACTCATTGCATGGTTGCTTTGGGTGATCAATGAAAGGTAGTCCTTTCACCAACTGTTGCTTAGACAATAACTTGAGATTTTCTAAATTTAGATGTCTATACCTCATGAGCCATAACCAGGATGGATCTTTGATATTTGCATTCAAACACATCGCATCGTCAACTTGAACATTTAGAAGGAACATCCAATTTTTCGTCATCTGAACTTTTGCAATTAGCCTCTTTTTTTGATCTCTGATACAAATGCAACGATCTTACATATCAATGATATATTCCTTCTCCAGTAGTTGTCCTAAGCAGAGGAGATTGTTTTCATGTCCGGAGCATAGTAGACATTAGTGAAAATCACCTAGAGGGGGGGGGGGTGAATAGGTGATAATGGCTAATCTAGAAACTAAATGCGGAAGCTAAAAAATAATTTGCACAAACTTAATACAACCAACAAGTGTAGCCGAATTCCCCGTGAAGGGCTCTGGACTAACTCCTCTTGATTCCCTAGATAAGGGTTGAGGTGCTATATGAAGCTCTTGTGGTTAAGTATAAGTGAGTCACACACAAGCAAGCCAAGCATATAAAGATGAACAATATGAAATAATGCAAGGCACAAATGCAAGCAATAAGATATGAATGATATGACAATAAGAATGATGATATGCACAACACAAATAAAGAGAGAGAGAGAGTTGAGAGTCAATGGATCAAACGCAAAGACAAAGATGTGTTTCGAGGTTCGAGCCCCTAGCTCTACGTCCCCGCCTTCACCGAGAAGGATTTCCAATCCACTAAGGAGTACCGAACTCCTCTCTCAACCTTACAATACCACCGAGGCAATACAACCACAATCCACCTCTACCGAAGAGGGATAAGGCCCGTAGCCAACAACCAAATTCCACCTCTCACTAGAGGGAGAAAACCAACAATCTTAACCTCTACCAAAGAGGGAGCAAACACCAACCCAAATCAACAACCTCAACCTCTACCAAAGAGGGAGCAACCAACAATGAGGGTTTACAACAAGTTGTCTCTTTCAACCACAAACACAATCTTTTCCACAAACAAAAGATCCTAAATAGATTAGGATAGAAGATATAGCTCAAGTGGATAACAAGGTGTTTTTGGAAATCAAATAACAAAGAAAAACTATTTGGGAAATCTTTTATAGATGATAGAAATGAAAATCCAAAACAATATCCCAAAAACCTAGTTTTCTTTGATTTTCCAAAACCCTTGAAAAACAATATAGATGAAATCTTTTAAAGCACTAAAACACTTTTTAAAACTTGTAAAAACATTTCAGAAAAGTAGGAATTTTTGCTCTTGAAAATCTTATCAAAATCCCCAAGAGATGGGGTATTTATAGCCCCAAAACAAAACTAGCCGTTAGGCTGATCTGTCAGCCTGACAGGCTTGCGGTCGACCGGCCGGTCGACCGCCAACGGTCATAAATATGACCGTTGGGCAACCCGGTCGACCGCCCCGGTCGACCGCCCAGATACAGAGAGCAAAGCTCTCTCGTCCGGTCGACCGCCCGGTCGACCGACCCACTGTGTCTGCCAGACGTGCACAAGGCTGTGCACGTCGGTCCGACCGCCCGTCGACCGTCCCTTGGTTCGGTCGACCGTGCGGTCGACCGACCTGGCCTGTCAGCCACTGTTCTGGGTCAGAAACTGGGGTTAAAAATATTTCTAATAAATCTTTTAAAATATTTAAAAATTCTCAAAAATAGTTTTACCATTTTGCATTGATATATAAACATGTGATAAAGATTTCAACTCAAATATCAAGCATATGAAACCATTTTTGTGTTTTATCATTTTTATCAAAAACCAAAACATGTATTTTATCAAACATGTATTTTTCAATAGGAAAACTGATTTTTCCTAAAACTTATTGAAATACAAAAACATGATATTTAAATACATTGAAGCATGTTGCATATGGACATAAGTCCAATATACATGAAACATATATATATCATAGTTTTTGTCTTTAAATCCAAAAATATGTTTTGTTAAAAATACCAAAACATAAAACGTGTGTGTTGGGCACTTGAGCATATCAATTATTCTAAGCTTTACAAATGGATCTAAAACATACTAAACTATGGATACCTAAGTCTTCTTGACGATCTTCCATCTTCAAGTCGACCCAATCCAAAACGTGATCCACAAGCGAGACTCCGACGAGTGCAAGGTATAATCTTGATGTTCGGGCTCTGGAATCACCATGTGAAGGCTTCAAAACTCATCTTGTTGAAGCAATCACCAACCAATATCTTGATTAATGATCTGAAACTAAACATCACAAGATTATTAGTAAACATAACTACATGAGTTAATCGTCATCAAAACTAGAGTGGAAGGCCTCTGGGCCAACAATCTCCCCCTTTTTGATGATGACAAAACTCATGGAGTTATATATGCTTGGATTAAAGTTAAGCTTCAAAGAAGCTCCCCCTTAACTCATGCATAAACAAATAAACAAATAAATATGCAATAAAAGCTCATAAACATGTATGCATAGTCATGCATAAAACAAGGTACCAAATACAAAAACATGCTCTTGATACCAAACATATGAAAACGTGCTCTTGATACCAATGAATTTTCAAAAACAAAATATGCTCTAGATACCAATTAAACTTAATATATGCAAAACATAAATATGCATATAAAAAACATGTACCAATCATGCATATATAGAGAAGATGTTGAGTTTATATGCATGTTAAACTCTCAAATAATTCTCCCTCTTTTTGTCAATCATCAATAAAGGAGTAAAAGTAAAAGCAAAACAAAATTTTTCTCTCCCTTTTTGTTCGAAACAAAGAATCAACAAAGGGGTCAAAAAACAATAAAAACAATGTTCTCCCCTTTTTGTCTAAAACAAAAAGAATATTAATAAGGGGTTACAATCAATTAAGATATCAATTTAAATGTATGTCAAAGATAGCATCTTGATACCAATTGAAAGTGAACATAGATCAATCAACAAATGATATATGCGATATACATTCATGAAGAGGAAGATGTGAAGCTTCCCTACATAGGTACATTACATGAAGGAGGGATGACAAGCCCTAATTCACATAACGTACACTATACAATGCATAAGAGGAGATGTAAAGCTCCCCCTACACACGTGTACCACATAAAGAAGAGTTGTCAAGCTCCTCAATATAAGATACACTCATCATGAATCTATATGTAAAAGAGATGTTAAGCTCTTCTTGCATATAGGCAATACAAATCAAAACTTTTTGACTATTTTCTTTAAACAAAATTTTGAGATACCAATTTAATTCTTTCAAATAAACATCTTGATATCAAAAGAGAGTATTTTTCTTTTTAAACATATGAAATCAATTTGAAAAATTTATTTTCTATCATAAAGTAAGGGAGTGGAATACAAAACCAATGGTAAACCAAATACCAATTGAAAAATAAAATACGAGTTTTCTCCCCCTTTATGAAATACAAGCTAAACACATGCATAAGCTTGTTTAAGAATACCAATTGAAAACTAATCAATTGAAACATGATGATCATTAAAACTCAAGCTTAGCATAAACAAAATATATATATATATGTATGAAAGATAGATACCAATCGAAATTGATACTCTTCGAAATGTAAGCATACATATATAAAAAATATATAAGTATACAAAAATATCAATATTGATACCAATTGAAAGAATCCAATGATACCAATTGAAACAACAATAATATCAAGTGTATATCTCATATTTCCTATCCTCCCAATCATGTTCAAGTTTAAAATGATTTTCACTATAAAGCATACATGAGCATGATCTCCCATCCAACCACCCTTTGGAAGGTAGGGGTTTTCAAAAATAGGTTTGAAAAATAAAGTATGTTTGAAAACTTTACCAAAACGAAGAATACGAACTAGTCAAATGAAAAACTTGTTAACTAGTACGAAATCCTTCAAGTAAGGAATAAAACAAAAATATTTTTCATGAAAAACATGTAAATCACATGGCACTAAATACTCAAAATCCATAAAGCTCATATCATACTCATGAAAACATAATCATGAGAAACATTTAAATAAAGAGAGTGCACAAGTGTTATGTGAAACATATAATCATGAAAATTGGCAATTAAGCTCAATATTCCTTAAAACACGAAAATCATGAAAATCATCAAAACTATTTAATCTTCAAGGCATATGTATGTCTTATACAAACTAAAGTATACATACATATCCAAAACATAACGAGTCCACAAATATATATGCATGAAGGCACGTGGCTCAAAGGATGTATATGTATAACAATAATTTGGATAAAATGGACATATACATGAAGTTAAACAAGAAATCATAAAACAAATTCAAAATGGGAATACAAGTTTAAAATGCATGGATCATTAAAACTAGACTATACTAGCACATCTAATGGGTTCAAATAAGTATTCAAGCACAAACATATATAGATTTATTTGTGGCCCACTATATGCACAAATATATACCTAGTCTTAATGAAAACTAACATTTAAACATATATTCAAATCATGAAGCATAAAACAAGATATGAATAAACATGAAAAACATAAACATGATTATTATGTAAATCCACATGTTATTAGAGCTATGATAAACATGATAGCTAAACATAAGCGAGAACACAAAAATAATGGTTCATATTAAACATGGGTGTCTCAAATGCTATACATGTATGTCAAGAGTCTAATAATCATGACATTTTCATAATTATCATATAAACCACAGAACATGCTAATAAAGAATAGAATGAAAAGCATGTAAACAATAATTAGGAGCTAGAGATCGTTACCAAAAAACCTAGAAGGCAACTCTCCAAGTCTCCAAAACAGGTGGTCCTCTCCATCAAACATCCTTGAAAAAAATGCATCCAAATAATTTCCATGAAGCTCGGAACGTCATGTGAGAGCCCACACTACATCAAAAACACGAGGGGTGGTCTTTGGTACCCATATCATTTTGGGTCCATGGGGGTTAGTCCCTTCTCTAACCCAAACAATTTTATTTGCTAAATTTGAAACATGTATACGATCATAGCAAAATTTAGCAAGGTGGCCCTTACGTCCACAATGTGTACAAGTGTACACATGAGCATACAATGTGTGATGGTGTCCGTGAGAAGCATGTGTATGCCGTGGAGGGTGTGCATGAATAGATGGAACTTGTTTCTTTCGAAACAAAGATTCCAAATGTGTATGATTCATGGCACATTGGCTCAAAGTGGAGCCCAAACAATCCATACTCTTCTTTAAAACATTTATATCATTTTTAATCAAAGAAAAAGTGGAGCATGCAAGGGGTGATCTAGGTGAAACTACCCTAGCATGGCAAACATGAGAATCAATCTTATTTTGCAAAACATCATTTTTCTTTAAACAATTTTCTAAATCTTTTGAAATAGAAACAATTTTTATTTTCAAAGAATTATTTTCTTTTACAACAAAATCAAGTTTTAAAAATATAACTTTATTTTTCTTCAAAACAACATTACAATCATTTCTATTTTTCAAAAACTCATTTTCTTTTAAAACAAGATTAAGTTGAGATTTCAATTAATCCCTCTCATTAGAAATCTCCTCTTTTTCTTGCAAAATCAAATCAAGTTTTGAACATAAAATCTTATTTTCTTATTAATTTCAAAACTCTTCTTTTTTAAAAGATTATATTTTTCAATCAATTTTTCACACACAATTGAAAGTTCTTCATTTAAAACATTAGGATCAACATATTCATTTGAAGAACTAGCATAATCATCATTATCTAATTGAGTTTCTGAGTGTACCTCAAGGGAGTCATTCCCTTGGACCATTAAGCATTGTGACTCAGATTCTTCACTAGACTCCTCTGGTTGGATAGGCAATTGAAGCTTGGAGGTGGTTGTAGTTGTCAACATGTTCCACACTGCAAATGCAGAATCAAAGTTAGAAGTAAGCATAAGATATTCTTTATTTAATGTGCTTCTAATAGCCTCAAGGGCTAGTGCATTGGCCTCTATATGCTTGCTATCACTAAGGTAGGATTCCTTGGTAATGGCAAGGTGAACCTTATATCCTAGGGCTTGTAGGTAAATGGACATCTTAGTCTTCCAAACAACAATGTTGGAAGGGTCAAACATAGGTGGGGTCATAAAGTCTATGGGTCCAAACTATATATGTGCAAACAAGCAAATGCAAATGATAGACTAGCAAACAAGGATCTCACTCCTAGGATGTTAAGCCTAAGTATCAGGAGCGTAGGCTCTGATACCAATTGAAAATCACCTAGAGGGGGGTGAATAGGTGATAATGGCTAATCTAGAAACTAAATGCGGAAGATAAAAAACTAATTTGCACAAACTTAATACAACCAACAAGTGTAGCCGAATTCCCCGTGAAGGGCTCTGGACTAACTCCTCTTGATTCCCCTAGATAAGGGTTGAGGTGCTATATGAAGCTCTTGTGGTTAAGTGTAAGTGAGGCACACACAAGCAAGCCAAGCATATAAAGATGAACAATATGAAATAATGCAACGCACAAATACAAGCAATAAGATAGGAATGATATGACAATAAGAATGATGCTATGCACAACACAAATAAAGAGAGAGTTGAGAGTCAATGGATCAAACGCAAAGACAAAGATGTGTTTCGAGGTTCGAGCCCCTAGCTCTACGTCCCCGCCTTCACTGAGAAGGATTTCCAATCCACTAAGGAGTACCGAACTCCTCTCTTAACCTTACAATGCCACCGAGGCAATACAACCACAATCCACCTCTACCGAAGAGGGATAAGGCCCGTAGCCAACAACCAAACTCTACCTCTCACTAGAGGGAGCAAACCAACAATCTCAACCTCTACCAAGAGGGAGCAAACACCAACCCAAATCAACAACCTCAACCTCTACCAAAGAGGGAGCAACCAACAATGAGGGTTTACAACAAGTGGTCTCTTTCAACCACAAACACAATCTTTTCCACAAACAAAAGATCCTAAATAGATTAGGATAGAAGATATAGCTCAAGTGGATAACAAGGTGTTTTTTGAAATCAAATAACAAAGAAAAACTACTTGGGAAATCTCTTGTAGATGATAGAAATGAAATTCTAAAACAATATCCCAAAAACCTAGTTTTCTTTGATTTTCCAAAACCCTTGAAAAATAATAAAGATGAAATCTTTTAAAGTACTAAAACACTTTTTAAAACTTGTAAAAACACTTCAGAAAAGTAAGAATTTTTTCTCTTGAAAATCTTATCAAAATCCCCAAAGAGATGGGGTATTTATAGCCCCAAAATAAAACTAGCCGTTAGGCTGATCTGTCAGCCTGACAGGCTTGCGGTCGACCGGCCGGTCGACCGCCAACGGTCATAAATATGACCGTTGGGCAACCCGGTCGACCGCCCGGTCGACCGCCCAGATACAGAGAGCAAAGCTCTCTCGTCCGGTCGACCGGCCGGTCGACCGGCCCACTGTGTCTGCCAGACGTGCACAAGGTTGTGCACGTCGGTCGACCGCCCATCGACCGTCCCTTGGTTCGGTCGACCGTGCGGTCGACCGACCTGGCCTGTCAGCCACTGTTCTGGGTCAGAAACTGGGGTTAAAAATATTTCTAATAAATCTTGTAAAATATAAAAATCCCCAAAAATAGTTTTACCATTTTGCATTAATATATAAACATGTGATAAAGATTTCAACTCAAATATCAAGCATATGAAACAATTTTTGTGTTTTATCATTTTTATCAAAAAGCAAAACATGTATTTTATCAAACATGTATTTTTCAATAGGAAACTGATTTTTCCTAAAACTTATTGAAATACAAAAACATGATATTTAAACACATTGAAGCATGTTACATTGGACATAAGTCCAATATACATAAAACATATATATATATCATAGTTTTTGTCTTTAAATCCAAAATATGTTTTGTTAAAAATACCAAAACATAAAACGTGTGTGTTGGGCACTTGAGCATATCAACTATTCTAAGCTTTACAAATAGGTCTAAAACATACTAAACTATGGATACCTAAGTCTTCTTGACGATCTTCCATCTTCAAGTCGACCCGATCCAAAACGTGATCCACGAGCGAGACTCCGACGAGTGCAAGGTATGATCTTGATGCTCGGGCTCTGGAATCACCATGTGAAGGCTTCAAAACTCATCTTGTTGAAGCAATCACCAACTAATATCTTGATTAATGATCTAAAACTAAACATCACAAGATTATTAGTAAACATAACTACATGAGTTAATCATCATCAAAACTAGAGTGGAAGGCCTCTGGCCAACAATTAGAAATAAGCTGATGACTCTCATCTTTTTATCGAATTAGAATCTTATATTTCCTTTTATTGGAATCTTTGAGGAATCATCAAATGAAATTTGACCATTTGCTGATTCATTAAGCTCTACGAACATGTTCTTTTTTCCACACACATGATTGCTGGAACCTGTATCAAGTTACCACATGTTTTCACTTGCTTCTTCTCCTTTGAAAGCCAGCAGAATAGCATGTTCTTCTTCTATGTAATTGCTTGCTTCTTCAATATGATTAGGGACACAATTCCAATATTCTGGGGCATAATGACCATACTTCTTGCAATTATAACATTGAATTTGAGATTTTTCACACCTCCTCTTTTAGAAAAATTTTCTTTTCCCCGACCCCTTGTAAATCTTTGTTTTTGCACTGTTTTTTTCATAGTTTTGGTGGTGAATCTACATCTTCCACCTTGTCCTCGTCCTTGAGATCCCCCACGACCTCGAAAGCTTTCTCAGTTTTGATAGTTGGTTCGATTTCAATCATCTATACTTTTGTTTTTGGCTTCCTCTTGCTCTTCTTTCAATTTGAGCTTGACTGCAGAACTTGCTCCATCGGCTCTTGCCTTCTATTGATTCTCTATTTATGGATTTGCATAGAACCCATAAGGGCGTTATGGTCATGGCCTCCAGATCCTTGGCTTCTTCAACAACAACAACTATATAATCATACTTTGGATCAAGCGATCGAAGTATCTTCTCATTCACTCGAGCATCTTCAATGGTTTCGCCATTTCGTCGCAATTGATTCACAATAGACTGAACTCTTGTGAAATAGTCTAAAATTGACTCTTTGATCTTCATCTCCAGGCTTTCGAACTCCTTTCAAAGTGTTTGGAGTCGAACCTTCTTTACCCTCTCTGCTCCTTTATAGGAGTTTTGAAGTATCTCCCATGCTTGCTTGGATGTAGTTGCATTTGCTATCTTCTCAAATGGCGATTCATTCACACCTTGGTAGATGAAAAACATGGCCTTCTTATCCTTTTTCCGTAAGTCCTTCAATGCATCCTTTTGGGCGTTTGTTAACCCATCAGTTCCTTCTGGCTCAGTATAGCCATTTTCTACAACATCCCAAGCATCTTGAGAACCTAGCAATGCCTTCATTTGAATGCTTCAATTTTCAAATTTTCTTTGACGAGGCAGGGAATAATGAAGGGTGTCATGCCATTTCCATCTTCTCCTTGCTCTGATACCACTTTGATAACAAAAAAAAAAAAATTGAGAGGAAGAATAAAGGAAACAACAATGATAAATTTATTTATCTTTTATGAAAGATACAGTTCTCACTATATTCTTCTTCTACTTCTTTGTCATACATTCTCACCAAACAACTCCTTATATAGAGATCTAAATGACTTATGAAACACAACTTTTGAACTCAAACGATACATCTCTTCCTAAGAGATACAACCCTTTATTTCAAATAGACATGACTCTTCGAAGAGACACAACTTTTTATTTCTTTATCTTATCAGGTTTAATTCTCAATACTTGCTTTCTATTTGAATATTAGATAATTCTATATTAATTTTTATCTTCAAGGAAATCATAATCTTAGATATGTGACTTAACTCACGATTTAACCCAATTCAATTTAGTAATGAATCACAACAATAAATTTATGTTATCTGATTGTGTAAAATGTGATCTCAGTCTTATTTTTGAGGAAAAATGTGTTCTCAGTCTTGATAATAAACTGAGCGGTTATGATCACGCACATTGTGTTTAAGTTTAACTATGTTAGCATTATTAGAATTGGAAACAATCCTAACTAACATGAGTCATGACATATGAACTTTTGTCCCCCTTAATAAAAGGTGAGAACATCCATCCTGTTTCATTAATGAAACACACAAAATTATAGAAACGGAGGCTTTGAAGATTTATAATACATAAAAAGTACAAAATAGAAGGAATATAATGGGAAAAAGAGGACTCCAAGAGTGAGGAGCGCTCTCACGAATGAACTTCTTGTTGTTTCCTAACAAAATGTGTACATACATACATACATACAACACACAATTGTGTGTAGATACACGTGTACATACATTATTATGCACACATCCATAAATATGTACTACGAGCATAGACACATGTATATTACAGATACACACACGTGAATTTAGTTATTTGTATACTATAAATGTATGTGTATGTGTCTCGTTGTGTATGCACAGATGTATACATTTGCTTGCTTTCAAACCAATTATGTGCACATAGTACTAATGCTTCTTGATTTGGCAGCTGTGATTCATCCCTTTGCTGAAGTGGTGGCTTACATCTCCCTTTTTTTTATCCCATTTCTAACAATAACATACACCGGAACTGGCTCAGTCGTTGCAGTAGTCGGCTATCTGGTCTACATCGATTTCATGAATTATTTGGGCCACTGCAACTTTGAGCTCGTTCCCAAATGGCTCTTTGATCTCTTCCCCCCTCTCAAATACCTCATGTATACCCCATCGTAAGTGCCCTTATGTTTTTGTTTCTTGTCGTAGCTACATTATTTCGAATGTGATTTGAACATAGTTCAGTATGTCTGACATATATTGTTAGCTCACAATCCATCAGCTTAAGTTTCTACGTTTCTCATATCAAGATGATGATGGCTTTTCGTAGGTTCCATTCCTTCACCACACACAATTCCGAACAAACTACTCCTTATTCATGCCATTCTACGATTACATATATGGCACAATGGACAAGTCCTCGGACCATCTATACGAGAGTTGTCTCAAGGGAAGGCAAGAAGAGGCACCAGATGTCGTCCACCTCACCCACCTCACCACATTGCAATCCATATACCATCTTCGGCTAGGATTCACTTCTCTATCAACAAAACCATATGAATCCAAGTGGTACATGTGGGTTATGGCGCCGCTGAGCTGGGCATGGATGATGCTAACTTGGGTGTATGGATCCACCTTCACCGTGGAGAGGAACAGGCTGAAGAAACTGAATATAGAAACATGGGCAATACCAAGATACAACTTTCAAGTGAGACATTGTGACACAATATTTATTCAGCTAAAATTTTATGGTCTAATTTATATAACAAAGTTTGATGCGTGTTTGATTTGATTCAATGTGCAGTATATGTCATACTCTCGAAGAGAGGAAATCAATGACTTCATTGAGAAGGCAATTATCGAGGCAGAAGAGAGGGGGGCCAAGGTGGTTAGTCTTGGTCTCTTTAATCAAGTAAGCACAATGCAAATCAGTCTCTTTATATTGCTCTTTATAGCGTGTTTAAAAGTGTTTCTTGTGTTTTTGATTAAATTTTCCTACAAGAATACTCTTAAAGGTTGCATATATGCAAATATGAAGCTAACATTTATGTTAATGTTACAACTGCAGGGAGATGAATTGAATGGAAATGGTGGGCTTTTCTATCAAAACAATCCAAAACTCAAGGTGAAAATTGTGAACGGGACGGGCTTGGCAGCCGCAACGATTCTCAACAGTCTTCCCCAAGGGACGAAAAATGTTCAACTTGCCGGCAAACTCTCTAAGATGGCTTGTGTGTTGGCTCTAACCTTGTGTCAAAAGGGAATCAAGGTATGTATGTCAATCAATCAAGTACACAACTGTGCATCTGAAAATGAAATTCGATAGTAATACACAGATTTTGATCTCTGACAGGTAATGGTGGCACAAAGAGATGCATACAAGATCCTGAAATTGAAGCTGCCACAAGAACTCGTGGATTATGTCGTGTTCTCTGAGAATTACGCAAGCCAGGTAAATCTTTCCCTTATTTTCTCTTTTTTCTAGTAAATACATCTGCATTGCTAAGGAGTTTGATATGCTCATTAAAAATATAACATTTAGTTTCTTCAACTGATTTAACATAGCATCAGAGTCATCTTTCTAAAAATTCTCTTCTTCTGATCTAAAAATTCTCTTCCTCTGATCTTTGTTGTCAAGTCCCTTAACTGATTTGACAATATTATCGGTGAATATCATTTCAGGTTTGGTTAGTAGGAGACGGAGTAAAGGATTGTGAACAGAAAAAGGCTGCGAAAGGCGTGCATTTCATCCCATTTTCTCAGTTTCCTCCAAGAGTCATGCGCAAAGATTGCATTTATCATAGTACTCCGGCTCTGAAGACCCCAAGGGAATACGAAAACCTGCATGCATGCGAGGTATCATTAAAACTGTACAGATACTTGTTGGAATTATCAATATTTTCTCCTGATGAACTTGTGTCCGCTTCATTGTGCAACTGACAGAATTGGTTGCCGAGGAAGGTCATGAGCGCTTGGAGAGTGGCGGGGATAGTGCACGCGTTGGAAGGATGGGACACACATGAATGTGGTGACATTGTGATGGACACGGACAAGGTTTGGCGCGCGATCTTGGACCATGGCTTCCTTCCATTTGAGAATGTAGAATGCAATTGAGTTTGGAGAGGGACAGGTAGGACGATTCACCGTTAAGAAATGTTTATTTTGCTTTTACTTTGAGTGCTTGCGAAGAGTAAAATTATACATATAACAGTACTATAACTAGTTGACGAGGGTGTTTCCTTGATCTCTTGATACATTTTAACTTTCCTAATCCTTCCTAATTGTGGGTTTGCTCTCAGGGTACATGTCTTATATTCTGTATGTATATATATGGTTACTAAGTTTGTAATGTGGGGGAGAAGATGTCACAAGGACTTGAATTCTCCACAAGTTTACAAACTATCAAGAAAATTATAATCATTGTGCGTAAGGTAGATGTCATTAGGACTTGAATCCCCTTTAGACTAAGTGATTAGAAGATAAGTACGTGGTGAATTTAGTTTTGAATCGTCACTTTTCTTACAATCTAGCAATCACAAAAGATTAAAATCTAACTGTGATAGTCATCACTTTGAACCACAAGCTTGCCTGAGTGCCTGCACATTATGGCCATGTGTATGTCCTGATTCTGCGATGGCTCTAGGTACCTTTATAAGTTCCATAGGAGACAGCCATATTTGGACACAAGACTATTAGAATTATCTAATTATGACTTGTAACCCTTTGGGTTTTCCTCTTCTAGTGACAGGGTTTACAAAGTTTAACAATGATTTTATAGAATTTTTCTTGATTTTTCTAAATTTATTTCCTAATTTTTTTTAATGAAGAAGTTAGGCAACATGTTTCCGAGAAGCAACACAATGTCGGAGTATTCCTGAGTAGGGGAATGACTCCGAGAAGCAACACGAGGTCAGAGTGTTTCCTAATTTTTTTTAATGATTACTGTTCCACTGTGATACTGATATCTTGTTTACACAGTTGACACTGTCACTCTTATTGTCATCGTATTATCTCAGTAGTCTAAATAACATTAATCTTAGTAACAATGACATTAAATAATTTTTACTGGGTGAAAAATTGATAGAGGAAATAACGTCGGTATTTTGGGTGGACCTAAAATACAGGTTGTGCAACTGAAAGAAGATTTCACCTCGGGGTTCCCGGGGATGACTGGCATCTCGTCATGTTTATACTATTTATATACTTGTACCTAGCGGTATGTCCTGATTCATTGCCAGAGGCTTGGGCCATGGTCCCAGATATGTACGAGACCCAACTAAAAACAGACAATGTCTCCACTGGTCAATTTCAAGTAACAACACTTTAATAATAACTAAACAATGATAGTCTCAGGAACGTGTGCTATTTGATTATTCCCTTGTGTTCAAATATGACTCCTGCATGCCATGTTTGGACGAGTTCTGCTGGGGCGCTAGACCAAGTACAGGCTGCCAGTGGTAAGGGATACTGGAATAAGGGAATGGTAAAAATATCATGTGATACTGATCATTATTACTGTATAATCTTAATAAACTCCTTGTTACTATTAATGGTATCATATTATAATTACTTTAATAATAGACAACTAATGATAAATTTCCAACATAGGAAATACGATAGGTATACAAATGATAAACTATTGACATATGACACTCACACATATAGATCTCATTAATCTTTATTCATTGCATGTTATGGTACTCGTGATATACCGATTGATATTATATTATATTATATTGTTCTCTCATTTTACCACTCACTATATCGCTTTCTAACGACCCTGAGTTTGCATGTTCAGCTCTAGATTCAGAACTCCACAGGATCAGGAGTATTTTGGACGTGTTACCAAGCTCCGGTAGTGGATAGCTTCTATTTCTAGCTCGTGAGGATTTCTTGTTTCTTTGTTTCTTTGTTTTTCTTTCAATGTAATAAATTAAGACTCTTATGATACTTTTGTACTTGTGTAATAAAGCTGGATATATTATTATGTATGTTTAAATTTCATGTACCGAGGCATAGTATGTCTTAAAAAAATACGTCACTGGCTTACATTGCGTACTCACATTAGTGTATTTGGTTAGCAGGGTGTGACAAGATTTTTTTGGTATCAGAGCCAGGTTTTAACTAAATTAGAACTCTGTAAAATTCTAGTATTTTAACTAGTCTATAGGATCAAGTCCTAGTGACATACAAACTAGTTATCAAATAGTGTAATGCTCCGATCCTGCGGGTTCGGAGACGTTACTGCGATGTATATACATATGTCAAAAATACTCTCACATATATATGCTAAGTATCAGTACAGGAAAGAATCAGAGTACGAAAGTACGTGATGTTTTATACATTCCCACATATGAGTACAATTACAGAGTTATCACAGGATGTGACACAATATTATAAGAATATTACATCACTGATAGGCGCAAATGCGAGAATATAAAAAGATATACAATTATGAATAGTACAAAAGATGTTCATAAGTTACAAAAGAAAACTCGAGAGCCTAGCAGGAGCCTGAAAAGAAAGGGCTCTGGACGGTCTGTCGATGATCCACGCTTTCACTGCGTCACTCTGATCAGCAATCGGGAGAATCCACAAGCTTCAAACTCCAGGATCTGAACATGTAGATCCAGGAGAGTCAGAAAATCCCCAACGAGTGCTATGGTGAATGCCAAGTGGCTGTTTTTCATTGATTTTTGCAAAGGGAAAAACTTACAAAAGGGGTCGAGGAGCTAAATTACAAGTATTCTAAAAAGATTACAAGTAGATCTCCTCTGAGATTCTGGAGAAGTGTGCCGATAGGAGTCTGGTCAGCGCGCGACCACTTTGTCCCTTTGACGATGCGATCGATGGGATTCCCTTCTCGCCTAATTCGGGGAATCGGAGAACAGAAGGTTGGTAGAACCCTCTTGTTACTTCTCAAACTGCCTTCACTTGAGAATTCCTTCTCGCCTGGTTCCGGAGATTCCTTGAGGAGAAGAAAGATCTTAGGGTATTAGCACCCTGATTAGTGAAGCAGTTCTCTGAATTCTTAGAAGCAAGAGAATAGGTCTCTGTTTAGCCGTCTCTCTCTTTTTAGGCTCTGCGCCTTATGCCTGTGTTTTCTTCGTATATCTTTGGTGGGCTATTTATAGGGAGAGCAGGGGTATAATCGTCCTTGAAAGTCTAAAAACAGATTGAGTAAATCTGTTTAAATCTGAAAAGTAGCTTTGCTGCGAGGCTATAATCAGCTTTTGCAAAGCTAGGAATAGCAGGTAGCGTCGATCTCCTGATCTGTTTTGATTCTTTCTAAATAATTGAAAGATCTCCCTTGATCTTCTTACTTGTTTTAGGAGAGTCAAGAGATTATGGTAAACAACTGCCAAATTTGATCTCAGATTTAATCTCGATTAGATTTAATCTTGATCTTGAATAGTTTCGATCTCATCTGGAGATTTAATTGATCAAAGGTGACAATAAAAGACCTGCAGCGGAGCTGCCGCGTCGACCTCGCAGCGGAGCTAGAAGGAGCATCTGGCGAAGTCAGAAGAAAGCTCTTCAGCGGAGCTAGATAAACATCTGTGGCGAAGCTACCGACCATCTTTCTGCGTGGTTGCTGTTGACACTTAAAAAAGACAAGATTCTCATTGGTCCGAACGATGTCTAAACTTGTTGACATTTACAAAAGACAAGGGACAGACGAGCTGAAGACCAGTTTTCACCCACCTCCAAGGGACAGGGAAGCGGTTTGGACTCCACTGATCCAGCAAGCAGAACAGTGAACCCGGATTGTTTCTAAACAGACCTCAGCAGGTCTAAAATGCTAGCATTTAGCATTACATTAGCCCAAGGAGATAGCCTCGTTTGAGAGGCTAGCATCATCCAGAGCATCGCCAGGAAGCTAACTGATAGCTTCGCCGAAAACCCTCTTTTCGGACTTCGCTAGGAATTGCCTCTAGCTCCGCTATAAGCTTCAAAGCGGGCAGCTCCGCTATCAGCCTGCTATGGTCAACCTTTGACCAATCAAAATCTCCTGATGAGATCGGATTCAATCTAATCAAATCCAATCAGGATTCAAATATGGCAGGTGATTGCCGCAATCTCTTGACTCTCTTGAAACGAGTAAGAGGATCAGGGAGAATCTCCTAACAATATGGAAAGGATCAAAACAGATCAACCGACTTGCCATTTTCTAGCTCCGCAGAAGCTATCCTAGCCTCACAGTAAGGCTACTTTCCAGATTCAAACAGATTCGGTTCAATCTGTTTCCATATCTTCAAAGGGACGATTATACCCTCGCTCTCCCTATAAATAGCCCGTCAGGGGCACAGAGAGGAGAGATCGATCAATCGAGAGAAATCAACAGAGAAGGAGAGATCGATCAACGGAGAGGAATCAAGGAGAGACGCATGCATACGGGAGGACTCCACAAGCAGAGGCTTCTTCACAACGCACCGTGCGCTCTTGAATTCAGAGACTTTTTAGAGAATTGCTTTCTCTAATCAGGGTGTTGATACCCTAACATCGTCCTTCTTCTCAAGGAATCTCCGGAACCAGGCGAGAAGGAATTCCTTATTGAAGGCGATTTTGAGAAGCAGCAAGAGGGTTCTACCAATCCTCTATTCTCTGATTCCCCGAACCAGGCGAGAAGGGAATCTCATCGCTCGCATCGTCAAAGGGACAAAGTGGTCGCGCGCTGACCAGACTCCTATCGGCACATTTTCCCAGAATCTCTGAGGAGATCTACTTGTAATCTTTTGAGAATACTTGTAATTTAGCTCCTCAAACCTTTTTGTAAGTTTTCCCCCTTTGCAAACATAATGGAAAACAAGATGGCGACTCCGCTGGGGATTGTATTCTCCTCTGCTGAGAATCAAGTGTCGCAATGCGACGAACAGACCTTCGGGTCTATCTCTGAATTCAGAAAAGCCGGTGCAGCCAGATCTTCTCTGGCTAAATCTTCAAGCAAAGTCTCTGCGGAGACGGAAAAGGTTCTCTGCAAACCTGCCGCAGTTCTCTGGCGCAACAAGGAAACATGCCCGCAGCCCAGATCCTGCACTTCTGAGAACCTGGTCATCCGGATCGATCAAGGAAGATTTGAAGAAGTCCTCTCTGGGGGTGGCCTGATGCTTCGAGCACGGAAGCACAGGAAGGTCTTCATGGCCAAGGTTTCAAATCAGAAACCAGAGGCAGAATCCTGCCAGCACCCCGCAGCCCCGCTTGTGGCTATTCAGGTTCCTTGCGAACCTAGGCGTCCCCTGTCAAGGCTGATATGGAAGCCTAAACAGGAGTCTTCAACCAAAGCTCCCGGAGTAGTCACGCCGAGACTGCGCCTCTCCCGCGAAGAAAAGGGTAAGATGCTCATCTGCCCTGACGATGCTGCCAGCCATAAAGTCACGACGGCAATCATACCGTCATCTGAGTCAAAGGCAGCAAAGCCTCCTATTAGCCTCGCTCGCACAAGCGAAGCTATTGTACCACAACGAATTCACTGGGTTCGCAGCCGCAAGGCTAAGACCGCAGTGTTATCTGAGGTTGATCCCCTTCGCAGCAGAATAGCGGGCAAAGCACCACAGCGTGCTCCGCTCCCCGATTCATCAGGCACTAAGCTCGCACCTGTCGGCGAAGCTAGCGCCAAAGTACTATTCAGTACTAATCCCTTCTGCAGGGATAAGAAGAACGGAGCATCATCCCTTGTACGCTCCAGAAAGGCCTCTCCACGGGGTTGTTCAGGCTCTGTTGAGCCTAACCTGCGACAATTCTTGGCAAACAAGCTGGAATTGGAGTCTCTCCAAACCACTTCCCCTTGTTGTCGAAGAGGATGCCGACTTGTGACAATCCATTCAGCCCATTGTCGGCAATATCCAATCAAGGTGGCACCTCCGCGCCGTCAATCGGTGTTTGACCGATTGTCCGCACATGCCATGAAGAGACATCATGAAAGGAGTGCTTCGCGAGGCCCAGCCTTCGCATCCGTCAACATGACCGGAAGAGGACGAAAGCAACACAGGGAAGGTCATATATCTGATGATACCCCTTTCGGCTCCCCAGATCCAGATTATAGCCCAGGCTTAGGTGAAGTCTTGGTGCGCGAAGAAGGTGTTTTCCGAAACACCAGATCCAGGGTAGCGATTCTCTATAATTATGAACCGCCTTCTTCCTCAAAGGCCCTGATCTCGCCACAGTCCAGGCGATCACCCCAATCATCTGATGGAGAAGAAGAAGACAGCGGGTATGCCTCTTCAGCAACGGTCAGTTCTGTGCGAACGGACAAAGCATCGGTTAATATGGCCGATAACGCCAATGACGACCTTCGTCAGCGTTTGGAAGCTCAGGAGCAGACCTCTAGAACTCAGCAAGAGGCCCTGGACAATATTCAACAGATGCTCGCTCAGCTCCTCAGCAACCGGAATGATGATACCGGGAGCAATCATGAGGAGGGACATCTCAGCAATGATCCGCCCAAGACGGAGAAATCTAAGGGAGGTTCTTCCCTGGATGCCGAAGTCCTTAAAGGCCTTCAAGCTCAAATCGCATCCCTAGCTCAGAGGGATGAATTAAAGAAGGTAGGGGCAGTCCGTCCTTATCCGCTGGAGTGGGATTCGGTGCCATATCCGCCAAAGTTCAAACCACCAGCGTTGCATATGTATGATGGTAAGAGCTCACCCAATCAGCACATCTACTATTTCCGGTCCCAGACCGGTAATGTTCTAAACAACGACGCCATCATGGCTAGGTTGTTCATCGGCACCTTGAAAGGGGTGGCATTCGACTGGTTCCGAAGCCTTCCTCAGGACTCTATCAATTCCTGGATCGACCTGGAAACTCGGTTCCTCTCTCGCTTCTATGAGGATGATACCGAAGTGACCATGGACAAGCTCCTTTCCACTGTACAGAGGAAAGGCGAATCTGTCCGTGAATACATTGAGCGGTTCAGAAATCTATCTCTGATGTGCCCGGCAGGGATGCCATTACCCATGCTCTTACAGACATGCAGGTACAACTTCTTGGATCAAGTAGAAGTCCGCATGGGGGCTGTCAAAGCCCATACTTGGAAGGAATTGGTCGAACAAGCTGAGATAGCCGAGAAATCGGCTAAGAAGTTCGAGCCATCCGCCCCTAGGAGCAAATGGGGCGCGAACAACAAAGGGCGCAGCGATCTCCCGCAGTCTTCCCAAGCTAAAGGGAAGGAGATTATGTCCGTCGAGCTGACCGGGGACATGCAGTCAAAGGCCAAGAAGAGCGGCGTCAACAGCCAAGAGCCCAAGTTTCCTCCGAAGCAGTACTCCTTCAGAGATGACCAGGTGGTCACGATATTCCATCTACTCCACAAAGGGAACAAAATGAAGCTACCGGATGCTCGGCGTCCCAATGAGATAGGGCGTACAAACGACCCTAAATACTGCCTCTACCACAGGATGATCCACCATCCTACTGACAAGTGCTATGTTCTCAAGGATAGAATTCAAGATTTGATCGACGCCGGAGTCCTCACATTGAAGACGGAACAGAAGAAAGTCACTGCCAATATGGTGACTCTTGAGTTCGGCACTGCCCAGAAGGTCACAGTTCCTGACGGGACCTATCCAGCCCCCACACCGCGGTTGGAAGTCAGGCATCCTCCAGCCATGACTCAATACAACGAGGGTCTCGTCCCTTTGACATTGAAGACAGGGGAAATTATGTGGATACACCCTGACCTCGTCCAAGACGTACAGCGGACGTCGAAGGACTCCAGCAAAAAGGGCAAGTCCTGCAATGTCATCTCTGTCCTGCCAGATGATGGTAATCTTACTTCGGCTTCCCTCAGCGATTCAGAAGAAGAGAAGCATGCCTGTACAGCGCAGGCAGATGCACCTCAACAGGCAGGCACCCGGTCTGGAAAATCATACTTAAGGCAGTATGACAAGTCTACTGACGAGATACAACAGCAAACGACGTCAGTACCAATGTCGGCATCCACTCCAGTCCTGACCAAAGGGAAGGAGAAGCCTAAGGAAGTGCGGTTCGACCATGTGTTGAAGAAACCGCCAGGCCAAGGGTTAGCCACGCCCTTTCGCTTTGATATATTGGCCCATTTAGCCAATATCCCGGCTCGTATCACAATACACGAGCTCCTTCGTCTCTCTAAAGAGACAAGAGAGGCACTCAGAGATGCGCTGGCTGATTCGGAGTCCTTTCTGACATGCATGCCTGAGGTTCTTGGTGACGAGATGCAGCCTTCCTGCTCAGAGTGCCATCACGCACAGTCCAAAGTGCCTGCTATTACCTTTACGGCGGAAGATATGCTTCTCAAAGACAACAAGCATGATCGACCTCTGTACTATACCGGATATATCGGTTCCACATGCATTGAAAGAGTACAAATCGATCCGGGGTCTGCACTCAGCATCATCCCCAAAAGACTCCTCTATTTCCTCGGCATACCATTGTACAGGTTGTCCGCAACCACCACTGCAATATATGGTTTCAACGCCGGGAGCAGCCATCCGCTTGGAAAGATTCGGCTCCGCTGCAGAATCGGAAGCCTGAAGTCAGAGGTGACATGCTATGTCATCGACGCTGACACATCATATAACTTGCTGCTAGGACGACCTTGGATCCATGCCAACTGGATCGTTCCTTCCACTCTCCATCAGTGCTTCAAATATGTTGAAGATGATGCGACAGTACGAACTGTCTTCGCTGAAAAGCAACCTTCAAGGGGGTGGAAAACTACTTCACCGACGCCCTCTTGTATCAAGAGGCCGACGGAACGCCTGCACAACCATTGCCAGACGATGATGAAAGTGGCAATGAGGCGGATTCAGAATCCGAAACAGGCGTGCCAGCCATTTCGATTGGCGAACCAATTGTAGCATGCTTTAATGACCCCCAATGTAATATCCCTTCCGATGAAGAGGGAGAATGGGTAATTAATGATAGTATCTCTTTTGATTATCCTGCGAGCATCGAGTCGATTAAATCCATGATGGATGGCTCTCTTCATATGCCCGTACATGAGCCAAGTTCGGCTACTACATCTGTGGAGGTTATAGAAGGGGCCACGCTGGTGATCCCTCCATCCAAACAAGGTCAGTTGCCGATAATCTTCGGCAGAGCCCGGCCAGGGAGATTCTCAACTATAGACTCAAGCTCAGAGTCGGATGCTCCACAGTTCTTTCATTACGCGCCATCAGCGCGCCATATTATGAAGAAGATGGGTTACAACCTGAAGCGGGGAGCGGGCCTAAACTTCGGAAAAGGAAGACGCAGCTTGATGCGTAATTCCATCCCAAGAGGAAAACCTGCAAATTACTATGATAGTACACGCAGGGGGTTGGGTTATGTTACACCCACATCGTCGGTGACGGTTCAGGTCAAAGACGACGAACCAATTCCATCACAGTCGGGTTCATCTGCCGAGTGGGACTCTGACATCAGCATAGGAGGAATGTTCAACGGCCTCACTGTGAATATGACTTCAGGCAGTCAATTGGAACCTGCGGACGCTGCTGATGAGGAACCTTGGGCCCAGCAATTAAGTCTCCAATGGGAAAAGCGGTTCGAGCTGCGCGAGCCACCTACCGAAGACAAGGTGATCCAGGTCAACTTGGGTAGTCAAGATCACCCCAAACCTATTTTCATAAGTGAAAGCTTATCACTCATCGAAAAGGAAGAATTGATAATGCTCGTAAAAGAGTATATAGATGTTTTCGCCTGGAGCTATGAAGACATGCCCGGACTTGATCCACAGGTCGCTATGCACCGTCTAAACATCAAGCCCGACGTTAAGCCAGTCAAGCAGCAACAACGTCGGTTCCGCCCAAACATCATGGAGGCTATTGAAGCCGAAGTTCATAAGCCCATTACTTGTGGCTTCATCCGGGAGGAACAACATCCAGATTGGGTGGCTAACATAGTCCCCGTCCTCAAGAAGAATGGGAAAATACGAATCTGCATCGACTACCGTGATCTCAATACGGCCTGTCCCAAAGATGAATTCCCACTGCCGATCACCGATGTCATGATCGACAACACATGCGGATTCGAGAGGATGTCTTTCATGGACGGCTTCTCAGGGTACAACCAGATCAAGATGTATCCTGATGACGAGAAGCATACTTCTTTCCGAACGCCATTGGGGGTATACTGCTACACTGTAATGCCCTTCGGACTGAAGAACGCCGGAGCAACCTACCAGCGGGCGATGAGCATGATCTTCCGCGACCATCTCCGAAAGACGGTGGAATGCTATGTTGACGACATTGCCGTCAAAAGCCGCAGCAAAATTGAACATCTTCGCGATCTGAGAACGATGTTCGACATAATGCGGGCTCATCAGCTGAAAATGAACCCGACAAAATCCTTCTTGGGAGTGTCCAGTGGCAAATTCCTTGGGTTCATTGTCACATCAAAAGGGATCTATCTGGACCCAGACAAAGTCAAAGTCATACAGGACATGCATCCACCGAGGAACCTCAAAGAGCTCCGAGGCTTGCAAGGCAGATTAGCCTACATCAGAAGATTCATAGCAAATCTTTCGGGCCGTTGCCAGCCCTTTACCCGCCTCATGAAAAAGGGTACTGCCTTCATATGGGACCAAGCTTGTCAAGAAGCTTATGAAGACATTAAAAGGTATCTCACAAAACCTCCGGTCTTAGTGGCCCCTACATCAGGGAAACCATTCTTGCTTTATGTAAAAGCTCTGGACTATTCCCTCGGCGCCCTCCTCGCTCAAAAGGACGACAATGGCCACGAGCAGGCCATTTATTATCTGAGCAGGACTCTCATAGGAGCGGAATCTCGCTACAATCCTATTGAGAAAGAATGTTTAGCTCTCGTCTTCGCTGTCCAGAAGACGCGACATTATTTGGTTGGCCAAACCATACATGTCATCTCCAGGGTGAACCCTTTACGTCTTCTCATGACGAAGCCAGGGTCGCTGAATTCAAGGTTGGCTAAATGGGCACTCCTGTTGTCTCAATACGACATGACCTTTACTCCTCAGAAGGCAGTTAAAGGCCAGGCCTTTGCAGAGTTCTTAGCTGCTCATCCAGTTTCAGAACATTCAAAACTTCACGAAGACATCCCTGATGAAGTCTTCGAGTCTAATGCAACCTCAGCAGAGGAAGTGTGGCAGATGTTCTTCGACGGAGCATCGCGGAGGGGCCCCAAAGGGAAAATTATTGCCGGGGTGGGGGTTGTGTTCATCTCCCCACAGGATCATATCCTTCCCAGAGCATTCTCCTTGACAGAATCATGCTCTAATAATGTAGCGGAATACAATGCTCTGCTCATCGGTCTCCAGCTCGCTCATGGAATGGGGGTACGCTACCTTGAAGCTTATGGCGATTCAAAGCTGATCATTAGCCAGGTAAAAGGCGAATATGAAGTCCGCCATGAGGACTTGGTGCCTTATTATCATACAGTCATCGAATTGGCTAGCTTATTTGAAGGCTTCTACATCGGGCATGTGTCCCGATCTCAAAATACCAAGGCGGATGCTCTCGCTGCATTAGCGACAACGCTAGCCTTACCGGCCGACACCGAGTATCACCTCACAGTCGCAACCCGGCATCTCGTATGCTCTAAGCATATGCTAAGGATCCAAGAGGTCCATAATGTCTCCGTGGATCTTAAGCCGAGGGATTGGCGCTTCCCTCTCATTGACTACGCTCTGCACGGTCTGCTTCCAGACGATCCCAAAGAAGCGGCGTCCATCAGACGAAGGTCGCTCCGTTTCTACTATGATCCCACTTTGAAGACACTCTACCGTCGTTCATATGACGGTGTCCTCCTCCGTTGTCTCTCTCATTCGGAGGCACAGGAAGTGCTTAAAGAAGCACATGATGGCACTTGCGGAGCTCATCAGCCGGGTCCAAAGCTTAAAGACAGGCTGCACAGACTTGGGTACTACTGGCCGACCATGATGGCCGATGCCACCCAATATGCACGAAGGTGTAAGGCGTGCCAGGTCCATGCAGACTTCATACACCAACCTTCGGAGTTGCTCCACCCTACTGTTGCTTCATGGCCATTTGAAGCATGGGGAGTCGATGTCGTAGGGCCAATCAGTCCCTCTTCGACAAGAGGTCACCGGTTTATCCTGGCAATAACCGATTACTTCTCAAAATGGGCAGAGGCCACACCGTTGGCCGAAGTTAAAACCTCCAATCTGGTTAGCTTCATCAAACACCAGGTCATCCATCGATTTGGTGTACCCAGACGGATCATCCATGACAATGGTCCCCAGTTCGTAAGCCAAGGGTTCTATCGGTTCTGCGATAATACCGAATTCAGAATGTGGCTTCAACCGCCTACAATCCTGCCGCCAATGGTTTAGCAGAAGCATTCAACAAGACAATCATCAAGCTGCTCAAGAAGTTTGTCTCCTCGAACAAGCGAGATTGGGACGAAAAGCTCGGTGAATGCCTTTGGGCCTACCGGACTACGGTTCGGACACCGACAGGCAATACGCCTTTCTCCCTGGTATATGGGTGCGAAGCGGTCATCCCATTAGAAATTCAGGTGCCATCATTGCGAGTAGCCCTGACTACTAAAATGACATCAGAAGACAATGATCGCCTGCGTCTTCAAGAGCTCGAAGCCCTGGACGAGAAGCGGCTGCAAGCTCAGCAACACATCGAGCTATATCAGGCTCGGATGTCAAAAGCCTTCAATAAGAAGGTCAAGCAGAGAGTCTTCCACAAAGGAGACCTAGTCTTAGCCGTCAGACGACCGATGATTATGACGCACAAGACCAAAGGCAAATTTTAGCCTAAATGGGAAGGACCGTTTGTGATAGAGACAGTCTATTCAAACGGAGCATACCGCCTTACAACTGCAGATGGCGACCTCCTCATGATGCCGATCAATGGCAAGTTCTTAAAAAGTACTATCCTTAATCAAGGATCCTGCTCTCGATCAAGTTAACATAACACCTCTGATCGAGATCCGCGCGTCCGGAATGCGCACAAAGAGAGCCTCTCTCTTTCTCCAAGCATATCAAACCTGTTGATAGCTGGGGTTTGCTTAAAATCCCAAGGGACCTGCTCCCACTTGATTCCCTCTCCAGAATCACCTACCAATTCTCATCCATAGAATGGTAGGACCACATATATTCCGCTGTTACGTTAACATTAAACCTATGACAGCAGTCCCCTCATTTCTCCTCATGAGAGCGAGACCTCCAAAGTCACTTACCAATTCTCATCCATAGAATGGTAGGACCATACATATTCCGCTGTTACGTTAACATTAAACCTATGACAGTGATTCCCTCGTTTCTCCCCGTGAAAACGAGACTATTCCCAAACTCCATTGCTATTGAGCTTAGTGGCGTCTCAATTGGTTACGTCATCGCGACCTCTGAACCAGTAGACGGCTAAGTCTCAATCTTGAGCCCTGTTGACATTTACAAAAGACAGGTCTCGATACTTATTGACATTTACAAAGATAAGTATCACCTATTTTGAGCTTGTTGACATTTACAAAAGACAAGTCTCAACCCCGAGCCCTGTTGACATTTACAAAAGACAGGTCTCGATACTCGTTGACATTTACAAAAGACGAGTATCACCTATTTTGAAGCTTGGTGGCTTCCCAACCAGTTATGTCATTGCGACCTCTGAACTGACAGATAGCCAAGCTTCATCTACCATTGAACTTAGCGGCGTCTCAATTGGTTACGTCATCGCGACCTCTGAACCAGCAGACAGCTAAGTCTCAATCCCGAGTCCTGTTGACATTTACAAAAGACAGGTCTCGATACTCGTTGACATTTACAAAAGACGAGTATCACTCATTATTGAGCTTGGTGGCTTCTCAACCAGTTATGTCATTGCGACCTCTGAACTGGCAGATAGCCAAGTCTCATCTACCATTGAGCTTAGCGGCGTCTCAATTGGTTACGTCATTGCGACCTCTGAACCAGCAGACAGCTAAGTCTCAATCTCGATGCTTGCTGACATTTACAAAAGGCAAGTATCTCCCCTTTTAGCCCCGCAATGGGCTAACCTCGAGACTGGCAACATCTCAATTGGTTATGTCATCGCGACCTCTGAACCAACAGACAGCCATGCCTCATTATCCAAACAAACAAAGACGACAAAAGAAAGAATTTTTATTAAATTCCAAAGGGATGGGATACATGGAGGAGCCTATAGGCGTACATGATAAGATCGGATCCGATCTCCGAGCGAAGCTAGCCTCGTCCTCCTGTCATCAGCAGCCTGGGCCAGCGCCTGTGATCTTAGCTCAGCCTCATCGAAGTCCACCGCTTGAGCCAGACGAGCCTCGACCTCCGCCAAAGTCGCCCTCTGTGACGACTTCTGCTCCACCAGTTCCTCACTTCGAGCCCTGAGCTGCTTAAGCCGCGCAGACTCTTCATGACGCATCTGTGTAGCCTTGGATAAGAGGAGATTTGCCTTCCAGATCATCTCTTCAGCCCTCTTAACCTTATCTTCAGCATCAAGAAGAGCACTGTTGGAAGCGTCAATTGCACTCCCAACCTCTGCCTCCTCTGTCTCCAAGGACCTCAAGTCAGTGGAGATAGCCTCAGCAGCCTCTTGAGCGGCGAGCTGAGCCTCGCGCCTCTGGGCGACAAGATGTGAGAGCCGTTCATCAGCCAAAGACGCTGCGTCTGAACTATAGAGGCGGCGCCATTCCTCCACGTCCTTCTCAAGGTCGTCTACCAGGAGCTCTAAAGCAGCAGCTTGATGGTACCCCTCAAAGTCCCGGATACACTCAATGCCACGGGAGAGGACCATCTTCAGCTTCGAGAACGGCACAGGCGAGCCCTTCAAGACGAGACCGATAGTCTGCTCCAAGCTGTTATAGAAGCTGTCGACCAGATTACCGATGAAGTCATTCTCAGCTTCATCAACCCTTGAGACAACCTCGGAGCAATCTACTATCCCAGTCGACACCGCCGCAGAAGAAGAAGCGGGAACATCGACAGCAGCAGGGCAAGCCAAAGGCGACCTCGGCGGAGTCCTCAGCGACACCAGCACGCCAGCCACCGCGGAGGTAGGACTGGCAACCACCTCCTGAGCAACAGGCTCAACCACCAGCGTTGGAGAGGTAGGGCTCACAATCACCCTCAATGTCGTATTCGGCAAAACAGTTTGCACCTCACTCGTTGATGTAACTGGAAGTGAGGATACCTCCGGGACTGCCGCCCCTTCAGCCTCTCGCCTTTCAGCTGACATGGGCTGATAAGAAGGCAGGTCGCCATACAGCGCATCCAACACAGCAGCGTCTGCCCCGATCGAAGCGCTCATATCGCCCCTTGACCCTTCAGGGAAACCCGCCGCTTCTTTCGAAGCTGATGCACTTTGGGGACGAATACCTGCAACAAAACCAAGGTCAAAAAGGAGACGCAGCGAACAGGCGAGGACCAAGAGATCTTAGTCTTACCGAAGGCCGATGTCACCTCGTCAGCCGTATCAGAATCCAGGGTCCCATCGGAAAGTTCTTACCAGACTCAACGCGGATAGCCGGCCTGCTCGCCGATTCCTCCGCAGACCACCCGATAGAGCTGGAGGCCATAGGACTTCCTTTAGAAGTCCCAGCGCCCGACGGGCCAATGTCGGCCGCATCACCTCCAGATTCCTCCGAGCGAGTAAAGGAACCAGCTGCAGCTCCATAAGCAAATAGAGGATCATACTGGTCCCCTTGCTCCCCATGCTCCTCAGCTCCTGCAACAAAAAGCAAATGATGAGTTATTTAAAGTGCGCTGAAGGCATATTATATGGAAGCCAATCTTACCAGTAGTTGGTTCAGCAACCGACGGCTCAGCCACTAATGGAGCAGCAGAAGGAGGCGCAGCAGAGGGCTCACCCTCTACCACGATGGTAGGAGTCTGGCGACGGGGCCTCTTCGCCGACGACTTCCTACGGGATCCACTCCCACGCTTCCTTTTGAAGTGGACATCAGAGTCCTCTTCCTCCACTTCCTCCGCATGTTGTGAGGGAGCTGTCCCCACTACACCAGATCCGGCTTCACGAGTATCAGCTTCATGGGCATCAACCCTCATCCCCGCCTCGAAGCAAGGGCTCCCCGCATCAGAAGCCCCGCTGTCATCTACAGCGATGAACTCCTCTATGCCAGGAACACGGACTCGTTTGCCCTCCATCTTATCGGAAGCCTTCTGCCTCATCCGATGAGAAATTAACCTCACACCCGAACGGTTGGCATTAAACCTAGCAGGTGTAGAGTTCGAGGCCGCATACCATTGGCAGAAACACAAGGTCGTCCAAAGGCCGGGATCCCTCAGCGGCGTGCGCAGCCACGCTCCAGTGTCATCCGCGGTAAAAAACCGCCAAGCACGAGCCCCATCAATGAGGCTCCCCATGAAAGCCAGGTCCGGATTGGGGTTGCCCACATACAACTGGTCATACCCAAATTGGCGGGCAAACCGGCTCGGGACGTAGGGCTCCAGGTAGCAGGTATCCCCACTCCTGTACAGCAAATGCGAGGGCCGGATACAGACCAGCCACTCGAAAACACCCCGACTCATGGGAGACCGACCTGATTCCACATCACGGAATTCCTCGTTGTATCCTGCACCCCGCAGGCGAGGAAAACAACGGAACAGGCTATAAGCGTCATAACGACGCACTAACTTACGGGCCTCGGCCACATAAGTTTTCTGCCACGAACGGCCTTCAAAGCGACAGAGAAGCGCCGTTTGAACACCCTGCGGAGGGTCTTCCCCAGCTCCAATCAAACTGGGACAGTGCAAGGCGAACCACGCCATCAAGTAGGTGTACGGTAAACCTACCCTAGGATTGGGTCCGTCACAAGGCAGGACGGCACCCTTCCCTCGCCTTGACGCCATTGGCCTACAGAAAGCCTCCGTCAGTGCACGAAGGCCCCTCTGAATACAACACACCATGGCCGGGAGAAGACCCAGACGGTGGCCATGAACCAAGCGGACGGCAGGCAGCAGCACAGTCGGGTGGACGATGTCACCCGAAGAAGAAGGCACGACACACTTCTTTAACCAGATGGTTAAGAAGCCGGCCAGCAACGCCTTGCGAGACATAGGCCGACGGGCCTGATGGTGAAAGCTCCGAAGAACATCACCCTTCCCAAGAGGACCATCATCTTCTGCCACGACGATGTCCTTTTCAGCATGCACCTCCATCCTTGCCAAAATGTCTTCTTCAGCAACTCCGCAATGAGCTGCCTCAGGTGCACTAGTCATATCTGGGAACAAGTAGTTCCCCCAGCTCTTCAAGCTCTTCGAGCTACCCTTGCCACCAATATGGATGCTGGAGCAAATGTGCAAATGGCACATCAGTTCCCGATATGTCTCGAGCAGAGCAGGCTCCTGCTTCTCCAGAATAGCCAGCTCCGCCTCACAGGGAAAGTACTCTTCGTATGGAAGAGACCCGAAGGGTAAAGCAGAGATCTCCCGCATCTCATGTAGGGCCATGCCCAACTCACCAACTGGGGTGAAGAAAGTCCCCGAGGCCGGGCAATACAACTCAAAGATGGCGTAGAAGCACGCCACCTTCATCTCGATGCCGTAGCAGGTCGCCCTGACGGCCTCATGGAGGTTTAACCTCTCTAGGTCCCCCTCAAAATGGGTGAGGATATAGTTGGTCAACTCCGCCCACCACGATCTAGGAGGGTGGACCCAACCAGGAGTCCTGAAATCGGTGGCGGGGTAGTTCCCGTCAACTTCGCAGAACTGAGTGCCAAAGGTCGGCGCCGCAGCTGGGTTCTCTCCTACTGGAAGGTCCCGCGATACCTTCCCAGGGTATAGCCCCATTATGCTACGAGGAGGGCCAGCCCTCGAATAGCCGGACTGGAATGTCAACCTCCCGACACTTACAGACTCGGCGTTTAGGCTCACGCCCCACGCCATCTTCCGAGCCTGAGTCGCGCTCGCGAAGGAAGACAAAGCGAAATGCCGCTTAGAGGACGGGAGATAGAATCTCTCGCCGTCCAACTGGAAGATCCACTGGCCTTCACCGGCCTGCAGCTGGCGATCGGGATCAGGTGCAGCATCCCCGAACATGAAGTCAGGCTTTCTGTAAGCCTGACGGTCGATATCTTCAAGCGGAGCCGTAGTCAAGATGCTCCGCATGGCCTGCGGACGACCCTCCTGGATGAGCGTATCCCGTACAAGAGAGCTCGGCTCACTGAACAATGAAGCCTGCCCATAGAACTGCAAGCTGATGCTTCCGCCTGCTCGACTGGCTACACCGAACAGACTGTTCTGGAGGCCGGAGGCGTAATGTACTGTAAAAACAGAAATGAGCTATGATTAGTTCACCAATCAAGTGGATGCGAAAGCATAAAAATTCACTAAGGCATAGCCTCGCCCAGCAAGCAGGGCCTGCAAGGCGGTAGCTTTGAAAAAGCTTCACTTCGTGGATAAAACTGCATCTTTGCAGAAAATATCCAAAGCGCCAGCTTCGCTTAAAGCAGGAAGTGACATAGCCCTAAGGGCTGACGTCATCAAAGGGGCATTATGGTCAAAAGTCATCATGACTGAGAGGACTTATTCAAGTCCTTCTCCTCAAACAGTACGGAGATGGCCCAAATTATGGCTTCGTGTGAAAGCCCAAAGAAGAACTGTCCAGTTCTTATTTCCCTGGTGCAAGCAAAATAGGGAAGTTGAAGGGAAACGAGTTCCCTGATAAGGACAGATCATATTTGATCGTCCTAATAGCCGAGTATCGGCTTCAAAAGATGGAGACCATTCTCTAATCAGATCGGAAAGTTCCTTACCAGCGACAGGTCGCTCGATGACCAGAGGAGGAACGCCCTCCGCCGCAGAAGTCGCTACTTCTTTTCCCGCTCGTCTCTTGGGCGCCATTGAAGGAATGCAAGAGTGCTCAAAGTACTCTGAAGCAAAGGAGGAAGAAGAAGAGGAAGAGATAGAAAGTTCTCTAAAAATAAAGGGAGATCTTCCTGAAAAACACCTAGAGGGGGGGGTGAATAGGTGTAAGTGCTAATCTAAGAAACTTAATGCAAACTAAGTGCGCTAAATGCGGAAGCTAATGCAAATTATGCACAAACTAATACAATACAACAAGTGTAGCCGAATTCCCCTTGCGAGGCTCTGGACTAACTCCCCTTGATTCCCCTTGAAATGGGTTGAGGTGCTATGTGAAGCTCTTGTTGGATGAGTATAAGTTAGGTACACACACACAAGCAATCCAAGCAAATAAGAATGAATAGCAATGTGAATAAATGCAAGGCAATATGAAATATGCACAACACAAGCAAATATGATATGATATGAATATGATGCTTTGCACAAATATAAGAGAGTAAGGGTTAGAGAGACAATGGATCAAACGCTAACACAAAGATTTGTTTCGAGGTTCGAGCACCTTGCTCTACATCCCCGCCTACACCACCGTGTAGGATTTCCACTATCTCAACTCCCACCGAGGGAACCTCTACCGAAGAGGATTTCTTACAACTCTAGGAGTACCTAACTCCTCTCTCAATACAACCTCCACCGAGGCCAACAACAACCAACAACAACACCTCTACCAAAGAGGCTCACAACCAAACTCCACCTCTACCGAAGAGGGAGCAAACCAATACCACTCCGATCACCTCTACCGAAGAGGGATACAACAAATAAAGGAGGGTTTACAACAATGAGGTTTACAACAAACAACCTCAAACACTCTCTTTCTTCTTTTTCCACAAAAACAAGATCCTAATAGTTTAGGATAGTATGATAGCTCAAGTGTGGAAACTATGTGTTTTGGAAAACAAGAACTCAAAGAAAACACTTGGGAAATTTCTTGTAAAAGATAAAGAATGAAAGCCAATACAAAAATCCCAAATTCCAATTTCTTTGATTTTTTCAAAACCAAAAACACAAAGAATAAATCTTGTTAGCACTTAAAACTCTTTAAAACTCTTTTAAACACTTCAGAAAACTGGTATTTTTCTTCTTGAAAAACTTGGCCAAAATCCCCAAAGAGATGGGGTTTATATAGCCCCTATACAAAACTAGCCGTTAGGCTGATGTGACAGTCTGACCAACTGCCGGTCGACCGGCCCGGTCGACCGCCAACGGTCAAAAATGTGACCGTTGGGCAGCAGCGGTCGACCGGTCCGGTCGACCGAAAATTCCCGAGAGCAGAGCTCTCAACTCGGTCGACCGGTCCGGTCGACCGACTACATGTGTCGCCAGCGTGCACGATTGTGCACATCGGTCGACCGACCCGGTCGACCGGCCACTTGGTGCGGTCGACCGGTCCGGTCGACCGAACTGGCCTGGCAGGCACAGTGCAGGGTCAGAAAAACAGTGTAAAATATTTTCTAAAAATCTTTTAACACTTCTAAAAAATTCACAAAATTTGTTTTATCATTTTATATTAAAACATACACTGTGATAAAAATTTCAAGACAATATATCAACATATCAATTTATTTTTGTGTCTTGCAAATTTTATCAAAAACAAAACTTGTATTTTTATCAAACTTGATTTTTCCAAAACATGAATAGGGATATCAAAATAAGTTTGTTTAGCAAGTTAAAAACATGTATGTATAACTAGAATACATCTACTATACATATAAAACATGTAAACTTGTTTTGATCAACTATTCATAAAAACCAAATATCAAATCATAAAACGTGTGTGTTTCTGCACTTGAGCATATCAACTATACTAAGCTTTACAAATGGATCTAAAACTCATAATCTAAACTAGGATACCTAAGTCTTCTTGACGATCTTCATCTCCAAGTAGACTCGGTCCAAACTCCGTGATTCTCCAAGTGCAAAGGTATGATCTTTAGGCTTTGGCACCGGAATCATCATGAATAGCTTCTAATCATCTTGTTGAAGCTAATCACCAACTAATATCCTGTTAATGATCTGAAACTTAGAAACACAAGAATATTAGTAAACATAACTACATGAGTGTTGATCATCATCAAAACTAGAGTGGAAAGCCATTGGGCCAACAATCTCCCCCTTTTTGATGATGACAAAACTCATGGAGTTATATATGCATGGATTAAAGTTAAGCTTCAAAGAAGCTCCCCCTTAACTCATGCATCACAATAAACATAATAGATATGCAATGAAAGCACATGATACTAAACAAAAGCATGCATCATATCTTATTATTTTTCCTTATGCATGAACTTGGTATATGCAAAACACAATCATGCATATATAAAAATAAAACTCAAATTCTTCTCCCCTTTTTGTCAATCATCAACAAAGGGGTAATCAAAACCATAAATAAACGAGGGTAAAAATCTTTCTCCCCCTTTTTGTCAATCAAAACAATGCAAACAATGTTCTCCCCCTTTTTGTCTAAAACAAAAAAAAAACAAAGTCAATAAGGGGTGACTACAAACATGATATCAATTAAAAATATGTCAATGAAGCATCTTGATATCAATAAACAAGGATCAATATATGTTATATGCTATATACATTCATGAAGAGGAAGACGCTAAGTTAGCTTCCCTACACATATGCATTACATGAAGAAAGGATGACAAGCCCTAATTCACATAACATATATTATGTAATGCATAAGAGGAGATGTGAAGCTCCCCCTACACACGTGTACCATATAAAGAAGAGATGTTAAGCTCCTCAATACACAATACACTCATCATGAATCTATATGTAAGAGAGATGTTAAGCTCTCCTTGCATATAGGCAATACAAAACACAAGTTCATATCAAATATTTTTTTTTAAAAAAAACAAAATCTTGATAAGCAAACATATAGTATATGATATACGTGTGTAAATCAAGCACAAAAGATCACATATATGTATGAAAAGATACTATCAATTGTAAGAATATATTTCATTTTGATGTTGATATCATATGTTCAAAATAACAACTTTTAATCATAAAGAGTGGAGTACAAATACCAATTGAAGTACAAAATCAAATTTTCTCCCCCTTTATGAAAAACAAACTAAAGACATGCATAGTCTTGATAACAATTTAAAAGTAATCAATTTAAACAAAATTGAAACTCAAGCACTAGCATAAACACAAACATATATATGTATGAAAGATAGATACCAATAGAAATTGATATACTTGGAATTTAAAGCATACATACATACAAAACATATATGAGTATACAAGAAGATCAAAATGATACCAATTGAAAGAGTTCAATGATACCAATTGACATAACAATAAGTTTAAGTGTATACATCATATTATCTACCACCCAATCATAATTCAAGTTTTAAAGATTTTCAATTTAGGGCATACATGAACATGATCTCCCATCCTACCGCCCTTGGAAGGTAGGGGTTTTCAAAGATAGATTTGAAAATGTAGTTTTGTTTGAAAGTCACTACCAAAATGAAGAACACCGCAACTAGTTAAGTGGAAAACTTGTTAACTAGCACGAAATCCTTCAAGTAAGGAATAAAACACAATTGTTTTTCATAAACATGAAATTCACATCATATCAAACACTCAAGTTCAATTAGTCATAAATAAGACTCATGAAAACAAAACATGAGCAAGCAATAAAGGTGAGTGTACAAATAAAGTGTGAATATCATAATCATAAAAATATTTTCATTAAGCTCAATTATTCCTTAAAACATGAAAATCATCAAAACTATCTAATCTTCAAGGCATATGTATGTCTAATACAAACTAAAGTATACATACATATCCAAAACTCAACGAGTCCACTAAATGTATATTCATGAAGGCACGTGGCTCAAAAAGATGTATATGTATAAGATTAGTTTGAACTAGATGGACATATACATGAAGTTAAACATAAATACACGAAACATGAAAAACTAAATTTTCATCACAACAAATTTCATTTCAAGGTATATGTATGAATTGTCAAACATGAAGTATACATACATATCCCTAAACACAATTGAGTCCAAATATAGATTTGCATGAAAGGCAAATGACTCAAGGGGTATACATGTATATCTTAAAGTTTGGCAATACAAACATATACATGAAGTGAAAAACTCATAAAATAAATCCAAAATGGGAATACAAGTTTAAAATGTATGAATCATCAAAACTAGACTATACTAGCACATCTAATGGGTTCAAATAAGCATTCAATTCAAACATATATAGATTTATTTGTGGCCCACTATATGTACAAGTATAAATCCTAGTCTTAATGAAAACTAACATCTAAACAAGTAATCTTAACATGAAGCATCAAAAACAAGATAAAAATCATCATGATAAAACTAAAACATGATTACTATGTAAATTCACATGTATTAAATTCATGATGAACATTATAGCTTAAACAAAAGTGAGAACACTAAATATGGGTTCATATAAGCATATGTGTCTCAAATACTATACATGTATGTCAAGGATCTAATAAACATGGAATGGACATACTAATCCATAGACATCAAAAACATGCTATAAACATTAAAACATGGAAAGCATGTAAACAATAAATGGGAGTAAAGGATTGTTACCAAAACCGAAAAAGCAACTCTCCTTGTCTCCAAAACATGGTGGTCATCTCCACCAAATCTTCCCTTGAAAGTGATGCATCCAATTTGATTTCCATTGAGTCCGGAACGCATCCACTCCAAGGTGTCATCACTCTCACGTCATGTGAGAGCCCACACCTACATCAAAAATAATAGGAGGGGTGGTCTTTGGTACCCATACTCTTTTGGGTCCATGGGGGTTAGTCTCTTCTCTAACCCAAACAAATTTCTTGGCTAAATTTTCAACATGTAAACGATCATAGCAAAATTTAGCAAGATGGCCTTTTCGACCACAATGTGTACATGTGTACACATGAGCATACATGGTGTGATGGTGTTCGTGAGGAGCATGTGTATGCCGTGGAGGGTGTGCATGCATAGAAGATGGAACTTATTTCTTTCGAACCAAGGATTCCAAGCGTGTATGGTTCTTAGCACATTGGCTCATAGTGGAGCCCAAACAATCTACTCTCTTCTTTAACATACAAATATCATCAATAATTTTGGAAGAAGAGGTACATGCATTAGGTAGACTAGATGAAGAAGCTACACTAGCATGGCAAACATGTGCATCAATTTTATTTTGCAAAACAATATTCTTATCTAAACAAACATTCAACTCATTTGAAATAGAAATGATTTTGTTTTTCAAAGCAACATTCTCTTTTAAAACAAAATCAACTTTAGAAGACAAATTTCCATTTTTCTTCAAAAGAGTTTCACAATCATTTTAGACTTTAAAAATTTATTTTCTTTTAAAGCAAGTTCCAATTGAGATCTCAATGAATCCCTTTCATTATAGACCTCAACCTTCTCTTGCAAAACACAATCAAGTCTAGCATGCAAACTTTTATTTTCTTTTTCAATATCTAGACTTTTCTTTTTCAAAATCTTATATTTTTCAATTAACTTTTCACATACTATTGAAAGTTCTTCATTTAGAGCATGGGGATCAACAATATCATTACTAGAAGAACTAGCATCATCATCACTATCATCTATGTGGGGTTCCGAATGTACCTCAAGGGAGTCATTCCCTTGGACCATGAAGCATTGTGAATCGGATTCTCCACTAGATTCCTCTTCTTGGATTGGCAATTGAAGCTTGGAGGTGGTGGTTGTTGTCAACTTGTTCCACACTGCAAAAGCGGAATCAAGATTAGAAACACACATAAGATAATCTTTAGGTAATGTGCTTCTAATAGCCTCTAGGGCTAGTGCATTGGCCCCTATATGATTACCATCACCAAGATAACATCTCTTGGTGGCGGCAAGGAAGACATGCAAACCTAGGGTCTTTAGGTACATGGACATCCTATACTTCCAAACATCAATGTTGGAAGGGTCAAAGCTAGGTGGGGTCATGAAGTCCATGGTATAAACTAAATATGTGCAAACAATCAAATGCAAATATGTAGATTAGCAAGCAAATGGATCTCACTCCTAGGATGTTAAGCCTAAGTATCAGGAGCACTAGCTCTAATACCAATTGAAAAACACCTAGAGGGGGGTGAATAGGTGTAAGTGCTAATCTAAGAAACTTAATGCAAACTAAGTGCGCTAAATGCGGAAGCTAATGCAAATTATGCACAAACTAATACAATACAACAAGTGTAGCCGAATTCCCCTTGCGAGGCTCTGGACTAACTCCCCTTGATTCCCCTTGAAATGGGTTGAGGTGCTATGTGAAGCTCTTGTTGGATGAGTATAAGTTAGGTACACACACACAAGCAATCCAAGCAAATAAGAATGAATAGCAATGTGAATAAATGCAAGGCAATATGAAATATGCACAACACAAGCAAATATGATATGATATGAATATGATGCTTTGCACAAATATAAGAGAGTAAGGGTTAGAGAGACAATGGATCAAACGCTAACACAAAGATTTGTTTCGAGGTTCGAGCACCTTGCTCTACATCCCCGCCTACACCACCGTGTAGGATTTCCACTATCTCAACTCCCACCGAGGGAACCTCTACCGAAGAGGATTTCTTACAACTCTAGGAGTACCTAACTCCTCTCTCAATACAACCTCCACCGAGGCCAACAACAACCAACAACAACACCTCTACCAAAGAGGCTCACAACCAAACTCCACCTCTACCGAAGAGGGAGCAAACCAATACCACTCCGATCACCTCTACCGAAGAGGGATACAACAAATAAAGGAGGGTTTACAACAATGAGGTTTACAACAAACAACCTCAAACACTCTCTTTCTTCTTTTTCCACAAAAACAAGATCCTAATAGTTTAGGATAGTATGATAGCTCAAGTGTGGAAACTATGTGTTTTGGAAAACAAGAACTCAAAGAAAACACTTGGGAAATTTCTTGTAAAAGATAAAGAATGAAAGCCAATACAAAAATCCCAAATTCCAATTTCTTTGATTTTTCCAAAACCCAAAAACACAAAGAATAAATCTTGTTAGCACTTAAAACTCTTTTAAAACTCTTTTAAACACTTCAGAAAACTGGTATTTTTCTTCTTGAAAAACTTGGCCAAAATCCCCAAAGAGATGGGGTTTATATAGCCCCTATACAAAACTAGCCGTTAGGCTGATGTGGCAGTCTGACCAACTGCCGGTCGACCGGCCCGGTCGACCGCCAACGGTCAAAAATGTGACCGTTGGGCAGCAGCGGTCGACCGGTCCGGTCGACCGAAAATTCCCGAGAGCAGAGCTCTCAACTCGGTCGACCGGTCTGGTCGACCGACTACATGTGTCGCCAGCGTGCACGATTGTGCACATCGGTCGACCGACCCGGTCGACCGGCCACTTGGTGCGGTCGACCGGTCCGGTCGACCGAACTGGCCTGGCAGGCACAGTGCAGGGTCAGAAAAACAGTGTAAAATATTTTCTAAAAATCTTTTAACACTTCTAAAAAATTCACAAAATTTGTTTTATCATTTTATATTAAAACATACACCTGTGATAAAAATTTCAAGACAATATATCAACATATCAATTTATTTTTGTGTCTTGCAAATTTTATCAAAAACAAAACTTGTATTTTTATCAAACTTGATTTTTCCAAAACATGAATAGGGATATCAAAATAAGTTTGTTTAGCAAGTTAAAAACATGTATGTATAACTAGAATACATCTACTATATATATAAAACATGTAAACTTGTTTTGATCAACTATTCATAAAAACCAAATATCAAATCATAAAACGTGTGTGTTTGTGCACTTGAGCATATCAACTATACTAAGCTTTACAAATGGATCTAAAACTCATAATCTAAACTAGGATACCTAAGTCTTCTTGACGATCTTCATCTCCAAGTAGACTCGGTCCAAACTCCGTGATTCTCCAAGTGCAAAGGTATGATCTTTAGGCTTTGGCACCGGAATCATCATGAATTGCTTCTAATCATCTTGTTGAAGCTAATCACCAACTAATATCCTGTTAATGATCTGAAACTTAGAAACACAAGAATATTAGTAAACATAACTACATGAGTGTTGATCATCATCAAAACTAGAGTGGAAAGCCATTGGGCCAACACTTCCCATATTCAGCCCAATCGGGCTTTTATAGGCCAATCAGCGCCTGAAACGAGGCCTCGAAAAAAGGCCCATGCCGCCGTTTCGAATTAATTCGAAACAGCGCCCGAAGCGCCTTCCCGAGAAGCGCCGGTTCAACTCTACTAAGAGTTAACTTCGCACTAGTGCAAAAGTGCGGACTTCGCACAATCCTTCAAGGGCTTCGCTGAAAGGCCTACCTTAGCCCTCTAAAAAGCGTGCTGCTCGCGAGACATGCCAGTCTCGCGAAGATCATTCGAAGAAAGGACTATGTCCTTAGCTCCGCACACAGTTTAGCCCAGCAATGGCCAAACTCTCAGTGAAAGCAAGCAAAAATCAGATGATCAGATGATGAACTTTCATTGATTCAAAAGCAAGGGTACATTGATATTACATCAAAGTTGTGTTTCATACAAACACATTCAGTTGCCCAACAAGATCATTTGAGGCATACAAGCGGTTTTATCTGCTCCCAGGCTAGACCAACGGGACAGGAAGGGCCTTCCTCCTGCATAAGGCTGTAATCAGTGGTGCCACAAGGACACGGTCATTTTTCTCCACAAAATGGCAGGTCTTGCCAGGCCATTTTTGTTGAAGCCTGGCAATAAAGCTTATCGCCGCCAACACGTCAGATCACCTATAATGGGAACTAGTTTTGATGCCACGGATCTGACGGGTGTGAGGCCCGCTCCCCTGAAGTGGATCGTCCCCGACAAAGGCCACCAAAGTTGAAAGTCGGCAACGATGTCAGTGATCTCACTGATCACCTCCGACGAAGCGGCGGCCAGCCTCACCTCAGAACGAATCATCTCGGGTAAGAGGCTGCCAACAGCCCCTGGGACGCGCATTCGCTGCCCCGAATTGTTCCTCCTGCTTAAAAGTAAAGCTTTAACCGGGGAAGCATAAGGCAATTTTATGGCTTCTTCCATCAAGTCACCAGACTGACAAGCATAGCTCACTGCAAGGCAAATTGGAGCAGATTAGCAGTCAAGCACAGAAAGAGCTGCAAAAACACTAAGTCAGATTCTTCGGCGGCAAGGTAATCCAACTTCAGTCAAGGCAGAGGATAAGCCTCGCCTGCACGGCAACCATGGGCTGGTTCAGCAAACGCCAAGTCCTAGCCTCGCCTATACGGCAAAGTCAGACTGATCTTGTGAAGAACAGTCTCAACCTCACCAATATGGCAAGACTGGCTCAACTATTGAAGAAGCCAAGTCCCAAGTCCTGCCTGCGCAGCGGACTTAAAAAGCAACGATCTTTCACTGATCAAGCCAAGATGATAGCTTCACAGAAAGCTATGATGAGATCCTTCTCTGCAGCAGCCAATTGCAAGATGAAGAACAAGGGAAGCTAATCCCTGAAGCGAGCTGCCAAAGCTAAATCAAGGGAGATGAGTTCCCTAAAAGCAGTGAAGTCTTTGAATGATCAAGACTTACTGGTCCTTGGCCGGTTAGACAACCAGAGCGGGTTTTCCCACTAATTCAGAGATCTGGGTATCTCTCACAACCAAGAGAAGAGAAGAAAGGCAAGGCATTTCTCTTCAGAGGACCTCAAGTGTCCTATTTATAGGCCCCATGGCCTGAGTGCGATCACCTCAAGCGTGGAAGCACGAGCGCATTCAAGGCATTTACTGCGCCTTGATGAAAGGGACGGTTTTCCCTTGGAACCGTGCAAAGGGAGAAACGTCTCCCTCATAAAAGGCACTTATGGCGCCTTGAATAAAGGGAATATCCTCCCTTGGAAACGTGCAAATCGGAGAACATCTCTTTCGATTGGCGCGAAAGAAGGAATGATCCTCCTCGTAACCGCCCCACGGCCGTTGGATTTGAAAAGGCAACAGGAGTTCCACAGCGAATTTATTTCTTGGAAGCCCAGATACGGAGCTACCCCGACGCGAAGCTACTCGCGAACCAGTGCAATTCTTCGGCGAATTTATCCCAAAGCAGGATTGAAGGCGAAGCTGAACTCAACCATCATGGCGACGTTCATACTCCACACCACCATCACAGCAGTTCAAAGTGTTTCGAAGTCTGGGCTATTGCAGACTCTCGAAAACTTTGAAGGGGGTCTTGTTGACACTTAAAAAAGACAAGATTCTCATTGGTCCGAACGATGTCTAAACTTGTTGACATTTACAAAAGACAAGGGACAGACGAGCTGAAGACCAGTTTTCACCCACCTCCAAGGGACAGGGAAGCGGTTTGGACTCCACTGATCCAGCAAGCAGAACAGTGAACCCGGATTGTTTCTAAACAGACCTCAGCAGGTCTAAAATGCTAGCATTTAGCATTACATTAGCCCAAGGAGATAGCCTCGTTTGAGAGGCTAGCATCATCCAGAGCATCGCCAGGAAGCTAACTGATAGCTTCGCCAAAAACCCTCTTTTCGGACTTCGCTAGGAATTGCCTCTAGCTCCGCTATAAGCTTCAAAGCGGGCAGCTCCGCTATCAGCCTGCTATGGTCAACCTTTGACCAATCAAAATCTCCTGATGAGATCAGATTCAATCTAATCAAATCCAATCAGGATTCAAATATGGCAGGTGATTGCCGCAATCTCTTGACTCTCTTGAAACGAGTAAGAGGATCAGGGAGAATCTCCTAACAATATGGAAAGGATCAAAACAGATCAACCGACTTGCCATTTTCTAGCTCCGCAGAAGCTATCCTAGCCTCACAGTAAGGCTACTTTCCAGATTCAAACAGATTCGGTTCAATCTGTTTTCATATCTTCAAAAGGGACGATTATACCCTCGCTCTCCCTATAAATAGCCCGTCAGGGGCACAGAGAGGAGAGATCGATCAATCGAGAGAAATTAACAGAGAAGGAGAGATCGATCAACGGAGAGGAATCAAGGAGAGACGCATGCATACGGGAGGACTCCACAAGCAGAGGCTTCTTCACAACGCACCGTGCGCTCTTGAATTCAGAGACTTTTTAGAGAATTGCTTTCTCTAATCAGGGTGTTGATACCCTAACATCGTCCTTCTTCTCAAGGAATCTCCGGAACCAGGCGAGAAGGAATTCCTTATTGAAGGCGATTTTGAGAAGCAGCAAGAGGGTTCTACCAATCCTCTATTCTCTGATTCCCCGAACCAGGCGAGAAGGGAATCTCATCGCTCGCATCGTCAAAGGGACAAAGTGGTCGCGCGCTGACCAGACTCCTATCGGCACATTTTCCCAGAATCTCTGAGGAGATCTACTTGTAATCTTTTGAGAATACTTGTAATTTAGCTCCTCAAACCTTTTTTGTAAGTTTTCCCCCTTTGCAAACATAATGGAAAACAGTTGCGTGTGGCTTCGAGTGAAGCTAACTCTCTGCGGAGTTAACTGAGCACTTCAGGCGAAGCTATAAGTTAGCTCCCTGATGGAGCTTTGAACGGTTCCAAGGCGAAGTTGGACAAACTTAGCCTCTCAGGTGAGGCTATCCCCTTGGGCTCATGTGATGCTAAGTGTTGATCTAATCTAGCATCTTAGACCTGCTTTGATCTCTTCAAAGACAATCTAGGCTCACTGTCTGCTTCACTGGATCAGTAGAGTCCAAGTTGCTGATCTGTCCCTCGGAGATAGGTACAAAACTGGTCGTCAGCTTGTCTGTCACTTGTCTTTTATAAATGTCAACAAGTTAGACATTGTTCCGGCCAGTCAGGATCTTGTCTTTTTTAGAGTGTCAACAAGACCCCCTTCAAAGTTTTCGAAAGTCTGCAATGGAATGGTTCAGACTCCGAAATACTTTGAATTGCTTTGATTGATGGCATGTAAAGTACGAACGTCGCCATAGTGGTTGAGTTCAGCTTCGCTTTCAATCCTGCTTCGGGATTGAAATAAGTTCGCCGAGGAATCGTGTAGATTCGCGATTCTGGGTAGCTTCGCGTCTGGGTAGTTTCGCGTTCGAGCCTCCCGAAGTAGTTTCGCTTCAAATCGGTTTTGGAACGACGTTCCTTTCCTGAGGCTAACTGCCTTTCGGCTAGTTACGAGAAGGATTGCTCCTTTTTTGAGGTTAGAATAACCTCTCTTGCATTAACGAGGGAGATCATTGCTTCCGCGTGCATTTCTGAGGGAGACTATTCCCTTTCTCAAGGCTCAGTACTTGAATGTTTTAAATTCGCTCGCGCTTCTAAGCTTGAAGCAGCGGCGGTGCGATCAGGCCATGAGGCCTATAAATAGGACATTTAAAGTCCTCTGTAGAGATGACATCTCCTGGTTGTTCAGAGAAGTATACTCAGATCTCTGAAATAGTGGGGTGTCCACTTTGGTCATTAATCGGCCAAGAACGTGTGAGTCTCGGTCATCCAGAGACTTTATCAATGGACTAATGACTTTAGGGAGTTTATCTCCCTTAATTTAGCTTTATCAGCTGCCTCAGGGATTGATTTTCCTTATTCTTCATTTTGTATCTTACTGATTTGGATCTGTTGAATCTGCCTGTTAAGTTCGCCACATAGGCAAGAATTGAGACTTAGTCTCTTCAAGGTTGTGCCAGTCTTGCCATATAGGTCGGGCCAAGACTGCGTCCCTCTGGATCAGTCTGGTTTAGCCATAAAGGCGAGGCGAGGACTTAGCTCTTTTTGACGCTCCTTCAGTATAACTGCCATAGGCGGCGCTATGACTTGGCTTATGCTGAGCTAGCCCATCATCACTGCGCAAGCGGGGCTATCCTCTGCTTAACTGAAATCCATTCTTAAAGTGCAACTGGATCGGATATAAATTGCTTCGCCTAAAGAATTTGACTTAACGTATCATGCTTGCATTTTACTTTGATTTACTGCTAACCTGTTTCCAGTTTGCGTTGTAGTGAACTGTGCCCGCCAGTCTTTTGTCTTGATGAAAGAGATCAGAGACTTGCCGCTTGATCTTCCTGTTGAAACTTTAATCCTAAGCAGGAGGAACATACTGGAGCAATTGATGCGTGTTCCAAGAAGAGGTTGGCAGTTGCTTATCCGAGATGATCCATTCTAAGAAGGGGCTGGTAGTCGCTTATCCGAGATGATCCACTTCGGGAAGGCGGACGTCACCTGTAAGGTCTCGGATCCTTCTTTTACCAATTTTCATCAAAGAAGATCCAGCTTTCTGGTGGCAACCGGTCCTTTTTCAATTTTCATCAAAGAAGATCCAGCTTCTTGATGGCAAAATCTACCATTATGCGAATGATTACGGCCTTGTGCAGGAGGAAGGCCTTTCGTGTCCAGTTAGTTTGGCTTGGAAGTAGATAGGACCACTTGTATGCCTTTGGAGCAATGATTCGGTTGTACAAACCACCTTGATGTAGTGTCAATGTATCTTCCCTTTTGAATCAAATAAAATGTTTATTTTCTACTGTTTATCTGCTTTGTTTCCCTCCTTTTCCTTTTGAATTTTGAAGGCAATTGGGATGGACCGGCGGAGCTAAACATCCTGCGAAGTTAAAGGCAAAATCCTATCTGAATCAGGAACGAGCTTCCAGCGAAGCTAGCATGAATTTTCTGCGAAGTTCGAGCTTTCAGCGGGGTTAAGGTTTATCTTTCGGCGAAGTTACTCAAACGTTGCATGAGGTCGACGCTGAACTCACGACGGAGTTAGCCCTTAGCTGGGCTGAAGTAACGCTTCTTGGGAAGGCGCTTTAGGCGCCGTTTCAAATTAAATTAAAACGACTGCCTGCGCTCCTTTCGAGGAGGCGGAGTTTTAGGCAATCATTAGCCTATAAAAGCCTGATCGGGCTGAAAGAGAAGGCACCACTTCTCTTTGAATTTTCAGAGCACTGCAAACCTTTTCTTCTTCTTCGTTTGAGAATTCAAGAACTTCTTCAGTTCTCCGATGGCTCCCAAAAGACGAGCAGGAAAAGAGGTTGCAACTTCTACGACGGAGGGTCCTTCTCCTCCTTCGGTCATCGAATGACCTATCGCGGGTAGGGACTTTCCCTTTTGTTCGGAGATTTTCATCTCTTCTTAAAGTCAATCTTTCAGCTATCTCATAATGAATCTAGAATGATCCATTGTGATCTAGTGATCTCAAGGAGTTCAAGTCCCTTAATTTCCCTTAATTTCTTGATTGGGAATCTTAGAACCGAAGGGTCTCCTCTTCAAGCTTCTGGGCGAAGCTATCCCTTATGCGGTTCACATCCTGTTGGATGATAGGATGCAACGTTAGCCTTAGAAGAGCGGTTGGAAAAGGACTTTAATGCCCTCGAAATAATTTTTAAGCAGCGATACTCTTCTGGCGAAGTTAGCTCTTGAGGCTCCTTCGCGTTGAGGCCAAGCTTCCAGAGCGAAGATAATACTTAGATATTTTCCTGCATCCTGCCTTCATGTGGAGTGCGGAGTTAAGCTGCAGCTGTGAAGCTATTGTTATGCCAGCTTTACTCGGAGAGCGAAGCTATGCCTTAACAAAAAATTACATTCTTGTTTTAGCTCTCCTTCAGCCGATAAACTAATCATAGTTTCTCCTTGTTTTTGCAGTGCACTATACTCCTGGTCCTCTGAACAGTCTCTTTGGCACAGCCAGGGGGCTGGATGGCAACGTCAGCCTGCAGTTTCAAGGGCAGGCTTCACTATTTAGCGAGCGAAGCGCTCCTGCTCGGGATGTACTTATTCATGCTGGGGATCAGCAAACCATGAGGAGCATCTTAACTACTGCTCCCCTTGAAGATTCCGACCGAAGAATCTATCAGAAGGCCCGGCTTCATGTTTGGAGATGCAGCGCCAGACAACGATCACCAGCTGCTAGTCAGAGAGGGGCAGTGGATTTTCAAATTGGATGGTGAGAAGTACTATCTCCCATCTATCAAGCGACATTTTCTCTTGTCCTTCTTTCAATGTGTGACGAGGGCTCGGAAGATGCAGTGGCAATTGGCGCGGATTACTGATTCCGTTCACGTAGGAAAGTTGATAATTCTGTCTCCCAGTTACACAAGGACAGGTCCTCCTCGCTGCATATTGGGTCTCCATCCTGGGAACGTACTTCCAGATATTCCAGTAGGAGAAAATCCCACGGTGGCTCAGACTTTTGGACATCAGTTCTTTAAGGTTTGTGACAATTATCCAGCCACTGATTTCAGGACCCCGGGGTGGATTCATCCTCCCAAGGCATGGTGGAGGGACTTGACTCTATATGTCCTTGCCTATTTTGAGGAGGATCTGGAGAGGCTGGGACTCTACGAGGCCGTTAGAGGGACCTGTTATGGCATTCAGATGAGCGTAGCGAACTTCTACACCATCTTTGAGTTGTACTGCCCGGCTACAAGGATCTTCTTCACTCCTATTAGCGAATTGGGTATGGCTCTGCACGAGATGTGAGAAGTCTCTGCTCTGCCTTTGGGGCTCTCCCATATGAAGAATATTTTCCGTGCGAGCCGGAATTGGCACTTCTGGAGAAGCAGGAGCCCGCCTTGTTTGAGACTTACCGGGAGTTGATGTGTCACCTTTACATTTGCTCCAGCATGCATGGGAGCCATAAGGGAGCTTCATGCAGATTGAAGAGCTGGGAAATTATTTGTTCCCTTACCTGGAAGGTACTCCTGAAGTAGCTCATTGTGGAGTTGCAAATGAAGACATCTTTCGCCAGATGCAAGAGCACTCTCAAGGGGATTTGATTCTGAAAGAAGATGATGGACCCTATGAGAAAGGTGATGTTCTTCGGAGTTTCCACCACCAGGCTCGTCGACCGACATCCCGGAAGGCACTTCTGGCTGATTTTTTAACGTCTGGTTGAAGAGATGTGTGGTGCCGTCCTCGTCTGGCGATGTCATTCATCCGACTGTCTTATTGCCCGTTGCTCGTCTAGTCCATGGTCGTTCTCTTAGACTTCTTCCAGCCATGGTGTGATGTATTCAAAGAGGCCTTCGTGGATTGACGGAGGCTTTCTGTAGGCCATCAACAACGAAGCGGGGAAAGGGGACTATCTTGCCTCGCGACGGGCCAAACCCCAGAATTGGTTTGCCATATACTTATTTGATGGCATGGTTTGCCCTTCACTGCCCCTCCATTATTCAAACCGGAGAGGTGCTCCCAGAAGGTGTTCGCATGGCGCTTCTCCGTCGATTCGAGGGGTGTTCGTGGTTAAAGACTTATGTGGCTGCGGTCCGTAAACTGTTGTACCATCATGACGTCTATAGCCTTTTTTGATGCTTCCCCTACATTCGCGATGCAGGCTATGGTAAAAATTCAAGGATATAGGGGAAGGGCAGACGTCATTGAGTCGGGGAGTCTTCGAATGGCTGGTTAGCATCCGGCCATCACACTTGTTGTATAGAAGCGGGGACACCTATTACCTGAAGCCCTATGTTCCGAGTCAGTTTGCCCGTCAGTTTGGGTATGACCAACTGTATGTAGGCAATCCAAACAACAGTCTGGCCTTTATGGGGAGCTTCATCGATGGAGCTCGTGCCTGACGGTTCTTCATTCCTGGCTGTACTGAGGCGCGACTGTGCATGTCGCTAAGGACTCTGAACCTTCTGGCGACCCTGGAATTCTGTCAGTGATATAGAACTTCGCGACTGTGCATGTCGCTAAGGACTCTGAACCTTCTGGCGACCCTGGAATTCTGTCAGTGATATAGAACTTCGAACTCCACACTCACTGGATTTTCTATTAATTCCTTTGGTGTGAAGTTAATCTCTCAGTGGCTGAAGCAGAAGGTCACTGAGAAGAGCGAGGGTAAGAGGGTCCACGTTTCAGGCCTCGGAGAATTCATTGCCGTTGATGATAGCGAAGCCTCGGATGCAGGAAGTTCTCATTTTGAAGCGGATACAGGTGCTGAGGCTTCAGCAGCTGCTTCTGGTGGGGTAGGCACGACCCCTATGGAACATGTTGATGTGGAAGAAATGGAGGAAGAAGATCCTGACATCCACATCAAGCGAAAGCGGGAAGGTGAATCTCGTCGGAAGAGGGTAGTGAAGAAGCCTCGTCGCTACGCTCCTACGGTTATTGCAGAGGGCGAATCATCTGTAGTGCCTCCTCCTGCTCTATTAGTCATTAAGTTATCGGCTCCTAGGCAGACTGCTGGTAAAGCTGCTCCAGACCCGGGTATGATCAACTCCGTTCTTATAATACACTCTTATTTTATACAGCTCATTGTTTACTTCATAATTCAGGAACTGAGGCGGTGAGAGACCCAAGAGTTGAAGCTGCCGGAGAACAAGGGGAGCATTATGATCCCCTGTTCACTTATAGAGAAGACGATGAAGCTGGCTATTTCGCCGTCTCGGAAGAGTCTGGAGGTGATGCGGCCGATGTAGGTCCTTCAGGTGCTGGGACTTTAAAAGGAAGCCCTATACCCTCCAGCTCTTTTGGGTGGACCACCGAGGGTTCGGCGAGCGAAGGCGGGCCGGCCGTCCGTGTTGACTCTGCCAAAGATTTTCCTATGAAACCTGAGGGGACTGATGCCGTTGTCGAAGAGTTTCAAAGAGAGACTGCGGCCACGGCAGTTGAGGCGATATCATCTTTTGGTAGTGCTTTAACCTTTTGTGAGTAATTCTTCCCGGATATTGATCATACCTTGCTTAAAAAGAGTCTTACTACAGGTGTTCCGCCTCTGGGTGCATCGACTTCAAGAGGGCCAACCAATCTTCCTGAGGGATCCAGGGGTGAAGTAAGTACTTCGACTGTGGTTTAAGACTAATTAAATTTAACTAAATAATTAATTGCAAACACTAATTAATTAAACTAATCAAACTAAACTAATCAAAAAAAAAAACGTACCTTTGATCTGTAAAAGCATGCCGCCTCCATGATGAAAAGCAAAAAAAAGGGGAAGGGGGGATATTTTCTAATAAAATAATGTGTCAAAACTCTCAAAATACAAAAAGGCTAAAGTTAACAAAAACCTAGATTTTATTAAAGGTAGCTAAAAAAATTAATACAAAAGAAAAGAAAAAAAACAAAACAAAAACCTAGCTGACGGCCTCCATACAGCAACCCAGTTTTTTTTCTTATATAATAAAGATATTTTACAAAAAAGCCCCTCAACAAATACATATTACAAATTAATTCAGTTTTGACAGGCTGATTTTGTAAATGGTCAATACGGATAACTAAACAGTCGATTCAACAAAACCTCTCAACACAAAAGTTATGATCTTCGAATTCTCTTTTCATTGACATCTTGAATGACCTCCTTTAGAGTTTTATAGAAGAAGTTATGGTCAAAATATCGGAACACGCTTGAAAAGCAATCCTCAATCTTTACAAATTGCGTGATTTCATTGCTGAAAGTAATTGGATTTCTCTTTCTCTCTCTTTTACCTGTTTCCTGCAAAATTCAATCAAATATACCCGAGTAGCATTATTTATATACAAATAATAGATAATTAGGAGTATGAAAATATGATAAAATTGTGCTCAACAAATATCCCCACACCTATCTTTTGCTAGTCCTCGAGCAAAACTAATAAAAAGAGAAAGAAAAAAACTAAACTACTCTAACTCACTTTCGTAGAAATCACGGTTGCACTTAGCACGTGCAACAAGCCGTTAAACCCCTAAGTTACCCCTAAAGGACGAGTTTTGTCTCGTGAGGGTTTTCAGTGGATTACACCCACAAAATCCAAGAAAGTTAGAGATTAAGAAATAAATAAAAGTAAAATAAGGATAACCAAAAATCAAGAAAAGAAAAACAAATTATTTTTTTAAGTTAACTAGCTAGCAAGATCATCAATTTCCATGAGTTTCATTTTTAAGTAAAACCTCAATTCAAGATATCATATTGGCTATAAAATAAAGTTTCAAATCCAAAATTTTACACCACCTATCCTAAGTTTCAGATCCTATGTACTCCGTGATCTGATGATGTAGTTCTTAAGCTTGGGAAATATTTAATCAAAACTTTCATACTTTTCTTTTTTCTTTTTTTTTCCTTCTTTTTTCTTTTTCTTTTTTACTATCTTTCGCGTAGATACCAAGGCTTCCTGAAGCCAAGGTACCTGGCTAATTGATAATCAAAATTATTATATTTTTATAGTGTCTTATCCTATTAGGCTTTCTCAGCTACCCATATAGCGAGCTTTGGGCCAATGCTCCCAAACCAGATGGTCTTAGGGTAATAAGTGTAAAATACTCCTACGGACTTAATTACTCAAGCAACTGAGGCCACAAAACTAGACTTATTAATATCTATTTTACTATATACTAAATCTTTTTTCTTTCTTTCTTTTTTTTTAGTTGCAATTAATATCCCAAGCTTATGAACTAATAGTGTAAGTGCTATTGGGTACATAATCATTTAAACTAAGTTTAGATGGTATGTCCGTTTTAGATTCTAATCTTTATCTTAAGACTTTATAACTCTTTCATCTTGATCTTACCCTTAAAATCCACTCATGAATACTAAATCACTCACCTACTAGCTAATCATTTGCAGAAAATTTTCAACTTTTTTTTTCAATTTTTTTTAAGACTCCTAAAAGAAAATAAAGATAAAGAAAGGAAAAAAAACCCTAAAAGCATAACAAATAAAAAAAATGACTCTTAAAAGAAAAAAAATGTGAATCTCCCCCCACACCTAAACTGTGTCATGTCCTAATGCACACAAATGAATACAAAAATAAAAATAATGTAGCATGTAATTTACACATTCAAAACATGCACACAATCATGATGACCATACAATCCAAGCATACAAAAGATATATAAATATAAACAGTATGTTATAATTAGAAATACTCACAGTGCATTAGAAAATCAAGCTGTCGAAACAACAAAAATTCTCCCTGTGTGTGGTGGATGCCTCTTTGCTTATCCTGTATCACTTGTAATAAACTCGGCACATAGGTTAGAGAAAGAGAAATAAAAGACTCACTAAAACTGACTCAACTAACTAAAAGAGAAATAGAAAGACTCAACAACTAAAAGAAGAAAAAAATAAAATAAAACAAATATTTACATATGTACAATTTCACAACTCCCCCACACCAAGATCTTTCTAGGTCTATTCCCTCGAGCTCGCTTCCCATCATTCCAATGGGTTCTCTTTAATGGACAAAGTGGAGAGGTTAATCTTTTTATCATTTTTAATTTCATCCTCTCCAACTTGTTCATCACTTTCCTCCATCTCTTTCTTCTCTTCTTCCCATACCTCCTCACAAATTCATCATTTTCACATGACATAATTGGAGTGTCCACAATATGATTGCCTACAAATTTAAGCTCATCCTCAAACATCATCTCAAAACATAAATCAACAATTTTCCTTGGAGGTGTGTAACTAACCAAAGCATCCCTAACCGATTCATCTAAATATATGAATTCGTCTTCAACTAGATTTTCTGAGCTTTGATTAATTAGAGATTCTTGAATCAAGTTTTGAAAAGTATGATCATTGGTTGGCTCATCGAAAGTGAAGATAGTCAAATCGAGTTTTGTTTTCTCAAAGGGAACTCTAAACTCAAGATCCTCAACACATGTTTTCTTATCATTGTGATCACACTTTTCAATAAAAAGCTCATTAAGAAACAAAGGCTCATTATTCATGTAGGCATCCTCATAATTTTGATCAGTGTGCTTCATTTTCTCCATATGAGTGGATGCAATTTTCTGCTCCTCAACACTTGTCTTTTCACAGAACTTAGAAAATTCATCCTCAAATTTCTCTTAAAGAGAACATTCATCATTGTTACATTTATTTTCATAATAAGATTCAACTGGCTCCACCTGAGTTGTATGTGTAGCCAAATAATTTCTAATCACTTCATCCAGATACTGAGGATCATTATCACATTTGTACACCTCATGGACCTTCACAACTTCCTCAACAGGCTTCTCATGTTCAAGCTCTTCAAATTGATTAAGTTGAAATAATGGGGACTCGAAGGGCATCTCGATGGAATGATTAGACATGTCACTATGGCCAACGATTTGCTCTTCGGGTCTAACTGTTTGGACTTTATTTATTTTATGAAAGTTGATGTGCTCTTGAATGGACATGGGTCGAGTTGGTAGTGGCTCAGGAACTAGTTAACTAGAAAAGGGATCCTCCTCTTTCTCACTAACCAACTCATTGGCTGGCTTGTTTAAGCAGTCTCTAATGTCATAAAGCACTTGCTTTGAAGTTTGCCTGAAAGTTTCAAAAGCTTTCTCTAGTGTTGGTTTCTTGTCCACTTGATTACCATTTAACTCAATTTGTGAAAGTTGATGGAACTCTTGAACTTGATCTGGACTTGTGGTTGAAATAGGTTGATTGAGATGAGTCATTATCTTATTCATGTGAGCACATGCCTCGATTAACTGCTGATTGGTTTCGACATAGTCTGCTGCATGGCTTTAAAACTCTTCTCTAATGTGCTTTCTTCATGCTCATTGTTAAATCCCCAAGACGGAGGTGGTGGTTCAATGTAGGACCAATTAGGTTGAGAATTCTGATATGATTGGTCTCATGAAAATTGAGGACAACTCCAACCCTCCGAATTGAAGTTTGATGGATAAGGTTCGCTCGTAGGTCCTTGAAATGTGTGGAATTGATTTTGACCTGGTCCCAACGAATACCCTATCGAAGGACACTGTTCTGAAGGATGATTTGTATCTTGACAGTGATGGCAACTCATTTGATGGTATGAAGAAATTGAGTAGTTCGTAGGATGGATGTATTCATTAAAGTCAGGAAGAGAAGTTGGTGGATGGAAAGGAGGGTCTGGCCTATAAAATGGATTGTCACCAAATGAATTTGGATAGGTCATGGGGAAAGGATTTTTTTTTAAAAAATTTTTAATTTGTTTTTTTGAATGTTTTTTTGAATTTTTAAATTATTTTTTTATTTCTTTACAATCCGGTATAGGTGTCAAAACTAAAGATAGAACACCGTGTTCCCGGCAACGGCGCCAAAAACTTGTTGGGGAGATTCTGTCTCCTCGTTTTAAATAACCGCAAGTGCACGGTCGTTCGATGTAGCACTTGAGGGTCGATCTACAGGGACAAGTGGTTCTTATGGTTTCAACACCTCTACGCGAATTGATCAAAGGTTTTGTGAGAGTTTATTCTGAACTATGTGTTAATTTAGAAAAGTCAAGCACCCAGGGTCGAATCTCCTAAACTAGCATCAAGTGGTCAATCTCAGTTTCCATATTAGTATATTGTTACTCACGAAAATCTCTATTCCTAATAGGCAAAGTAAGTCTGAACACTAGATATAAGCACAGGGTATTATCTGCATCACATGGTCCATCAAAGGTAAATAAAATGACTAAATAAATTAAAAGTAGAAAAGCAGTAAAACTCTAAGCATGGACCATTGACTATTGATACATACCCTGTCAAATAACTAGTGGCTCTAGAAATAATCTCCTAAAAGTTGTCGGTCAATTGGTGTGACAATAACCCTATATAGGAGATCCAACGAATGGTCACAAGATATTCTAGCCTAAGTTCATCTCCCCTAAATGCAAGAGGGGATCTACCTATGCATGATACAACTAACAATGATACAATCTCATAAATTAATCATACTTAAATAATTAAAATAATTAATACAACTAAATCAGTTTAAGACTATTTAAATTTAACTAAATAATTAATTGCAAACACTAATTAATTAAACTAATCAAACTAAACTAATAAAAAAAAAACGTATCTTTGATCTGTAAAAGCATGCCGCCTCCATGATGAAAAGCAAAAAAAAGGGAAGGGGGAATATTTTCTAATAAAATAATGTGTCAAAACTCTCAAAATACAAAAAGGCTAAAGTTAACAAAAACCTGGATTTTATTAAAGGTAGCTAAAAAAATTAATATAAAAGAAAAAGAAAACAAAACAAAACAAAAACCTAGCTGACGGCCTCCATACAGCAGCCCAGTTTTTTTTCTTATATAATAAAGATATTTTACAAAAAAACCCTCAACAAATACATATTACAAATTAATACAGTTTTGAGTCAGGTTGATTTTGTAAATGGCCAATACGGATAACTAAACAGTCGATTCAGCAAAACCTCTCAACACAAAAGTTGTAGATCTTCGAATTCTCTTTTCATAGACATCTTGAATGACCTCCTTCAGAGTTTTATAGAAGAAGTTATGGTCAAAATACCGGAACACGCTTGAAAAGCAACCCTCAATCTTTACAAATTGCGTGATTTCATTGTTGAAAGTAATTGGATTTCTCTTTCTCTTTCTTTTACCTGTTTCCTGCAAAATTCAATCAAATATACCCGAGTAGCATTATTTATATACAAATAATAGATAATTAGGAGTATGAAAATATGATAAAATTGTGCTCAACAGTGGCGGATGCTGCCGAGTTGGATGCTTTGTATCACGGGTTGCCCTCTTATCAGCCTGAACCTGCCAGAGGAAAGGGGATTGAGAGAACAGTAGTCATGAAACCAACCTCACTTCCAATTATATCGGTAAGTGGGGTGCCATTGGTTTTGCTGGTGCTGCCTATTTTGTCAAGCGCGGAGCTGAAGGTGATTACCAATCCTACTTCTCCAATATTGGTGGTTGAGCCAGCTCTCTCAGAAATAGTTACTAGTCCTACCTTAGTTGTGGCTGGTGTACTGGTCTCAATGAGGACTCCTCCGAGATCACCGACGACCCCTCGTGTTACTGTAGCCAGTGCTTCTATTATTTTCTCTATAGTTACACCAGTGAAGCCAGTGGAAACTCTGTCTTCAGGGGCTGCTCGTTTGCCGGGAGTAAGTGAGGCTGAGAACGAATTCGTGGCTGAGTTAGTCGACAGCTTTTATAAGAGCTTGAAGCGATCCATTGCTTTGGTCTTGAAGGGCTCGACTATCTCATTCTCTGCTTTAAAGGTGGTCCTCTCCCGAAGCATTGACAGTATCCGGGACTTTGGCAGGCCGCCACATTGGAGCTTCTGGTAGACAGATTCGAGAGGGATGTGAATGAATGGCGCCATCTTAGCCATTCAGATCTGGAGTCTTTAGTTAACGAATAACTTACGCATCTTGTTGCTCAGATACATGAAGCTCATCTCGCCGCTCAAGAAGCTGCTAAAGTAATTTCTTCTGATTTGAAATCCTTAGAGATAAGGAAAGTAGAGCTCGGGGATTCCATAGACGCTTCTAGCAGTGCTCTTCTTGACGCTGAGGATAAAATTGAAAAGGCCAAGGAAATGATCAAGAAGGCTAATCTCCTTTTGTCCAAGGCTGAACCAGTGCGTCTTGAAGAGACTGGTCGGCTTGAGCAGCTTAAGGCCCAGAATGACGAAATCTTGCGGCAGGAGCTAGCACAGAGGGCAACCTTGGTTGAAATTGAAGCTCGCTTGACCCAGACAGCAAGCTTTAATGAGGCCAGTTGAGGTCGCAAGCGCTTATCAGGGTTGCTGAAGAGAGGAAGACTAGGCTGGCCACTCTTGAAGAACAGATCAAGTCCTATGAAGCGCCGTTATAGCTTGTAATCTGTGCATTCATGTATCCCTCTTTTGGAATCAATAAAAAGTGATTTTATTTTGACTCCCCCGTTGCATTTCCAACTTGTTTTATCTTCTGAATTCTCGCTTTCAAGTTGTATTGCAGCCCTTAAAAGAAAACAGAATAATGATATAACTAATCTAATCAATGGTGATAAGCCGAGAGAGTTAGTCATACATTTGAGAAAATAGTCCTTACTGGACTAAAAGATGAGACCTGGCTATCTGCCGGTTCAGAGGTCGCAATGACATAACCGATTAAGATGTCACCAAGCTCAAAATTTTATCATATGATGACAAAGGAATAGTCCTTGCTGGACTGAAGGATGAGACTTGGCTATCTGCCGGTTCAGAGGTCGCAATGACGTAACCGATTGAGAAGCCACAAACTCAAAATTTTGTCATATGATGACAAAAAAATAGTCCTTGCCGGACTGAAAGATGAGACTTGGCTATCTGCCGGTTCAGAGGTCGCAATGACATAACCGATTGAGAAGCCACCAAGCTCAAAATTGTCATATGATGACAAAGAAATAGTCCTTGCCGGACTGAAAGATGAAACTTGGCTATCTGCCGGTTCAGAGGTCGCAATGACATAACCGATTGAGAAGCCACCAAGCTCAAAATTTTGGATGGGACTTGGAGGAAATTATCAGAGATATATTGTTAACGTGACAATCAAAGAAGTCTACTAAAAACTGAGTGGGACTCAGAAACTCACTGGGGAGTTAGGAAGTGAATCCCATAAAAGATCATATATCAGAGGTGTAATGTTAACTTGACAAAAAGAACTTCATAGGAATTCGGAAAGCAATTTGTCAGAGATGTAATGTTAACTTGACAAAAAGATATGCCAGAGGTGTAGTGTTAAATATAGCATGAAAAGGTCTCATTTTCACTGAGAAAATCGAGGAGATCACTGTCATAGGTTTAATGTTAACTTAACAGCGAAATGGATGCCAGAAGTGTAGTGTTAAACATAGCATGCAAAGGTCTCATTTTCGCTGAGAAAATCGAGGAGATCACTGTCATAGGTTTAATGTTAACTTAACAGCTAAATGGATGCCAGAGGTGTAGTGTTAAACATAGCATGGAAAGGTCTCGTTTTCACTGAGAAAATCGAGGTGATCACTGTCATAGGTTTAATGTTAACTTAACAGCGAAATGGATTTGCGGTATGAGCGATTTTGGTCAAAAATGTAGTATTAACTTGACCGAGAGATTCATTTACTGTTAAAAGTGTTTGAACATAGCAGTAATTCGAGTAGATTGGTCATTCTTTATATCTGGTCTTACCGGATGAGAATTAGTAAGTGATTTTGGAGAGGGAATCAAATGAGAACAGGTCCCTTAGGATTTTTAGCAAATCTTCAGCTGTCAACGGGTTTGATATGCCTTTACCAACTACCGTTTGAGTCGGGCTAGCCATGCTATTTCCCTCAGCATGACGAGTTGTCGAGAACTTTTGTTGGGCTTAAAGGCTAATATTTTCCTCTATCCTTAACCGTTAAAGGTGTTGGATCATTTGGTTAGTGCATGTGTAACCTTGATTCTTCTTTGAGACAACCAGTGTATGATCAGCTTCCTACTGGTTTATGGTTGTATGATCTCGTTTGGAGGAAGAGATGGGCGCTCCTTGTAACGCCCCGATCCTGGCGGATACGGAGACATTACTGCAACGTATATACGCAAGTCAGAAGTACCTTCACGTATATACGCTAAGCATCAGTACAGGCAAGAATCAGAGTACGGAAGCAGTGGTGCATTATACATTCCAACATATGAGTACAATTACAAAGTTATCACCAGAGGTGATCCAATATTACAACAATATTACATCACCAGAATGGCGCAATTACGAGAATACAAGGGATGTACATGAGTAAACGGTATAAAAGGGCACTCACGAGTTTACAAAAGGAAAACTCGAGAGGCACACAGGGGCCTGGAAGGATAGGGCTCGGAATGATCTGCTAGGGGTCCACGCTACAGCTGCGCCACTCTGATCAGCAACTGGGAGAATCCACAAGTTCCGTGCACTGGCTAGCTCCAAGCTCCATGACCTGGACATGAGAATCCAGGGGAGTCAGATGAAACTCCCCAGGCGAGTGTGATACTAAAGCAAGTGGCGAGCAAGGGTAAGCACATGTATAGTGATAAACCAAATATAGCCGAGGACGAGCAAATCTGATTGTATGGTTTCAGATCACGGCTCCATAAGACTAGTACGTCGAAGGAATAATCCAAACAAGGAAACCCTCATCTATATACCTTTATCTTATGTCACCATAATCTAAGCACATACAACCCGACTGCACTCAGGGCATGATAAGATAATGAGCAGGAGGCAGGTGGATACAAGGAATAGAGCAGGGCATGAGCAGTTAATACTATAATACTCATAAAACCGGGAATCCGATGTAAAATCCAGGACAAGCAAATATGGTAAGGCATATCACAGATTCATAGCCGTTTAAGCTGCAGGCTTCAGTATGCGTCCCATTCCACATACCTCTACTTACAACTTAAAGAGCCGGTTATTAGACACTTCATTATTACTCGTCTTACCCTGATATCTAGCTATGTGAACTAGCGTCCCAGCACACATAGATCCATATCCGAGTAAAGCAAGGTTGTTATTGGAAACCAGCGGGGGTATCAACGAACTATGTTTACAGTGGGTCCCGTGCTTGCCCGGGACCACGGTCCAGGGTGTTCTGTTGCTTGGTGACGGAACCAGCCGCAAGGCCTATCAGGAGGGACTTATGTATGCCCTTTCAGGATTCAGGAGGAGGGAGCCAGCACTCCCCTCGGTCGCCTGGAGGCCCACAGGTCAGACCGGAAGTTTTAGTTGCACAACATACCTAATACCACTGTAAACACGAACACATATTTATAGCCGCATGTTTCCCCCGACCCGATGCAAGTTGTTCCTTTTATGATTCATTAGGTTAATTATCAATTTACGGGAATAACAAGGGCAGGACATGATCAGGAATTCAGGAGTTCAGGTCACTGTATATAATACAGGATAACGGGTCACTGATCATGATACAGGATATCAGGTCACTGTACATAGTACAGGATAACAAGGCAGGGTTCCCGTAAATGTGATAATCACAGGTCAAGTATATCATGCTGGGTGTCAAGTGATAGCATGACAGGATGATGATATTAGACAGGTAACCAGTCATGTTAAGAGATTGATAATAATCTGGTGGCAAGTCATGTCATAACCAGGGTCTTGCCAAATAGTAACATGTCAGGTGTTAGATGATAACACTCAATTGTCAGGTGATGACACATCAGTTGACAGGTGATATACATGTGTTAAAAGTAATATGAAAACGACAAGTAGTATAGACAGGTGTCAGGCATGAAGTAATGGCATGGGGTAGAATAGTAGCTGAGCACAAACAAAGTGGAGCGGAACAAGCTGGAAGTACAGACAGCAAACAGTATTTAACACTGGAGCGTCTGGCGAGGTTACCGGGACGACTCGACTGAAGTACGAGCAGTAAATCCGGCAGCAACTCGCCTAGACGAATCTAGTGGTAAAGCGCTGAACGCTGATCATGATAACCAGGCGGAGCTGAACAAGCTGGAAGCACAGGCAGCGAACAGAGTTTAGACACTAATGCGCTCTGCGAGGTTACCGGGATACTCGGATCAAGACACGAGTAGAAAATCCGGCAGCAACTCGCCTAAACGAATTTAGTGGATAAAGCACTGAGCGCTAAGCATGCTCACCAGACGGAGCTGAGAAACCTGACGATCCCAATCACGCCTCTTTTGAGACAGTGAGTGACCGGAGGTTGAAGGGTCCGGAAGCCAAGTATGGTATGAGGCAGTACAATACATCACAGGCATGGTATATGTACAAGAAGGAAACTACCCTAGTACAAGCATTCGTCACAGAGCAATACATGTCCAGATATTGGCACTCGGCCATACACAAATACAGGGACTCAGCCCAATACAAAATACATGAAATGAAATACATATCGACCCGACGAAGCGGGGAAACCCAAATGGAGGCGAGAGCGAGAACACTCGCCTAAATCACCGGAAAGCCGAAAACTCTGAATCCATGGAACTCGCGCACGCGCCATAAATATAATAATATATATAAATGTTTAGAGGAAGAAAGTGAAGAGGAGAGAGGAGATACAGGGAGACGCGGGTTGGAAAGTGAGACGCGAGGGTTGCAGACGCGGGAGACGCGTCGCAGGAATAGCAGACGCGGGATAGCAGACGCGGGGTTCGCGTCGCAAGAATAGCAGACGCGGGATAGCAGACGCGGGATCGCTCTGCGAAGATATCACAAACGCGGGGTTGGAGGCCCGCGTTAGGAAACAATCAGAGAAGAGGAAAGGTAACTCCTTTGCTGCGCCCGACGAAGGGAGATTCGGCCCCAATCCAAAAGGAGGGTACCGGCCCTAAGTCGTGTCACGCAGAAGAACGCGGCCACAATCCAAAAGGAGTGGCCGGTCCTAAGTCTTACCAACGGAGGAGAACGCGGACGCGGGAATCACAAACGCGGGAGTTAGCCTCGCGTCGTGACGATACAATAACGCGAAGGCCGCGTCAAGAGAGGGGGCCCGCACGCGGGGGTAAGATCCGCGTCGGCAAGTCACAGAGAGTCAGGGAGTTCTAGAGAGAGAATTTAGGGAGGAGAGAGAGTGAGAGATCAGGTGAGAGAGAGAGAGAGGAATCCCAGGAGAGAGAAAGAGAGAATTCAAGTGGGAGAGAGATCCAGGAGGAGAGAGAGAGGATCATGAAAGAGAGAGAAAGAGAGTGAGAGAGAGTTAACAGGGGAGAGAGAGTGAAACGCAGGGAGAGAGAGAGAAATCCAGATCCAGGGAGAGAGAACAGGGGCTGCTCACGCAGCCCCTCCCCACACAAGGAGGGCCCACGAGGCCGTGGGCCCTGGAGGACTGGCCGCCGGCCAGGTGGCGCGCCGGGCGGCGCCGGCCGCCGGCGGAGGAAGAGGGGGGCAGCGCCCCCCTCCAACAGAGAAGGGAGGGGGGTTGTTGCCCCCCTCCAGCAGAGAAAGAGGGGGGCCTTGCCCCCCTCAACACACGCACAGGGGGCCCAGCCGGGCCCCCTGGCCGCCCACAGCCGCCGGCACAGCGCCGGCGGCGCCTGACCGGGGTGGCGCCGGCCACCCCAGGGAAGAAGGAGGAGGGGGCTGTTGCCCCTCCACAGCAGCGCACGGGGGCGCGAGGCCCCCGGCCGCGCCCAGGGTCGCCGGCCTTGCGCCGGCGGCGGTCAGTCCCCGCCGGAGGTGCCGGTGAGGCCGGAGATGGTGGTGGTGGCCGGATTTCGCGGGAGGAAGAGAGAGGATGAGATGAGGGAAATTGAAGGGTGGAGATGGAAGAGGAGGAAATGTAGAGAGAGGATCTAGAGAGAGGTTGGAGGTTGAAGGGAGAGAGAGGGAGAATTTGGGGGAAGAAGAAGAAGGTGCGGTGGTGGTCGTTGGCGCCAGGGGAAGGAGAAGAAAGAGAAGAAAAATGAAGAGAAAAAGAAAGAAGGGAAAATAATAAAGAGAAGGAAAAAAGAAAAATAAGGAAAAAGAAAAGAAAAGAAAAGGAGAAAGGATTGATGGGAAAGGGGAGGTGAGGTGGCCCACGTGGAGGAGTGGGCTGGATCAGATAGGAGAAAAGAAAGGAAGAAAGAGAAGAAAGAATAAGATTTGAATAAAATAATAATATTATAATATGGTCGCGAAAATCGACTGTTCCAGAAAAATCCCCAAAAATACCCGGAGGTAGAAAACGTCATCCAGAGGAATAATATGAAATCGGTTTTCAGAAATAAAATCCCATTTTCAAATTAAAAATCCGGAAGTCAGCCGCCGATACCGGTCCACACCGGGTCGGCCGGATTTGATAAATTCTGAAAAATCCCAGAAAATGTATTAAAGAATAAAATATGATTTTAAGAAGTAAAGTGAAAGCGGAATTCAGAAATTCAATCCCGATAGTCCCGGAATCAACCAGCGATACTGGCCGATACCGACTCCGGTGGAATTTCCATAAATTCGTAAAATCCTCAGAAAAAGGTATTTAGATAGGAAACGTGATTTTGAGAAATAATGTCTAAAGACACTTTTAGAAATTCCAATTAGTTTGTAATTTAAAATCTGGGAATCGGTCAGCGGTACTGGTCGACACCGGTTTTGAAGATTTTCAACTTAATCAAGGAAAATTCCGGAAAATCATAGAAAATCTAGAATATTGGAAAACGATGTTTAAAACTAAAATCGGTCAAATCGGAATACCAGAATGTCCAAATCGAACAATACCCTAGGATCGGGCCCTCGGTTCAGACTAGGGCTGACTCCGAGTCCACGAATCCAAATCCAAGACAAAACGAAAATAATTCATAATACAAAACAAATACAGGAAGTAAATCAAAAATACGATCAGAAAATGCGAATACGCAACTAAGTACGTATTCCGGGAACGGGGTGTTACACTCCTTCTGCATATCTTAGATTTGAAGGTCTTGATCAGAGGTGTAATGTTAACTTGATCATGAGAAGGATCCTTATAAAGGATAATACTTCTTTAAGAACTTGCCGTTGATCGGCATCATGAGTAAATCACCATCTGAAGTCACAAGGCGATATGCTCCGTTTGAATAAACTGTTTCTATTAGAAACGGTCCCTCCCATTTGGGCTGAAATTTGCCTTTGGTTTTGTGCGTCATGATCATGATCGTCCGACGGCTAAAACCAAATCTTCTTTCTGGAAGACTCTTTGTTTGACCTTCTTATTGAAGGCTTTTGAGATCCGAGCTTGATACCACTCAATGTGCTACTGAGCTTGTAACCGCTTCTCATCTAGGGCTTCGAGCTCTTGAAGACTTAACCGATCATTGTCCTCTGATGTGATCTTAGTGATCAGAGCGACTCGTAATGACGACATCTGGATTTTCAACGGTTGCTTCACATCCGTACACCAAGAAAAAAGGCGTATTGCCTGTCGGGGTCCGAACTGTGATTCGGTAGGCCTAAAGACATTACTAAGCTTCTCATTCTAATCTCGCTTATTCGAGGAGACGAACTTTTTGAGTAACTTAATGATTGTCTTGTTGAATGCTTCCGCCAAGCCATTAGCGGCGGGATTATAAGCAGTTGAAGCCACATTCTAGATTCGGTATTTATCAAAGAACCGATAGAATACCTGGCTTGCAAATTGGGGGCCGTTATCATGGATGATCCGCCTAGGGACACTGAATCGATGGATGACATGGTTTTTGATGAAATTAACCACGTTGGAAGCTTTGACTTCAACCAGTGGTATAGCTTCTGCCCACTTTGAAAAGTAATCGGTTATTGGTAGGATAAACCGGTGTCCTTTCGGCGAAGAAGGGCTGATTGGCCCTACGACATCGATTTCTCATGCTTCAAATGGCCATGAAGAAACAGTTGGGTGGAGCAACTCCGGAGGCTGGTGTATGAAGTCCGCATGAATTTGACATGCTTTACACCTTCGTGCATATTGGATGGCATCAGCTATCATGGTTGGCCAATAATATCCAAGCCTATGTAATTTGTCTTTAAGTTTTGGACCTGGCTGATGAGCTCCGCATATACCGTCGTGTGCTTCTTTAAGCACTTCCTCTGCCTCTGAATTAGAAAGGCAACGGAGGAGGATACCGTCGTATGAACGACGGTAAAGTTCTTCAGAGTTGGATCATAGTAAAACCGGAGAGACCTTCGTCTGATAGATGCCGCTTCTTTAGGATTGTCTGGCAGCAGATCATGTAGAGCATAGTCGATGAAAGAAAATCGCTAATCTCTCGGCTCAAGATCCATTTGTAAATCACCTAGAGGGGGGGTGAATAGGTGATGGCTAATCTAATGGTCACTTAATGCCAAATAATGCGAAAGTGTAAACTATTATGATCTAAACTAAACTCTTGCACTAAACACCACGTATAACACAAGAGTGTTGCCGAATTCCCCGTGAAGGGCTCTGGACAAACTCCTCTAGATTCCCCTTGATAAGGGTTGAGGTGCCGCGTTGGCTCTCTTGGTTAAATACAAGTGTTAGCAAACAACCCAAGCATGTATATCAATTTAGCATAAATATATATCAAGCATGTAAGGATAAGCACAATGAAAGCATGCAAGATATAAACAAGAGACAAAGAGAGAGAGAGAGAGAGAGAGCAATCGCAAACACAAGGGATTTGTTTCGAGGTTCGAGCACACTTGCTCTACATCCCCGCCTTCGACACACGAAGGATTTCCACTATAATCGATCCCACCGGATCACTCGGTGCCGCAACACCTACAACTCTCAGACTCCCTAGCCCGTACACACGCAAGCCCACCGGCTCGCCGAGGCCGCACCTCAAACAAGAGTTCGCACCCGAACCCGAAACAACCGAGTCCACACTAGGACCCGAAACAATGCGAACACAACCGTCCGCCTTCTCAATGAACAAAGTAGAACTTTGGTGATCACAACTCTTGATCACCTAAAATCCTCTCACAACAAAACCCTATAGGTAGATATAGCAATGGACGGCTCAAGTGGGTGTGTGAGAAAATAAGGATGGAAATTGTGGAGGAAAACTTAAAGAATCACTTTCAACACTCTTGATAAAATCTTCCCTTTTGATAGGAAATATTTGCTCTCAAATATGTGGAGAAAATCTTTGAAAAGAATGGAAAAAACTGGCTCTAAAAGTCTCCAAAATCTTGGTGAAAAATAATGCCCAAACCCCCAAATTTATAGGCTAAGAAAAACTAGCCGTTGGGGTCTGTCAGGCCTAACGGTCGACCGTCGGGTCGGCCGGCCAACGGTCATATTTCAGACCGTTTGAGCCATCGGTCGACCGGGTGGTCGACCGAGCCAGGATACAGAGAGCAATCTCTCTGTCCGGTCGGCCGCCCAGCCGTCCGGGGCCTTTCCAGAGAGCAGAGCTCTCTGGACGGTCGACCGGGTCGGTCGGCCGGCCATCCTGCAGAACTGGCGTGCACGTCTGTGCACGTCGATCGACCGGGTCGGTCGACCGGCTACAGCCAGATCAGAAAATTAGGGATTTAAAACATGGTCTTTTTGGCTAAAATAAAATCTCATAAAATACTGAAAAATTTACAAAAATAGTTTTACCAATATACTTTGATAAACAAACATGCTTGCACAAAATCAAGGCATGTTATAAAAGATTTGGACAATTTTTGTAATATGGAAATATTGGCTCAATTGAAAACTTGTATTTTTCTAAAACTTGTTTTCCATAACTTCTTCATGATACAAAAAACAAGATATTTTGAATTCATTAAAACATAGTGTGTATGGATATGATCCACTACACAAATAAGATATCTATGTTTTTGACATTAAACATTAAACATGGTTTTGGTTTCAAAAGACATGTACATGAGAAACATCAAAAACCAAAATAGTATTTTTCAAAATGAAAGTCTTTTCTAAATCTGAAAATTCTTTTATGAAAAGACAACTAAATCAAGAGTGTGTGTGTGATATATACTTGAGCAATCCACCAACTATTCTATCCTTTACATTTTATCTAAAAACAAAAATCTTATACCTAGACACAAGTCTTCATCTTCTTGAAGTCTTCACTTGAAGCCTTCTCATCTTCTAGACTTGGTCCAAACACGATCTAATGAGCTCAACTCTTGATGTGGTCTTGATGCATAAGCTCGTGAATCAACCGGTGCTAGCTCCAAAACTTGACTTTAAATTCTTTGTTGAAACTTCACACCTACTAAGATCTTGATAACAAATCTGTCACTAATTAAACACAAGATCATTAGTACAATAACTACATGAGTTGATCATCATCAAAACTAGAGTGATTGGCCTTTGGGCCAACAATCTCTCCTTTTTTGATGATGACAAAACTCATGAAGTTATATATGCATGGATTAAAGTAAAGCTTCAAGAAAGCTCCCCCTTAACTCATGCATAGCAAATAAACAATATAATATGGAAATGAAGCACATGAACATGTATGAAAATGTAGGAGTAAACATGCTAATCAAGCATAAAACAAAATCAAATTCTTTTTCTCCTATTTGCAAAACAAAACATATATATGCATAAATAATCTTTTTCACAAAACATGCATATAAATCCAAAATCTTTCTCCCCCTTTTTGTAAATCATCAACAAAGGGGTTAAAGTAAAAAACAAAGTCAAATAAATTTTTCTCCCCCTTTTTGTTCGAAACAAAGAACCAATGAAGGGGTAAAACAAATCAATAAAGGATTATATGCGATATACATTCATGAAGAGGAAGACGGTAAAGTAACTTCCCTACACATATACATTACATGAAAGAGGGATGATAAGCCCTAATTCACATAACGTATAATATGTAATGCATAAGAGGAGATGTGAAGCTCCCCCTACACACGTGTACCACATAAAGAAGAGTTGTCAAGCTCCTCAATATACAATACACTCATCATGAATGTATATGTAGAAGAGATGTTAAGCTCTCCTTGCATATAGGCAATACAAATCAAAACATTTTTTAAAGGTATCACTTGTAAAATCAAATTTTTAAGATACCAAAAGTAAATAATCAAATTGTAAATAAACATTACAAATTTTTAATTTTTCAACTACATAAAACATATTGATATCAATTGTAAATTTATAACAAATTTGAAGCATTTTGATACAAATTGAAAAACATGCATAAGCTTAAAAATGTCAATTGAGATACCAATTGAAAATAAAGTTTTAGATCAAGTTTAGCATAAACTTTGTGCTTTAAAGATGTATACCAAATGTAAAGTAAGCACATGAAAATCATATATATGTATGAGAAAGGATAATACCAATTGAAAATTAGAGCATACATATATAGAAAACAAAATATGAGTATACAAAAATAGAGTCAAATTGATACCAATTGAAACGATTCAATGATACCAATTGAAACAATAATGGGATCATGTGTATATCTCATAAACATTAAAGAATAAATAACTAGTTAAAATAATTTTTGAAAAACTAGTTAAAGATCCTTCAAAACATGAAATCAAAGCATATGTATTTCATGAATCATACCAAATACAAGAATTGACACTCGATCTATGAAACTCAAAAATATGTTCATGAATCAAAGTCATGACAAAATAAATAAAGTGTGAGTGTTCAAAAGTCATGTAAATAGCATTTTCATGAAAATAGACATTGAAGCTCAAAAAGTGTGAGTATCATTTTTAAATCATAAAAATTCATTTTTCATAAAAACAAAGCACACTTCTAGGTATATGTATGATTTATCCAATCCTAATAATACACATACATATCCCAAACATAAAAGAGTCTATCAATTGTATTTGCATGAAGGCAAGAGACTCACGGGTATACATGTATATTTATTAGATTTGAATTAAAAATACATATACATGAAGTAAAATCATAAAATTTGGCAAAGCATGTATAAATGAGAGAATCATCAAAACTAGGTTATACATGTGCATATAGTGGGTACAAATGAGCATGAAGTGCAAACATATATGAATCAATTTGTTCTCACTATTTGTACATGTATAAATACAAGTTTTGATAAAAACTACATTTAAACACGAATTTACCACATGAAGCACAAAAACAATTAAAACATGAACATGCTCAAAATATCACATATGAAATAGGCATGTATAGGCTAGTTATAAGCATGTAAATAAATTAGGAGTTTAGAAATAGTTACCAATTAAGGAACTATGATCCAAATCTCCAAACATGGTGGTTGTCCCACCAAACCTCCTTGATAGCGGTGCATCAACAGTATGTCCTTCAAGTCCATGCAACCACCACCAAGGCACCATCCCTCTCACATCGTGTGAGAGCCCTCACCTACATCAAAAACACATGGTGGGAGTTTTGGTACCTATTTTTTCTTGGGTCCTTGGGGGTTAGCTTTGTAAGGCACCCAAACATATTTATTAGCAAAATTTAAATGATTAATCTTGTCATAACAAAACTTTGCTAAGTGGCCTTTGCGGCCACAATGTGTACACTTGTACACCTTAAGATGCTTATGTGTATGTGTATGATCGTGGCGTGCAACATAAGCATATGCATGATGATGATGTGCATGAGAATGTGGAGCTTGTTTCTTTGAAAACATAGACTCCAATCTAGTGTGGTTAAATGCACATGTGCTCAAAGTAGAGCTCAAACAATCTATTTTAGTTTTCAAAAGATTAATCTCATTTTCATTAATAGTAGCATGTAAAGCATGATGAGAATGAGAATCACTTTTCTTATTCTTTTTAGAAAAACTTTCCTTTTCTTTTTCACATATTTTTCTTTTTAAACAAGAGTTTTCTTGAAAAACAACTTCCTTTTGTTTTTCCACAAAAACAATTTTATTTTTCAAAGATGTGTTTCCTTCACAAAGATTATTTAATTTGGACATCAAGGAAACATTCTCATTTTTCAAATTCTCATTTTTTTTTCAATGCATGCGACCTTATTTCTAAATGAATCATTTTCTTTTAGCATGCAATCAAAATTCTTTTTCAAAATTTTATTTTCTTTCTTAATCATGTCATATTTCTCAAGCAATTGTTGACAAAAAGAAGTGAGCTCATCATATGACATGTTATCATCTTCCTCAGATTCGGTAGTTACCTCAAGGGGGTTATCCCCTTGGACCATATAGCACAAGTTGGAGGTGTTGCTTCCAACGTCCGAATCGCTCCCCGCATAGTATTGTTCATTTTCGCCAAGGGAGATGAGGGTGTTCCAAACTACAAAAGCCAAATCAAGATTAGCAACCCTAGATAAATAATCATCATTTAGGGTAGATTTTAAAGCATGTAGGGCTTTTACATTAGCCTCAATATTCTTACCATTTAAACAATATGCATCATTAGTTGTGGCAAGATAAACATGAATACCTAAGGCTTTGAGGTACAAGGACATCTTCACCTTCCATATATGGATGTTAAGAATGTCAAACATGGGTGGTGACATGAAGTCCATGGTGTGTGTATAAAAATATTGTGATTAGCCTAAAATGAGGATCTTTAACTCTAGGTTGTAAGACCCAAATCAGAGTACCAAGCTCTGATACCAATTGTAAATCACCTAGAGGGGGGTGAATAGGTGATGGCTAATCTAATGGTCACTTAATGCCAAATAATGCGGAAGTGTAAACTATTATGACCTAAACTAAACTCTTACACTAAACACCACGTATAACACAAGAGTGTTGCCGAATTCTCCGTGAAGGGCTCTGGACAAACTCCTCTAGATTCCCCTCGATAAGGGTTGAGGTGCCGCGTTGGCTCTCTTGGTTAAATACAAGTGTTAGCAAACAACCCAAGCATGTATATCAATTTAGCACAAATGTATATCAAGCATGTAAGGATAAGCACAATGAAAGCATGCAAGATATAAACAAGAGACAGAGAGAGAGAGAGAGAGAGAGAGAGAGAGAGAGAGAGAGCAATCGCAAACATAAGGGATTTGTTTCGAGGTTCGAGCACACTTGCTCTACATCCCCGCCTTCGACACACGAAGGATTTCCACTATAATCGATCTCACCGGATCACTCGGTGCCGCAGCACCTACAACTCTCGGACTCCCTAGCCCGTACACACGCAAGCCCACCGGCTCGCCGAGGCCGCACCTCAAACAAGAGTTCGCACCCGAACCCGAAACAACCGAGTCCACACTAGGACCCGAAACAATGCGAACACAACCGTCCGCCTTCTCAAAGAATAAAGTAGAACTTTAGTAATCACAACTCTTGATCACCTAAAATTCTCTCACAACAAAACCCTATAGGTAGATATAGCAATGGACAGCTCAAGTGGGTGTGTGAGAAAATAAGGATGGAAATTGTGGAGGAAAACTCAAAGAATCACTTTTAACACTCTTGATAAAATCTTCCCTTTTGATAGGAAATATTTGCTCTCAAATATGTTGAGAAAACCTCTGAAAAGAATGGAAAAACTGGCTCTAAAAGTCTCCAAAATCTTGGTGAAAAACAATGCCCAAACCCCCAAATTTATAGGCTAAGAAAAACTAGCCGTTGGGGTCTGTCAGGCCTAACGGTCGACCGTCCGGTCGGCCGGCCAACGGTCATATTTCAGACCGTTTGAGCCATCGGTCGACCGGGCGGTCGACCGAGCTAGGATACAGAGAGCAATCTCTCTGTCCGGTCGGCCGCCCGGCCGTCCGGGGCCTTTCCAGAGAGCAGAGCTCTCTGGACGGTCGACCGGGTCGGTCGGTCGGCCATCCTGTAGAACTGGCGTGCACGTCTGTGCACGTCGGTCGACCGGGTCGGTCGACCGGCTACAGCCAGATCAGAAAATTTAGGGATTTAAAACATGGTCTTTTTGGCTAAAATAAAATCCCATAAAATACTGAAAAATCTACAAAAATAGTTTTACCAATATACTTTGATAAACAAACATGCTTGCACAAAATCAAGGCATGTTATAAAAGATTTGGACAATTTTTGTAATATGGAAATATTGGCTCAATTGAAAACTTGTATTTTTCTAAAACTTGTTTTCCATAACTTCTTCATGATACAAAAACAAGATATTTTGAATTCATTAAAGCATAGTGTGTATGGATATGATCCACTACACAAATAAGATATCTATGTTTTTGACATTAAGCATTAAACATGGTTTTGGTTTCAAAAGACATGTACATGAGAAACATCAAAAACCAAAATAGTATTTTTCAAAATGAAAGTCTTTTCTAAATCTGAAAATTCTTTTATGAAAAGATAACTAAATCAAGAGTGTGTGTGTGATATATACTTGAGCAATCCACCAACTATTCTATCCTTTATATTTTATCTAAAAATAAAAATCTTATACCTAGACACAAGTCTTCATCTTCTTGAAGTCTTCACTTGAAGCCTTATCATCTTCTAGACTTGGTCCAAACACGATCCAACGAGCTCAACTCTTGATGTGGTCTTGATGCATAGGCTCGTGAATCAACCGGTGCTAGTGTAACGCCCCGATCCCACGGATACGGAGACGTCACTGCGACGTGTATACGTAGGTCAGAAAATGCCCCCACGCATACACGCTAAGCAATAAGTACAACAAGGATCAGAGTGCACGACAAAGCGTGATTTTCATACATATGCCAACACAAAAGTACAAGTACTAGTCATCACAAGATATGATAAAATATTACACATTACATGTATCTTTTATCACAACTAAGTCCAAAAGTAAAAGATACGACATAAACACAAAATGCTCACGAGTAGGATGAAGATCCCGTGAGTCAAAAAGAAAGATCTGGCGCAAGGACTGGAGCTAATCAGCCTGCTCGCTAAAGAAAGCTCGATCTTCTGTGGATGGCTCCACTTCGATCCAAGCTTCGGAACCTGAACATACAAATCCAAGGGAGTCAGGACCTCCCGAAAATGAACAGGTTATAGCCAAGTGGCTAAGAGATATGAATAATAAGAACGGAACAGCATAATGAATATAAATCAACAAGTAAAGAAAGCGTAAAGAACTAAGTCAGAAAGGAATGGATGCATAGTTAAAGCCTACTATTATTATTATTACTTGTCTTACTGTGATATCTAGCTATGTGACCCAGCGTCCCAGCGCACATAGATCCATATCCTAGTAATACAAGGTTGTTATTGGAAACAGCGGGGGTATCAACGAACTATGTTTACAGTGGACCCTGTACATGCCCGGGATAACGGTCCAGGATTGTTCCGTTGCTTGGTGACGGAAGCCAGCCGCTAGGCTATTCAGGAGGGACTTATGTATGCCCTTATCATGATAGTACTCAGGAAGAGGGAGCAAGCACTCCCCTCGGTCTCCTGGAGGCCCTCAGGTTAGACCGGAATATAATTGTACAATATACCTAATGCCACTGTAAACACGAACACATATCGATGTCCGCATGTTTCCCCCCGACCTAATGTAAGTTGGTTCATTTTATACGAAGGTCAAGTGTATCATGCTTAGTTTTAAGAGATGGCATGATAAGTGGTGATATTCACTATTTAACATGTCATGAAACGAGAATATGTAATAACAAATCATGAAGTAACAAGAGATACATCCATCCAGAAATAAGTCATGTAGTACCAGTTATGAAGCATGAACAAGCATAATATAATACATATGTAACAAGGGAAATATCCAAATTCAGAAAAGAAATCAACTAAGACAAACAGTCAGAATTAGTCGACTAGGTGGAAATATTAGTCGACTAACAGTGGTATCTAGTCGACTAACAGTCTGGATTAGTCGACTAAAACTGGGTTACAGAGAGTTGGAATTCTGTTTCGGGGAAAGTTAGTCGACTAGGGTAGAAGGGTTAGTCGACTAACAGTGAACTCAAGTCGACTAACGGATACTTAAGTCGACTAAGTCTGTGACACAGAGAGTTGGGTTTCTGATTCAAGAAGGGTTAGTCGACTAGGGTAGAAACAGGAGTCGACTAACAGTGATTTCCCGAGAGTTGAGATTTATTTCCAGAAAAGGTTAGTCGACTAATAATCTGGGCAAGTCGACTAAAACTGTGTTTCAGAAACAGGTTAAGGTTCAACTAGAAGGGTTAGTCGACTAATGCCTAGGTCAAGTCGACTAATCTGGGTCTGTAAGTAGCGTACAGAACAGAATTTGCAGGTCGAATTTGAAGGTCAAATGTGTGATTTTGAAGGCACAAGTGAACAAGATGTGGAATACAAGTATACTAGGGAATTCACATGTCTTGGTGAGTAAGAATACTCACTAGGATTGGTTATTTTGGAGCTTTACGAGTTCGGTAGGATCGTTGTCGACGAAAATCACCCAAGTGGTCTCCGACGGCGAAGGAAGCTACGATCCAAGCTCCAAGGTGGTTGCTTGAGGTGGAGATGAAGTCCTTGAGGTGGTTCTTGGAGCTAGGGTTGAGGTTGAGAAGGAGGAGAGATCTCTTGGTGAGGGCTAACACTTAGGTGAAATGAAGAAAAAAGAAAAGAAATGTAAAGAGATTGTTTATATAGGTGTTAGATTTTGTAAAGGAGTTGCAAATAGTGTAATTGAGAGGGGGTTTTGTGCAAATATGGGGAGGGTGAGGTGTCCTTCACTTGGCCACTTGGCCGGCCATGGGGGAGAGAGAGAATGAGTGGGATTTAAAAAGGATTAGGTGAAAGTGAGTGGGATTATGTGGAAAATTGGAATTATTGGAAAATTGGAAAATGGAATTTTGGAAAATACCGGAATCGTCCGAAATTCAAGTATCTCGGAACGACCCGAAAATTTTACTAGAAATCAAGAATATCATTTTAAGACTCATGGTGAAATTCGTTTGAAGAAATAACTTATAGTTTTAAAACTAAAAATCCCGGAATCAGTTATCTACCGACTCCGTTGGAATTTTCATAAATTCATAAAATTCTCAGAAAAAGTATTTAGATAGAAAATATGATTCTAAGAAATAAAGTCTAAAGGACCTCCTAGAAATTCCTAACAGTTTGTGAATTAAAAATCCGAGAATCGATCAGCGGTACTGGTCGACACCGGTTTTGAAAATATTTAATTAAATTCAGGAAAATTCCAGAAAATCATAGAAAATATATAATATTGGAAAATGACTTTTAAAACTGAAATCGGTCAAATACAGGAAGTAAACCGAAAAATACGATCGAAAAACTGAACACGCAACTAAGTACGTATTCCGGGAACGGGGTATTACAATCCATCCACCTTACAAAAATTTCGTCCTCGAAATTTCATAAGGTGAAAGGTAACAGCAAAGAAGGATAACAGATAGATAAGGATGATAAGAAAGATAACAGTAGAAAGGAATAGAAGGAAGGAGTTTTACCAAATCAAGAAGTGAAGAGTTGAGGGTAACGCTCACGGACAACATCCTCTCGTTCCCATTAAGCTTCTCCAGGGGCATGTCTGTTCCAAGATACCAACACTAATGGTATGGCTTTATTCTTCAATGTCTTGACACTTCTGTCCAAAATGGCCATCGGTTGCTCTTGGTATGACAAATCCGGCTGTAGTTCCAGTTCGGAGTGATCCAGAATATGACTATCATCCTTCACATACTTCCTCAGCTGAGATACGTGGAATACATTGTGAACTCCGTCCAAAGATGGCGGTAATGCCAATCGATAAGACACATCTCCCACACGGTCTAAAATCTCGAATGGGCCGATATATCTCGGACTAAGTTTTCCACGAGTACCGAACCGGATTACTCCCTTTGTAGGTGATATCTTCAAAAACACATGATCTCCTGCCTGGAATTCCAATGGCCTTCTCAGTGTGTCTGCCCAACTCTTCTGCCGACTCTGCGCTGCCCTGAGGTGATCTCTGATAATCCTGACTTTCTCTGTTGTCTGAATCAGGATCTCCGGCCCCAAAAGTCTCCTCTCACCGACTTCATCCCAACAAATCGGTGACCTACACTTCCTTCCATACAATGCTTCAAATGGTGCCATCTTGATACTTGCCTGATAACCGTTATTATAAGAAAATTCAGCCAAGTGAAGATGGTCTTCCCATGATCCCTGGAATTCAATCATGCAGGCCCGCAACATATCTTCAAGAATCTGGATAGTCCTCTCAGATTGTCCGTCTGTCTGAGGATGATATGATGTACTGAATTTCAGACGAGTCCCTAGACTTTCTTGGAGGCTTTCCCAGAAATGAGATCTGAATCTGGTGTCTCTGTCTGATACAATACTAACTGGAACTCCATGCAGACGAACTATCTCCTTCATGTACTTGTCCGCCAGAACCTCTGTCGTCTGACCCACCCTGAATGGTATGAAGTGAGCTGATTTGGTGAGGCGATCAATGATTACCCACACAGCATTATTACCCTTAGGACTGCGAGGCAATGCCGTGACAAAATCCATGGTGATGTGCTCCCACTTCCACTCAGGAATCGATAAAGGTTGCAGAAGTCCAGCTGATCTCTGATGCTCTATCTTTATTTGCTGGCACACCAAGCACTTGGCTACAAACTGGGCTATCTCCCTCTTCATAGCATTCCACCAAAACTGCCTCTTCAAGTCCTGATACATCTTGTTTCCCCCTGGGTGTATGGAATATGCTGAACTGTGTGCTTCGGCCAAAATCTTCTGCCGAACTTCTCCTTGGGGAACACAAAGCCTGCTACCAAAATATAAGGCACCATCCGGATGAATACTGATATCAGTCCTCAATCCAGCCTCTACCTGAGCTCGGAATTTCTGCAATCTGGGATCTTCCTTTTGAGCTTCCTTGATCTCATCTATCAATGTTGACTGAATCTGCAAAGTCATGAACTGTCCTGCCTTATCACCTCCTTGTACCAACATCAAGTCCAATCTGATGATGTCTTGAATCAACTCCTTCTGCTGAGTAAGCTGGACAAGCATTCTATTCTCTGGCATCCTGCTCAGTGCATCCGGTACTGTATTGACCTTGCCTGGATGGTATTGCAAGTCAATATCATAGTCCGCCATCAGCTCCAGCCACCGTCTCTGCCTCATGTTCAACTCTTTCTTTGAGAAGATATACTTGAGACTCTTATGATCCGTATATATCAACACTTTATCTCCCAGAAGATAATGCCTCCAGATCTTCAAAGCAAATATAACAGCTGCTAGCTCCAAGTCATGAGTCGGGTAGTTCCGCTCATGAGGCTTCAGTTGCCTGGATGCATAAGCTATAACATGATCATGTTGCATAAGTACACACCCCAGGCCTTTTCCGGATGCATCACTGAATATTACCATCCCTCCTCTACCTGAGGGAGTCCTCAAGATTGGAGCTGAAATGAGTCTCTGCTTCAACTGCTCAAATGCCATAGCACATTCTTCTGTCCATATGTACCTTTCTCCTTTTCGGGTGAGCTTGGTCAACGGGGCTGCAATCCTAGAGAAGTCTTGGACAAAGCGTCTGTAATATCCGGCTAGTCCAAGAAAACTCTTAATCTCAGTCACCGTCTCCGGAATTGGCCAATCCTTCACTGCTTGGACATTGCTGGGATCCACTGAAATTCCTTCTGCTGAAACTATGTGTCCAAGGAAGGCTATACTGTCCAACCAAAAATCACACTTGCTCCTCCTAGCATGAAGCTGCTCCTGCTGAAGAGTCTGCAATACAATCCTCAAGTGTTCTGCATGCTCCTTGTTGTTCCTGGAATAGATCAAGATGTCATCTATGAAAACGACAACGAACTGATCCACGTAGGGCGAGAACACTCGGTTCATCAAATCCATGAAAACTGCGGGGGCATTGGTGACTCCGAAAGGCATAACTAGAAATTCATAGTGGCCATAACGGGTCCTGAATGCCGTCTTCGGAATATCCTCTGACTTCATCCTTAGCTGATGGTAACCCGACTGCAAATCTAATTTAGAGAATACCCGGGCTCCATGAAGCTGATCAAACAAATCATCAATCCTTGGTAAGGGATACTTGTTCTTGATGGTAACCTTGTTCAATTCTCTATAATCAATACAAAGTCTCTTACCACCATCCTTCTTGTTCGCCAATAGCACTGGAGCTCCCCATGGTGAAGCGCTTGGCCGAATCAATCCCTTGTCTGAGTACTCCTGCAGTTGCTTCTTCAGAATCTCTAACTCCGTCGGTGCCATCCTGTACGGAGCCCTAGATATAGGAGCTGTTCCAGGCACAGTATCAATTGAGAACTCAATCACCCTTTCAGGTGGTAGCCCTGAGATCTCAGCAAAGACTCCTGGAAATTCATCCCACACCGGTACTCCCTTCTGAACCTCCGAAGTAGTCAACCGAGTCTTTCCCTTGGTAGACTTCACCTCTCCACTAAATTGAAATTCCGGTTGACGGGGGATCCTGAAAATAATCTTCTTCTCCCTACAGTCAATAACTGCATAGTACTGACTGAGCCAGGTCATGCCTAAGATTACGTCGTACCCTTTGGTGTCTAGTACGAGCATATCTATGGCCAAGGTCTTATCACAAAGTTCTACTGGACAGTCAGCACAAACTCTAGAAGACATGACTACTCCATTCCCAGTACTAATCTCCCATTTGTGGTCTAACACTTTAACAGGTATAGAATGCAATGCCACAAAATGATCTGAGATAAAACAATGTGAAGCACCGGAATCGAAGAGGGCTAAAACAGGTTTAGAATGCACCCTGATATTACCTGTTATCACCTCCTCAGAAGTCTCAGCTTCTACTTCTGTCAAGTTGTAGGCTTGACCCCTTCCACGCCCTGCAGCAGTCCTAGCTCCCCTCTGGACCGGGCGAATAGCTTGCTGTGGAGGAGGGGGAGGAACTCTCCCGATCATCGGTCCCTGATTCCTCTGCCCCGGTGGCCCTGGAAGTGCTCTCTGACCGTTCGGTCCCTGAAGTGCTGGCAAAGCTTGGCCGGCTATCCCCATCCTTCTGTGTGGACAGGCTTCTATGGAATGATCTCGGGAACCACACACCAAACATAATCCATTTGCCCTACGGCAATTCTGTCGAATGTGGCCTGGCTTCCGGCAATAACTGCAGAAGGATAATGGTTGGGCCGTCTGGTAAGGAGCCGGTCTGAATGGTTGCCTCAAAGCCTGAACCTTCGCTGCTCTGTAAGGGCCTCCTCTTCCCATTGGTGCAAATGGCCTCTTCATGGCCTGGTTCCTCATCTGGCTCTCTTGCTTCTTCTCTAGCCCACGCTCCACCTCTCGAGCTATGGTGAGAACTTCAGAATAAGTCTTCAGCTGCTGGGGCATCAAGAAGACCTGAATATCCATCTGCAAGCCCTGCTGAAATCTACTAGCCCGCTTCTCCTCATCAGTTACCATGTACGGAGCAAAGCGGCTAAGCCTGAGAAATTCCGCGGCATACTCATCCACGGATCTATTCCCTTGCTGAAGTCTGATGAACTGCTCTTCCATGTCTTTCTGAGCAGTAGCAGGGAAGAATCTGCTGTAGAAACTCTTGGAGAACGTGTCCCAGGTGACAGGCTTCTCCAGTCTGGCCTCCTCCGCTAGCCACCAAGTCCTACCTATATCTTTTAACTGAATCTTGGCGACCTCAACTTGGTTCTCCTTTGGTACCCTGGCTGCATTCAGCAGATCTGATGTATCCGTCAGCCATTGCTCGGCATCCAGGGGTTTCTCTTCACCCGTGAATATGGCCGGTTGCAGCCGTCTGAAATCTGAAATATTCCCCGGCCTCTGTTCCTTAGGGGCTGCCAACTCCTGCCGAAGAAGTTCGGTCTGTTGCTGCTGGTTCTCCATCATGGTTTGAATGACCCTCAGAATGTCCACATTCTCTCCCGTGGGTCCATTCGATGCTTGTCCGGAATGGTTTCGTCCCGTCCTTCTCTCCATACCGAATTGGGATAAGATAACTGGAATTGGAAAAATGGAAGGAGTTTAGGACACAAGGGAAGGAATCAAGAAGGGATCAAGAAGGACTAGATAACTTTGTACATTGTAGTTGGCAAAAGCAAATTACAGTAATTTGCTGCTTAATTGTACTATAGGTGTGAGAGCCTAGGCTCTGATACCAACCTGTAACGCCCCGATCCCACGGATACGGAGACGTCACTGCGACGTGTATACGTAGGTCAGAAAATGCCCCCACGCATACACGCTAAGCAATAAGTACAACAAGGATCAGAGTGCACGACAAAGCGTGATTTTCATACATATGCCAACACAAAAGTACAAGTACTAGTCATCACAAGATATGATAAAATATTACACATTACATGTATCTTTTATCACAACTAAGTCCAAAAGCAAAAGATACGACATAAACACAAAATGCTCACGAGTAGGATGAAGATCCCGTGAGTCAAAAAGAAAGATCTGGCGCAAGGACTGGAGCTAATCAGCCTGCTCGCTAAAGAAAGCTCGATCTTCTGTGGATGGCTCCACTTCGATCCAAGCTTCGGAACCTGAACATACAAATCCAAGGGAGTCAGGACCTCCCGAAAATGAACAGGTTATAGCCAAGTGGCTAAGAGATATGAATAATAAGAACGGAACAGCATAATGAATATAAATCAACAAGTAAAGAAAGCGTAAAGAACTAAGTCAGAAAGGAATGGATGCATAGTTAAAGCCTACTATTATTATTATTACTTGTCTTACTGTGATATCTAGCTATGTGACCCAGCGTCCCAGCGCACATAGATCCATATCCTAGTAATACAAGGTTGTTATTGGAAACAGCGGGGGTATCAACGAACTATGTTTACAGTGGACCCCGTACATGCCCGGGATAACGGTTCAGGATTGTTCCGTTGCTTGGTGACGGAAGCCAGCCGCTAGGCTATTCAGGAGGGACTTATGTATGCCCTTATCATGATAGTACTCAGGAAGAGGGAGCAAGCACTCCCCTCGGTCTCCTGGAGGCCCTCAGGTTAGACCGGAATATAATTGTACAATATACCTAATGCCACTGTAAACACGAACACATATCGATGTCCGCATGTTTCCCCCGACCCAATGTAAGTTGGTTCATTTTATACGAAGGTCAAGTGTATCATGCTTAGTTTTAAGAGATGGCATGATAAGTGGTGATATTCACTATTTAACATGTCATGAAACGAGAATATGTAATAACAAATCATGAAGTAACAAGAGATACATCCATCCAGAAATAAGTCATGTAGTACCAGTTATGAAGCATGAACAAGCATAATATAATACATATGTAACAAGGGAAATATCCAAATTCAGAAAAGAAATCAACTAAGACAAACAGTCAGAATTAGTCGACTAGGTGGAAATATTAGTCGACTAACAGTGGTATCTAGTCGACTAACAGTCTGGATTAGTCGACTAAAACTGGGTTACAGAGAGTTGGAATTCTGTTTCGGGGAAAGTTAGTCGACTAGGGTAGAAGGGTTAGTCGACTAACAGTGAACTCAAGTCGACTAACGGATACTTAAGTCGACTAAGTCTGTGACACAGAGAGTTGGGTTTCTGATTCAAGAAGGGTTAGTCGACTAGGGTAGAAACAGGAGTCGACTAACAGTGATTTCCCGAGAGTTGAGATTTATTTCCAGAAAAGGTTAGTCGACTAATAATCTGGGCAAGTCGACTAAAACTGTGTTTCAGAAACAGGTTAAGGTTCAACTAGAAGGGTTAGTCGACTAATGCCTAGGTCAAGTCGACTAATCTGGGTCTGTAAGTAGCGTACAGAACAGAATTTGCAGGTCGAATTTGAAGGTCAAATGTGTGATTTTGAAGGCACAAGTGAACAAGATGTGGAATACAAGTATACTAGGGAATTCACATGTCTTGGTGAGTAAGAATACTCACTAGGATTAGTTATTTTGGAGCTTTACGAGTTCGGTAGGATCGTTGTCGACGAAAATCACCCAAGTGGTCTCCGACGGCGAAGGAAGCTACGATCCAAGCTCCAAGGTGGTTGCTTGAGGTGGAGATGAAGTCCTTGAGGTGGTTCTTGGAGCTAGGGTTGAGGTTGAGAAGGAGGAGAGATCTCTTGGTGAGGGCTAACACTTAGGTGAAATGAAGAAAAAAGAAAAGAAATGTAAAGAGATTGTTTATATAGGTGTTAGATTTTGTAAAGGAGTTGCAAATAGTGTAATTGAGAGGGGGTTTTGTGCAAATATGGGGAGGGTGAGGTGTCCTTCACTTGGCCACTTGGCCGGCCATGGGGGAAAGAGAGAATGAGTGGGATTTAAAAAGGATTAGGTGAAAGTGAGTGGGATTATGTGGAAAATTGGAATTATTGGAAAATTGGAAAATGGAATTTTGGAAAATACCGGAATCGTCCGAAATTCAAGTATCTCGGAACGACCCGAAAATTTTACTAGAAATCAAGAATAACATTTTAAGACTCATGGTGAAATTCGTTTGAAGAAATAACTTATAGTTTTAAAACTAAAAATCCCGGAATCAGTTATCTACCGACTCCGTTGGAATTTTCATAAATTCATAAAATTCTCAGAAAAAGTATTTAGATAGAAAATATGATTCTAAGAAATAAAGTCTAAAGGACCTCCTAGAAATTCCTAACAGTTTGTGAATTAAAAATCCGAGAATCGATCAGCGGTACTGGTCGACACCGGTTTTGAAAATATTTAATTAAATTCAGGAAAATTTCAGAAAATCATAGAAAATATATAATATTGGAAAATGACTTTTAAAACTGAAATCGGTCAAATACAGGAAGTAAACCAAAAAATACGATCGAAAAACTGAACACGCAACTAAGTACGTATTCCGGGAACGGGGTATTACAGCTAGCTCCAAAACTTGAGTTTAAATCCTTTGTTGAAGTTCCACACCTACTAAGATCTTGATAACAAATCTGTCACTAATTAAACACAAGATCATTAGTACAATAACTACATGAGTTGATCATCATCAAAACTAGAGTGATGGGCCTTTGGGCCAACACCATTGAGATATTATAGACCTATCTGGTTCTTAACATATGTTTAGAGTAGACAAGGTGTCGAGTCGCCATTGTAAGGTGATACACGGTGTCAACCGGCAAGGCTAGCGTTGTTGCTAATGCAGCAAGAGCATCCGCCTTAGTATTCTTAGATCGAGATACGTGCCCGATGTATAAGCCATTAAACAGATTAGCCATTTCGATGACTGCGTGATAATAAGGTTCCAAATCCTTGTGACGGACCTCATATTCGCCTTTAACCTGATTGATAATCAGTTTTGAATCGCCGTAAGCTTCAAGGTAGCGTACCCCCATTTCGTGGGCGAGCTGAAGACTAATGAGTAGAGCGTTGTATACCATCACATTGTTGGAGCATGATTTCGTCAGAGAAAATGCTCTAGGAAGGATATGATTTTGTGGAGAGATAAACACAACCCCCACGCCGGCAATGATCCTGCCTTTAGGGCCTATTCGTGATGCTCCATCGAAAAACACTTGCCAAACTTCATCCTCTGAAGTTACATTAGATTCGAAGACTTCATCTAGAACATCTTCATGAAGTTTTGAGTTTTCCGGAATCGGATGAGCAGCCAAGAACTCTGCAAGGGTCTGGCCTTTAACCGCCTTTTGAGGGATAAAGAACATGTCGTATTGAGACAAAAGAAGCGCCCATGTAGCTAATCTTGAATTCAATGATCCTGACTTCGTCATGAGAAGACGCAAGGATTCACTCTGGAAATGACATGTATGGTTTGGCCGACCAAATAATGTCGTGTCTTCTGAACGGCAATGACAAGAGCTAAGCACTCCTTCTCAATAGGATTATAGCAAGATTCCCTCCCTATCAGAGTCCTGCTCAGATAATAAATAGCCTGTTTGTGACCATTGTCGTCTTTTTTAGCAAGCAGGGCACCAAGAGAATGGTCCATAACTTTCACATAAAGCAAGAATAGTTTTCCTGATGTGGGAGATACCAAGACTGGAGGTTTTGTGAGATATCTCTTGATATCTTCGTAAGCTTCCTGACAAGCTTGATCCCATACAAAGGAAACACCCTTTTTCATGAGTCGGGTGAACAGTTGACAACAGCCTGAGAGATTTGCGATGAATCTTCTGATATAAGCTAGTCTACCTTGCAGGCCTCTAAGTTCTTTGAGATTCTTAGGTGGATGCATGCTCTGAATGGCTTTGACTTTGTCTGGGTCAAGATAAATTCCTTTTGATGTAATAATAAACCCAAGGAACTTGCCACTCAAAACTCCCAAGAAGGATTTTGTCGGATTCATCTTCAGCTGATGAGCCCGCATTATGTTAAACATTATTCTCAAGTCACGAAGATGGTCATTCTTATTGCGGCTTTTGACAGCAATGTCGTCGACATAGCATTCTACCATTTTTCGGAGATGATCGCGAAAAATTGTGTACATTGTCCGCTGATAGGTTGCTCCGGCGTTCTTTAGTCCGAAGGGCATCACAGTGTAGCAGTATACCCCCAATGGTGTTCGGAACGAAGTATGCTTCTTGTCTTCGGGATACATCTTAATCTGATTGTACCCTGAAAAGTCGTCCATGAAAGACATACTTTCGAATCCACAGGTATTGTCAATCATGATATCGGTGATGGGCAGTGGGAATTCATCTTTAGGACAAGCTGTATTGAGATCACGGTAGTCGATGCAGATCCGTATTTTCTCATTCTTCTTGAGGACGGGAACAATATTAGCAACCCAATCCGGATGTTGTTCCTCCCGTGTGAAACCACATGCAATGAGCTTATGAACTTCGACTTCAATAGCCTCCATAATATTCGGACGAAACCGACATTATTGCTGCTTGACTGGCTTGGCGTCAGGTTTGATATTCAAACGATGCATGACCACTTGTGGATCAAGTCCGGGCTTGTCTTCGTAGTTCCATGCAAAAATATCTATATACTCCTTTACTAGTATTATTAATTCTTCTTTTTTTATAAGTGATAAGCTCTCACTTATAAAGATGGGTTTAGGGTGATCTTAACAACCCAAGTTGACCTGAATCACCTTGTCTTCAGTAGGTGGTTCACGCTGTTCGAATCGCTTTTCCCATTGGAGACCTAATTGCTGAGCCCATGGTTCCTCATCAGTAACTTTTGCTGGCTCCAATTAACTGCTTGAAGTCATATTAACGGTGAGATTCTCGAACATCATTCTCACACTGACATATGAGTCCCACTCGGAGGAAGAGGCAGAATGTGATAGGATCGGTTTGTTATCTTCAGATTGAACCGTTGCTGGTGGTGTGGGTGTAACGTATCCCAACCCCCTGCGTGTGTTATCATAGTAATTTGCAGGTTTTCCTCTCGGCACAAAGTTACGCAGCAAACTACGTCTTCCTCTTCCAAAATTCAAGCCCTTCCCATGCTTCAGGTTGTACCCCATTTTCTTCATCATATGGTGCGCTAGTCGCGCATAATGGAAAAATTGTGGGGTGTCTGAGTCTGAACTTGAATCTGTGGCTGTGGACCCTCGTGGTTGGGCTTTACCGAATATTATTGGTAATTGACCTTCTTTGGATGGAGGGATCACTAAAACGGCCCCTTCTACAGATTCCATGGGTGTACCGGACGCACTTGGTTTATGTAAAGGCATGTGCAGAGAGCTATCCATAATGGATTCAAACAACCCAACGCTCACAGGATAATCAAAAGAAATATTATCATTAATTACCCATTCGCCCTCATCTTCAGAAGGGGTGTTTCATTGGGGATTATTAAGACATGCTATAATCGGTTCACCAATCAAAATGGCTGGCATGTCTGCTTCAGATTCTAAATCCGCCTCATTGCCATTATCATCATCGTCCGGCAATGATTCTTTCGATGTTTCACCGATCTCTTGATATAGGAGAGCGTCAGTAAATTAATTTTTCACCCCTTTGAATGGTTGCTTCTCAGCGAAGACAGTTCGTACTGTTGCATCATCTTCAACATATTTAAAACACTGGTGCAGAGTTGAGGGAACGATCCAGTTGGCGTGAATCCTCGGTCGTCCTAATAATAAGTTGTATGATGTGTCAGCGTCAATGACATAGCACGTCACTTCTGACTTCAGGCTCCCGATTCAACAACGGAGTCGAATTTTTTCAAGTGGATGACTACTCCCGGCATTAGAATCATATATTGTTGTAGTGGTTGCGGACAACCTATATAGTGGTATACCGAGGAAGTAGAGGAGCCTTTTGGGGATGATACTGAGTGCAGACCCCGGGTCAACCTGCACCCTTTCAATACATGTCAAACTGATGTATCCGGTGTAGTACAAAGGTCGATCGTGCTTGTTATCCTTGAGAAGCATATCTTCCGCTGTGAAGATAATAGCAGGTACCTTTGATTGTACATGATGGCATTCAGGGTAAGAAGACTGAGCGTCATCTTTAGGGATTTTTGGCATATACGTCAGGAATGATTCTGAATTAGCCAGTGTATCTCTGAGTGCTTCTCTTGTCTCTTTTGAGAGACGAAAGAGCTCGTGTATGGTAATACGAGCCGGGATATTAGCCAGCTGGGCCAATATGTCAAAACGAAACGGCGTGTCAAGCCCTGGGCCTGAAGGCTTCTTCAAGATATGGTCGAACCAGACTTTCTTTGGCTTCTCCTTTCCCTTGGTTGGAACCGAAGCGGGTGCTGGTACTTGTACTGACGTTGTCTGCTGTTGTGTCTCGTCAGTAGCTTTCTCTTACTGTTTTAAGTATGATTTTTCGAATCGAGTACTTGTTAGCTGAGGTACATCAGCTCACGTTGTGCAAGCGTGCTTTTCTCCTTTAGAATCGCTGAGAGAAGCTGCTGTGAGATTGTCATCGTCTGGCAGGATGGAGATGACATTGCAAGATTTGCCCGTTGACTTGAACTTCTTTGAATCTCATTGTTTGTCTTAGACAAGGTCTAGGAGTATCCACATGATTTTCCTTGTCTCGAGTGTCAAGGGAACAAGACCTTTATTCTCTTGAGTTTTAGCTGCAGGATGCTTCACTTCCAGTCGTGGTGCAGGAATCGGAAAGGTCCCGTCAGGAACTGTGACCCTTGGGGTTTTGTCGAACTCGAGGGTCACTATGTTTACAGTGACTTTCTTTTGCTCTGACTTCAGTGTCAGTACTCCGGCGTCGACCAAAGCTTGAATTCTATCCTTGAGGACAAAGCACTTATTGGTGGGATGATGAATCATCCTGTGAAAGAGACAACATTTGGGATCGTTCGTGCGTCCTATTTCATTAGGATGTCGAGCATCTGGCAGCTTCAATTTATTCTCTTTGTGGAATAAATGAAATATTGTGACCACCTGATCGTCTTTGAAGGAGTACTATTTCGGAGGAAATTTAGACTCCTGATTACTGAAGCCGCTCTTCTTGGCTTTCGACTGAACATCCCCTGACAATTCAACGGACATAGTCTTTTTCCCTTTGGCTTGAGAAGACTGTGCCATGTTGCCACGTCCTTTATTATTCATACCCCATTTGCCTTTAGGGGTGGATGGTTCAAACTTTTTAGCCGACTTTTCGGCTATTTCAGCTTGCTCGACCAGCTCTTTCCAGGTATGGGCTTTGACAGCTGGAGGCCCTCACGTAGATCCAAAAGTTTTAGTTGCACAACATACCTAATACCACTGTAAACATATTCATCACTTGAAGTCCATCAATTTTCCCCACCCGATATAAGTTGGCCTCTTTATAGTTTATTAATATGCAATTATCATATTACGGGAATAACATGAGCAAGACATGTTTAGGAGTTACATGAGTTCATAAGTACTAGAAATATAGGTCACTGTATATATAATACAGGATAACAGGACAAGATTCCTGAAATATGATAATCAAAAGACAAGTAGTAATGTATCAGGTGGCAGGTGATAAGTGATATTAAACATGTGTTTAGTGATAACGGCAAGAGTCAAGTGATAGCATGCATGAGTCAGGTGTCAAGTGATAGCATGGTGAATATCATTATCATATATTTCAATATAAGAAAACAGTACCGATGTAGGGAATCGATACTAATACAAAAAATGGTACTGATACAGGGGATCAATACGAATACTGAAAAATGGTACAAATACAGGAGATCGGTACGAATAAAGAGAAACGATACAGTTTTGAAAAACAATATGAGTACAGGTTTCAAATTCTTCATAATCATTAAGGAAAGAATAATAGCTAAATTATCAAGCAGACAATTTGGCATGCAAGCAAGCGTATATTCAAACGAAGTTAAGTAAGCTGGAGTGAAGCTAACGTACAACACTAGACGCCATTACGTTCGGCGTGGTTACCACTCGCGGCACGGCTAAACGCATACGACGGAACTAGTGTATAAATGCTATACTACCGTGTGTGGCGAAGCTGCACTCACGACATAACAACGCTCAAACGAAGTTAGCGGCAAAGCACTGAGCGATTGGTCCGCCTATCAGGCATAGTTAAAAGACCTGCCGGTCTAAACACACTTCTCTTTCGAGAAAGTGGGTGAAAACCCCAAGGCTAATAGGCCCATGGCAGAGTAAGTACCTGCAGAAGTGTCAGTATCATTTGCACGCATGTAAACACAGTAATACTAGCTATCAGTAGAGTATTGAAGTCCGGAGGCTAAGCAAAATAGGAATAAAGTAAGCAAGTAGACAAGTGAACAATCAAGCGAAGCTAAGCAAGTTAGAGCGAGGCTAACGCATAGAGCTAAACGCTATCACACCCGGTGTAGTTACCGCTCGTGGCGAAGCCACGATAACGTACAACAATGGCTCCTGGCATAACTACACTCGGACGGAGTTAGGATAGAGAGTTGAGCGCTAAACTCGCCTACCAGCGGAGCATGAGAGCCCGAAGGCTGAACGCAACCCGAAGGTTGGGTATGGAAAGCCCGGAGACTGAACGCAGGCCGAAGGCTGGGAATAGTACTTGTATGAGATGTTAGTACCACACAAGCACACATATCAACATGGCAATAATTAGACTACCGTGGAATGATGAAGCCAGGAGGTTGAGTGTAGAGCCCGGAGGCCGAGTAGAGAGTCGGAGGCTAAATGACCATGAAGGGTCGGCCATGCATTATATCAAAATAGTAAAAGAACAAATCGTAGGCAGTATATATGTACAGGAAGTAAACTACACTAATACAAGCATTCGTCACAGGTCTAATACATGTATAGTCCTAGGCACTCGACCATATACATACACAGCACACAATTCATATAAATACAGATACAATCCCAATTATAGAATAAAATACAATTTGACCCGATGAAGCAGGGAAACCCCGCAAAAGGCGAGGACACTCGCCTAAAATCTTTGAAAATGCCACAGAATCTCAGAACACCAAAAACATGTGCACATGGTCATAATATAATATAAAACATAAATATATATATATGGAGAGAGAGAGAGATTAAGAGAGAGGAGAGAGAATCAGAGAGAGAGAAACAGAGAGAGGCCACAGCCAGGTGGCCGTGGGTGGCGGTACTGGCCGTACGCCGCCGACAAGGAGGAAAGCTGGCGAAAGAGTGGGGAGAAGGAAAGTAGTTGGGGTTACGGTTTTGGTGATTTGATGATAGATGAGGTGGTTTTGATGATGGTGGAAAGGTGTTGGTGGTGGTGGTCTTGGCCGGAGGAGGCGGAGGAAGGGTAGATGAGAGAAGTGGTGGTGAAATGGTGGTGATTTGGGAAGAAGAGGTGGAATTGGTGGTGGATGGAGTTGATGGAGGAAGGAGATGGTGGTGGTTGTGGGAATTGAAGGAGGAGGAGATAGTGAGGGGCATCGGAGCTTGGTCGCCAGTCTAAGGCTTCACCGGCATCAGGTCGCAGGAGATGCAGCCATTGGAGGAGGTTGGTGACCGTTCCTTGGAGGAGAGAGGGAGTGAAGGGAAATTAGGGAGTGAGGGATAAAGAGGAAGAGAATGGGAATAAGAATAGAGAGAGATTTAGAGAGATGAAGGGGAAGAGAGAGATATTTGAGAGGGAGAGGGAGGAGGAGCTGCGCTCGGCGGTTGTGGGCTGGGGAAGAAAGAAGAAAAGAAAAAAGAAAAGGAGAAAGGAAGAGATAAAAGGGGGAGATATTTTGGAGTGGGATTTTGTGTGGTGGAGAAAAAAAGCAAAAAAGATAAAGGAAATAAAAGAAAAAGATGTGGTGGAGGAAAAGGGAAAAGGAAAAAGGAAAGTAAAAGAAAAGAAAAGAAGGAAGAAAAATACCCGGTGAAAACTCCGAGATCCGGGATAATCCAAATATTAATTTATTCAGTCAAAATTTGACAATTTCGAAAAGGTTTTCAAAAATTCTCTAAAATAGTAAATGTTATATTAAGATATATGATGAAATTAGATTCAAGAAATTCAATCTTATTTTCAAAATAAAAATCCTAAAATTTACTGGCGATACTGGTCGATACCAAAACCTATCGGACTACGATAAATTCAGAAAAATCCCTAAAAATGCACTAAGATAGAAAATGTGATTCTAAGAATAATGTAAAAGGAGATTTTAAAAATTCAACTCCGTTTGTAAATTAAAAATCCTAGAATCAACTTGCGATACCGGTCGACACCGATTTTGAAGATTTTGCAATTTAATTCGGAAAAATTTCAAAAAATCATGAAAAATCTAAAATAGTAGAAAATGATGTTTGAAACTGAAAATGGTCAAATTACCGAAAAGGCCAAATTGAGCAATATACTAGGATCGGGTCCCCGGTTCAGATTAGGGCTGACTTCGAGTCCACGATTCCGGATTTAATGCAAAATGATCGCATAAATAATCATAAAATAAAAATAAATACGGAGTGTAAATAAAAAATATGATCGAGAAATCTAAATACGTAATGATTAGTCTACAAAATTGCATTTTTATATCGCATTTTCCTACCGATTTGTGTAGAAAATAACGCTTTTCACCCGTGTTTTGGTCTCTTTTTCAGATAATCAAGACTAGAAGGGAAAAAGGATAATAAGAGCTTAATTAAACCCATTTTTGAGTAATTAAATCTAGATTTCTTGGAGGCCAAACTAGAGAGTTTCTAGAAGATACATTGAATCTAGATGTCGCGAATCTGACAAAAATTCGGATTCAAATGCCCAAATCCGACAGTACCTGGAAGGTCCCAGAAGCGAGACGAAACCGCTCGTCAGAACTAGGGACTTAACTCCCTGGTATGGCAGAAGAAATGCGGCAATTTGCCGAATTCCGCGGCAATTTTGGCAAGCCACGTGTCGATCTTTGAGCATGGCCTCGTCTCGTCTTCTAGATGATTCTTTTGCCTATAAAAAGCCCTGCAGAGGACCAAAGCTGGGGGTTACGAGAGCAGTAACTTGGTTTCTCCTCCATTAGTGTAGAGTAGTGTTGTCTTTCTTCTTCTTTCTTTTGTATTTTCATTTTGTTTTAGATTCATGTTTAGGGCTGAGTTGATTCTGGAGGGGGAGAGAGATATTGTGTAATAGAGAGTAACAATCTATGTAAAGGTGTCTCCTTTCTTCTCTATTGTAATTTTCTTCGCCTTCTACATGATGCTTAGCTAGTTTCTTCTCATGACAATCTAACTACTAACCACAAATAGCTAACCACTTGATAATCCACATGAATCTAATAACCTCTACTAGGCCTTGCTCTTGCAAGAGCCATTGATGGTTCATAATGATGGATTCTAACATTCTAACATCTAACTTGCTAACTTGCTAACCAAGCTAACTCTTTTATTTCATGCTTGCTTCTAATGATTTTGATGATCTAAGATTTGTATTAGCTTGCTCTTGATGCAAGTTTTAAATGTAAGGAACCATTTTATGTGCCATACTTTGTATTGTCTCTTGAAGCTAAGGATTAGTGATGGTCAAGGATCAATGTGAGGGAACTATCACTAAGAGGTTAGCTGTTGACTGAGATTTCCTGCACACAAAATATAATATTTTAGTTTTAAGAATATGATGTGCAAGTCTCAATTCTAATCCGCGGTAGCAGGGCTATGCGGGTCGTGATCCTCAGGGAGGGACTGCGATGGAAGCGTTAAGCAAGTTATCTCTTTTTTTTCTTTTTATTATTAGCAGTGGTATTTACAATGAATAGTATTTACAATGAAGTGAAGAAAAGAATTGTGGAAGATGTGGATCAAAACTAAAGAAAGAAAATAAAGAAAACACGTACGAACCTCTTCAGCCTGCTTACCTTTGATCCGTGCGATGATTTACCTTTTCTCGAAAGACTTGCAAGTATGGCGTATAGGAAGTTAATCGCCATAACCCATCAAGGGATCTTGTAACACCCCGCTCCCAGAATACGTACTTAGATGCGTATTCAGATTTCTCGACCGTATTTTTCGATTTACTTCTTGTATTCGTTTTGTATTATGAATTCTCTATATGATTGTTTTATCTTGGATTTGGGTTTGTGGACTCAGAGTCAGCCCTAGTCTGAACCGAGGGCCCGATCCTAGAGTATTGCTCGATTTGGATATTCTGGTATTCCGATTTGACCGATTTCAGTTTTAAACATCATTTTTCAATATTCTAGATTTTCTATGATTTTCTGGAATTTTCCTGAATTATGTTGAAAATCTTCAAAACCGGTGTCGGCCAGTACCGTTGACCGATTCCCGGAATTTTAATTTACAAACGGTTTGGAATTTCTAAAAGTGCCTTTAGACATTATTTCTTAAAATCATATTTCCTATCTAAATTCAATTTCTGGGATTTATCAGATTTTATCAAAATCCGGCCAATCCGGTGTATACCGAGATTGACGGTTGATTTCTGGATTTTTATCTTGAAAATGAGATTGAATCTTTGAAAACCGATTTCACCAAAAATCATTTTATAATATTTATGATTTTTAAGAATTTTTGGGAAGCTTTCCGGATTACTTTATTTTTGGGCCTTTCCGGTGTTTTCCCAGTTACCGAGGAGATTGTCCCGTATATTCCACTCTGTCTTTTCCCACTTTCTCTCTTCTTCCTCAAACGCGGATCTCACCAACCTGGGATTCCGCATTTATTGTAAAGATCCTCCCCATTCCGCATTTAATGCACTTCAGATCAAATCCCATCCATTATCATGACTTTCTCTCTCCTCTTTGAAACGCAGCTTTTGGCTTTCCCTAAACGCGGCTTAATCCCTGCGTTTAACCCATTCGGCCCAAACGCAGGTGAGGGCTGCGTTTTGAGTGAAGGGAATGCAAGATTCTCCTCCTTTATTGCTTTTGTCCTATATGGTATGCAACACCATTATGATATCCTCTTTTCTCTCTCTTCATTAATTCCTTCTCTTCCAAATGTCATTTCCAAGACACCCCACTCCTCTCTCATCATCACAACAAGCCAAGTGGCCAAGAGAGTCACCTCATCTCCCCATTTTGCCAAAAACCCCCTCTCCTTTATTTATTTGCATCACTTTACAAACTCAAATCCTATAAATACCTTTCCTTCACCATTCACTTCATTTTCTCTTCTTTCTCTTCACCAAAGCCTTAACCTCCACCAACTCCTCCTTAATCTCCACCACAACAACCACCACTACAACTCCTCCAACTCCTTACCTTCATCTTCTTCCTCCTTCATCTCCATGGAAACCATCACAAACTCCAAAGCTTCCACCTTCTCCTTTACCTTCTCCAAAAATACCACCACCATCAAAATCCTCCACAAACCACCATCACTCCATCTCCTCAAGGGCCGGCCACTCCTTTTGGATTGGGGCCGTGCTCTTTTTCGTTGGCAAGACTCGAAGACCGGTCCCTCCTTTTGGATTGGAGCCGTGTTCTTCTCCGTTGGCAAGACTTGGGGCCGGTACCCTCCTTTTGGATTGGGGCCGAACTTCCCTTCGTCGGGCGCAACAAAGGAATCTTGTCAGCGAGTGATTTTCCTCGCCAAGACTTTCCTAACGCGGATCTCAACCCCGCGTCTGGGCAATCCCTTAACGCGCTCCGCGCGTTTCTGAATTGGCGTGACGCTGAGTTTATACTCGCGTCCGCATTTCCTTCATGGACACGGGACTTGAACCCCGCGTTTATGACACCATCGCGACGCGATCCCCGCGTCTGTGATTCCCGCGTTTGTGTTCTTCTTGTGTTAACGCGACGCAGAACCCACGTCCGCGTCCGCGTTTCCCTCGCGTCCGCACTTGAACGCAGACCTCGCGTTTGAGGCATCTTGCGACGCGAACCCCGCGTCTGCTATTTCCGCGTCTGTGATTCCCGTGTCTGTTATTCTCGCGACGCTAACTCCCGCGTCTGCGACCCTCGCGTCTCACTTCCAAAACCCGCGTCTCCCTGTGTCTCTTTCTCTCTAGGTTTCTCTCTCTAACTCTTTCTCTCTCCTCTTCACTTTCTCTCTCCTCAAAAATATATATTATTTTATTGGCGCGTGCGCGAGTTCCATGGATTCCAGACTTTTCGGCTTTCCGGTGATTTAGGCGAGTGATCTCGCTATCCTCTTGCCTTACTATTTTATTGGTTATGCGAGTGTTCTCGCTCTCGCCTCCATTTGGGTTTCCCCGCTTCGTCGGGTCGATATGTATTCCATTTCATGTATTATGTATTGGGCTGAGTCCCTGTATTTGTGTATGGCCGAGTGCCAGTATCTGGACATGTATTGCTCTGTGACGAATGCTTGTACTAGGGTAGTTTCATTCCTGTACATATACCATGCCTGTGATGTACTTGCTGCTTTATAACATGTGGTACTAACACTGCAGGTCTCTCCATGCTTCAGCCTCCGGTTCCTCACTATCTCGTCAGAGACGTGATTGGGACCGTCAGGTTCTCAGTTCAGCCTCCGGTCACTCACTGTCTCGAAAGAGAGGTGATTGGGGCCGGCAGGTCTCTCGGTGTTCAGCCTCCGGTCACTCACTGTTCCGAAAGGGAAGTGATTGGGACCGTCAGGTCTTTGGCTTCGCCTGGTCATCATGATCAGCGTTCAGCGCTTTGTCACTAGATTCGTCTAGGCGAGATGCTGCCAGATTTCCTACTCGCACTTTAAGCCGAGTTGTCCCGGTAACCTTGCCAGACGCTCCAGGGATAAATCCTGCTTGCTGTCTGTATCCCAGCTTGCTCAGCTCCGCTTAGTTGTGCTCAGCTACTGCTTTACTACATGCTAATGCCTGTCTCCTGTTTATACTACTTGTCATTACATGATACCTTTTAACACATGTATATCACCTGACAACTGATTTGTTATCATCTAGCACTTGACATGTTACCACTTGGCAAGACCCTTGTTATGACATGACTTGCCACCAGACTACTATCAACCTCTTGACATGATTGATTACCTGCCTCCTGTTATACCTGTTATGTTAATACTTGACTTGTGATTATCACATTACGGGAATCCTGACCTGTTATCCTGAATGGAACTAAGTGCCACACAGCACAAAGTGCCACACCATACACGGTGGGGGCCACCTCTTGAATCTGTGGGGGCCACCTCTAGAATCCATCCCCTCAGAGCAAAGTGCCACATGGAACAAAGTGCCACACCATACACGGTGGGGGCCACCTCTTGAATCTGTGGGGGCCACCTCTTGAATCTGTAGGGCCATTTCCTGTCATGACCAGTTATTCCCGTAATCTGTTAGTATTGGTAAGTTATAATAAACAACTTGCACCTGGTTTGGGGGAAACTGATGAGCCCTGATTAATCATGTTCATGGTGGCACTATCGAGTCACGCGTGGCCAAATACTTGGGGATCTCCTGGCGGCCACCAGGGATTCCGTGGGGTGTACTGGCACCCCTACTCCTGATTATTCCTGCCGGGTATGCACACGCCCTAGGCCTATTTCTATGGGATCTGCGATACTCTATTCCTGTTCGGGCGTCCATAAGTCCCGGTACCTAGCGGTACGTTCCGGCTCAGCACCGGATACTCCTGAACCGTTGTCCCGGGCATGTACGGGACCCATCCAGAACATGATTCATCGAACTTTAATCAGTTTCCAAATAACTGGCTATATAAGTTGTGAGTGGAAGTATGTGGAATGGGACACATACTGAAGCTTGGAACTTAGGCGGCCCCAATAATAATAAGCTATGTGAATCTGTTGTGTTGTTTTGTAACTCGGATTGTATGCGCTTGGATTACGGTGACATGAGATAAAGGTATATAGATGAGGGTTTCCTTGTTTGGATTATTCCTTCAAGGTACTAGTCTCATGGAGCCTAACCTAAGTGTCTACGATTGGTTTTGCTCGTAATCGGCTTTACATCGGTTTTAACGGTTTTATCGATTTTATGTTAGTTTAGGAGATATCTAGTGGTGCCTGATATGACTCCTGTTATTCCTATTATGATTCATGTTATGATTCCTGTTATGTACTCCCGTTATAACCTACCTGTCTCTTGTTCTTATCTGATCATATCATGAGTACTTCCTACTTGATATCGTTTGTTTTATGCACACTTGTGCTCATCCTGGCTCGCCACTTGGCTTTTGCTTCACCACTCGCCTGGGGAGTTTCATCTGACTCCCCTGGATCCTCATGTCCAGGTCATGGAGCTTGGAGCGTGTGGATTCTCCCAGTTGCTGATCAGAGTGGCGCAGCGGTAGCGTGGATCTCCAGCAGACCGTCCAGAGTCTTATCTTTCCAGGCCCCCTGTGTGCCTCTCGAGTTTCCTTTAGTAAACTCATGAGTGCCTTTTGTACTATTCATCCATGTACATCTGCTTGTAATCTCGCAATTGCGCATGTCAGTGATGTAATATTCATGTAATATTGGATCACCTCTGGTGATGACTCTGTAATTGTACTCATATGTTGGAATGTATAATGCACCACTTGCTTCCGTACTCTGATTCTTGCCTGTACTGATGCTTAGCGTATATACGTGAAGGTACTTCTGACTTGCGTATATACGTTGCAGTAATGTCTCCGTATCCGCCAGGATCGGGGCGTTACAGGTTGGTATCAGAGCTTAGGCTCTCACCTCCTCAGTACGTCCAGATGGCAAATTATTGGTAAAGCAATTTGCAACTGGAATGCTTGAGTCCTGGTTGTACATTCCAACTACAAGTGCAGAGTTATCTATTTTTCTTGATTATCTTTCCTTTGATTCCTAATCCTTTCCATAAATCTCCTGTTTTGGTTTTATGAAGCCTTTATATCAATTTAAGATATGAATAGACTAGAGAGGTAGTGGCTGGTTCTGAATGAAGCTAGGACATGATCTCTTCGGCCAACTCTTTGAAGTTCGGGTATTCTATATTCTCGGTTATATCTTCCAGAGTGATCGATGCCTGGTGTTCGAAATTCTTAATTATCGGTCTTCTTTATTATGCTCAGTATTATCAGGGTTTTCTTATCCTCAGTATTCTGGCTTATTCTCAGAGCGACATTAAGTATGCAGTACAGCGGGAATTCTATTGCAGAGTTGTGTTATCAGTTGGTATTATTTGGCATCGTTCAAAGACTTATACAGCCGGAAGTGCAGAAGATTTCTATATTCTGGTTATTGATCAGTCAACTTGAGAGCCCTACCTATAGTACTTCGTATCTTAATTGGTATAAATTCCGCCCTTGTCCTCTTTGTGTTCAATTTACCCCTTAACGAAATTGCGAGGACGCAATTTTTTGTAAGGTGGATGGATTGTAACACCCCGCTCCCAGAATACGTACTTAGATGCGTATTCAGATTTCTCGACCGTATTTTTCGATTTACTTCTTGTATTCGTTTTGTATTATGAATTCTCTATATGATTGTTTTATCTTGGATTTGGGTTTGTGGACTCAGAGTCAGCCCTAGTCTGAACCGAGGGCCCGATCCTAGAGTATTGCTCGATTTGGATATTCTGGTATTCCGATTTGACCGATTTCAGTTTTAAACATCGTTTTCCAATATTCTAGATTTTCTATGATTTTCTGGAATTTTCCTGAATTATGTTGAAAATCTTCAAAACCGGTGTCGGCCAGTACCGTTGACCGATTCCCGGAATTTTAATTTACAAACGGTTTGGAATTTCTAAAAGTGCCTTTAGACATTATTTCTTAAAATCATATTTCCTATCTAAATTCAATTTCTGGGATTTATCAGATTTTATCAAAATCCGGCCAATCCGGTGTATACCGAGATTGACGGTTGATTTCTGGATTTTTATCTTGAAAATGAGATTGAATCTTTGAAAACCAATTTCACCAAAAATCATTTTATAATATTTATGATTTTTAAGAATTTTTGGGAAGCTTTCCGGATTACTTTATTTTTGGGCCTTTCCGGTGTTTTCCCAGTTACCGAGGAGATTGTCCCGTATATTCCACTCTGTCTTTTCCCACTTTCTCTCTTCTTCCTCAAATGCGGATCTCACCAACCTGGGATTCCGCATTTATTGTAAAGATCCTCCCCATTCCGCATTTAATGCACTTCAGATCAAATCCCATCCATTATCATGACTTTCTCTCTCCTCTTTGAAACGCAGCTTTTGGCTTTCCCTAAACGCGGCTTAATCCCTGCGTTTAACCCATTCGGCCCAAACGCAGGTGAGGGCTGCGTTTTGAGTGAAGGGAATGCAAGATTCTCCTCCTTTATTGCTTTTGTCCTATATGGTATGCAACACCATTATGATATCCTCTTTTCTCTCTCTTCATTAATTCCTTCTCTTCCAAATGTCATTTCCAAGACACCCCACTCCTCTCTCATCATCACAACAAGCCAAGTGGCCAAGAGAGTCACCTCATCTCCCCATTTTTCCAAAAACCCCCTCTCCTTTATTTATTTGCATCACTTTACAAACTCAAATCCTATAAATACCTTTCCTTCACCATTCACTTCATTTTCTCTTCTTTCTCTTCACCAAAGCCTTAACCTCCACCAACTCCTCCTTCATCTCCACCACAACAACCACCACTACAACTCCTCCAACTCCTTACCTTCATCTTCTTCCTCCTTCATCTCCATGGAAACCATCACAAACTCCAAAGCTTCCACCTTCTCCTTTACCTTCTCCAAAAATACCACCACCATCAAAATCCTCCACAAACCACCATCACTCCATCTCCTCAAGGGCCGGCCACTCCTTTTGGATTGGGGCCGTGCTCTTTTTCGTTGGCAAGACTCGAAGACCGGTCCCTCCTTTTGGATTGGAGCCGTGTTCTTCTCCGTTGGCAAGACTTGGGGCCGGTACCCTCCTTTTGGATTGGGGCCGAACTTCCCTTCGTCGGGCGCAACAAAGGAATCTTGTCAGCGAGTGATTTTCCTCGCCAAGACTTTCCTAACGCGGATCTCAACCCCGCGTCTGGGCAATCCCTTAACGCGCTCCGCGCGTTTCTGAATTGGCGTGACGCTGAGTTTATACTCGCGTCCGCATTTCCTTCATGGACACGGGACTTGAACCCCGCGTTTATGACACCATCGCGACGCGATCCCCGCGTCTGTGATTCCCGCGTTTGTGTTCTTCTTGTGTTAACGCGACGCAGAACCCACGTCCGCGTCCGCGTTTCCCTCGCGTCCGCACTTGAACGCAGACCTCGCGTTTGAGGCATCTTGCGACGCGAACCCCGCGTCTGCTATTTCCGCGTCTGTGATTCCCGTGTCTGTTATTCTCGCGACGCTAACTCCCGCGTCTGCGACCCTCGCGTCTCACTTCCAAAACCCGCGTCTCCCTGTGTCTCTTTCTCTCTCTAGGTTTCTCTCTCTAACTCTTTCTCTCTCCTCTTCACTTTCTCTCTCCTCAAAATATATATTATTTTATTGGCGCGTGCGCGAGTTCCATGGATTCCAGACTTTTCGGCTTTCCGGTGATTTAGGCGAGTGATCTCGCTATCCTCTTGCCTTACTATTTTATTGGTTATGCGAGTGTTCTCGCTCTCGCCTCCATTTGGGTTTCCCCGCTTCGTCGGGTCGATATGTATTCCATTTCATGTATTATGTATTGGGCTGAGTCCCTGTATTTGTGTATGGCCGAGTGCCAATATCTGGACATGTATTGCTCTGTGACGAATGCTTGTACTAGGGTAGTTTCATTCCTGTACATATACCATGCCTGTGATGTACTTGCTGCTTTATAACATGTGGTACTAACACTGCAGGTCTCTCCATGCTTCAGCCTCCGGTTCCTCACTATCTCGTCAGAGACGTGATTGGGACCGTCAGGTTCTCAGTTCAGCCTCCGGTCACTCACTGTCTCGAAAGAGAGGTGATTGGGGCCGGCAGGTCTCTCGGTGTTCAGCCTCCGGTCACTCACTGTTCCGAAAGGGAAGTGATTGGGACCGTCAGGTCTTTGGCTTCGCCTGGTCATCATGATCAGCGTTCAGCGCTTTGTCACTAGATTCGTCTAGGCGAGATGCTGCCGGATTTCCTACTCGCACTTTAAGCCGAGTTGTCCCGGTAACCTTGCCAGACGCTCCAGGGATAAATCCTGCTTGCTGTCTGTATCCCAGCTTGCTCAGCTCCGCTTAGTTGTGCTCAGCTACTGCTTTACTACATGCTAATGCCTGTCTCCTGTTTATACTACTTGTCATTACATGATACCTTTTAACACATGTATATCACCTGACAACTGATTTGTTATCATCTAGCACTTGACATGTTACCACTTGGCAAGACCCTTGTTATGACATGACTTGCCACCAGACTACTATCAACCTCTTGACATGATTGATTACCTGCCTCCTGTTATACCTGTTATGTTAATACTTGACTTGTGATTATCACATTACGGGAATCCTGACCTGTTATCCTGAATGGAACTAAGTGCCACACAGCACAAAGTGCCACACCATACACGGTGGGGGCCACCTCTTGAATCTGTGGGGGCCACCTCTAGAATCCATCCCCTCAGAGCAAAGTGCCACATGGAACAAAGTGCCACACCATACACGGTGGGGGCCACCTCTTGAATCTGTGGGGGCCACCTCTTGAATCTGTAGGGCCATTTCCTGTCATGACCAGTTATTCCCGTAATCTGTTAGTATTGGTAAGTTATAATAAACAACTTGCACCTGGTTTGGGGGAAACTGATGGGCCCTGATTAATCATGTTCTTGGTGGCACTATCGAGTCACGCGTGGCCAAATACTTGGGGATCTCCTGGCGGCCACCAGGGATTCCGTGGGGTGTACTGGCACCCCTACTCCTGATTATTCCTGCCGGGTATGCACACTCCCTAGGCCTATTTCTATGGGATCTGCGATACTCTATTCCTGTTCGGGCGTCCATAAGTCCCGGTACCTAGCGGTACGTTCCGGCTCAGCACCGGATACTCCTGAACCGTTGTCCCGGGCATGTACGGGACCCATCCAGAACATGATTCATCGAACTTTAATCAGTTTCCAAATAACTGGCTATATAAGTTGTGAGTGGAAGTATGTGGAATGGGACACATACTGAAGCTTGGAACTTAGGCGGCCCCAATAATAATAAGCTATGTGAATCTGTTGTGTTGTTTTGTAACTCGGATTGTATGCGCTTGGATTACGGTGACATGAGATAAAGGTATATAGATGAGGGTTTCCTTGTTTGGATTATTCCTTCGAGGTACTAGTCTCATGGAGCCTAACCTAAGTGTCTACGATTGGTTTTGCTCGTAATCGGCTTTACATCGGTTTTAACGGTTTTATCGGTTTTATGTTAGTTTAGGAGATATCTAGTGGTGCCTGATATGACTCCTGTTATTCCTATTATGATTCATGTTATGATTCCTGTTATGTACTCCCGTTATAACCTACCTGTCTCTTGTTCTTATCTGATCATATCATGAGTACTTCCTACTTGATATCGTTTGTTTTATGCACACTTGTGCTCATCCTGGCTCGCCACTTGGCTTTTGCTTCACCACTCGCCTGGGGAGTTTCATCTGACTCCCCTGGATCCTCATGTCCAGGTCATGGAGCTTGGAGCGTGTGGATTCTCCCAGTTGCTGATCAGAGTGGCGCAGCGGTAGCGTGGATCTCCAGCAGACCGTCCAGAGTCTTATCTTTCCAGGCCCCCTGTGTGCCTCTCGAGTTTCCTTTAGTAAACTCGTGAGTGCCTTTTGTACTATTCATCCATGTACATCTGCTTGTAATCTCGCAATTGCGCATGTCAGTGATGTAATATTCATGTAATATTGGATCACCTCTGTGATGACTCTGTAATTGTACTCATATGTTGGAATGTATAATGCACCACTTGCTTCCGTACTCTGATTCTTGCCTGTACTGATGCTTAGCGTATATACGTGAAGGTACTTCTGACTTGCGTATATACGTTGCAGTAATGTCTCCGTATCCGCCAGGATCGGGGCGTTACAGATCTTCGTTGGCTAGGCAGTCTCGAAGCAGTTGGGTCTCATTGTTCACAAGGCATTAGAGAACAAATAGAAGAAAGAAAATAGAAACAGAGAAACACAAGAATAAAACAAGAGATGAAAAACAAAAAATAATAACAAAAACGAACCTTAAACGGATTTCATTAACAATGGAAGATAAGCGGGCTTATACCGCTGTCACCTCAGTACAAGCGAAGACTCCATCCTCCATGAAAGTTTCCTCCACTCTCAGTTACAAAATTTACAAAATAAAAACGAAAATAAAATCTGACCTAAAACTAAACCCTAGCTTTTGGCCCTTGGCTTGCCTCTGGACTACTCTGTACGTTGCACTGCAGGGGGTATTTATAGGTGCAGAAGGTCGAAGAGTCCCGGATAAAGTCGCCCACGAAATCTGGCATCCAGATAACATCAAAGTGCCGCAAAATCCTGGTTTTTGCCGCAATGTTGCGGCAAAACTGGCTCTTCTGGCCACGCGCTTTGGCGCGTGGCTTCTTCTGGTCCGTCCATCTGGGCGCTTGCTTCTGGAAGTATGATCCTGGCTCTTTATTCTGGATTTTCGAGATAACTTAGAAATCAAGTTACCTTGATCTCAAATATCCCAAATCTTTTATCCACGAATTTCCTTCTTATCTTTGGCTTTTATGCTCATCCTGCAAGAGTTTAGAGTTGGGTAGAATTCTATCCTTCCCTCATCTTTAATAATTGCAACTTTAGCCCTTATATATTTGCACTTTGACAATTGATATTTGCACTTTTACTCTTGGGCATCAAATATGGGCTTTAGGGCTTCATTAAGCTTTATTTATTATTAAAATAATAATTCGAGATCTGCACACAATAAATCACAAAATATTAATAATTGTGCATTATAATATGAATAAATGTGCAAATGTGATGGTAAATATGATGACAATTATGCATTTTTTACTACTAATCACACCCCCACACTTATCTTTTTGCTCGTCCTCGAGTAAAAAATCAAAAAGAAAAAGAAAATCTAATCTAACTAACTCACTTTCGTAGGAATCACGGTTGCACTTAGCGTGTGCAACAAGCCGTTAAACCCCTAGGTTACCCTAGAGGACGAGTGTTGTCTCGTGAGGGTTTTCAGCGGATTACACCCACAAAATCCATAAAAAGAAAATATTTGAATTATTATTGAAGAGACTAAGTAGTCTATAAGTTTTAGGATCCTCATTTTTATTCATTCTTAGACTTAGTCTTTATAAAGTAAATTGTTTTCATTTTAGGTAAGGGTCAAAATTGAACTTCTAATATAGTCTTTTTCGTTACCAAAAATCATATGCATCCTTATGAATTTATACTAGGAATTCCTTAACTTGGACTCTCATGCCTCTATATATATATTTTTTTCTTTTTTTTTAATATGTATAACGCATCTAATTTTCTTTCGTATAAGCATTAAGGCTTCTTGAGGCCCTCATACCTAACTAATTGATTATTAGATGCGTTAATACATATATAAGTAATTTTTCCTTAATTTCCTTAGGCTTTCTAATCCACCCATGTAACGAACTTAAAGTCGATGACTCCCAAACCGGTTGGCTTTAGGGCACCAGGTGAGAAAACACTCCGCGGACTCAAATTCGAGTGAACTAGGCCCCAAAACTAAGGACTTTATTTTATTTACTCACCTTTAGGCATGAATACTTATGCTTCTTGAGGCACATGTATCAGCTTAATTGGTGATTTTTTTTTATGAGGCACAAGGTCTTTGTCTTAGAATCCTAGATATGCATTTGGTATGCACATTTCATTAAGGTAAAAATTAAGACTAACTACTTATTCAATTTCTCCTCCTATACCTAAAAATTTAAACAATTTATTTATTTTGACCAAGTTTTTAGAAATCCTAATCATGATTTTCCTAATCCTTAAAACTAGCTTAGATTTCTTTCAAAAAATAAGTCAAAGTATTATCCTTTTTATAAAATTTTTTTTATATTTTTTTTTATTAGCAAATTTTGTTAGTGTCTACTTATGTTAGTATGTTAGTAAAGCCCACCCCACACTTATCTCATGCATTGTCCTCAATGTATGAATGTATGCATATATGCATGAAACAGAACAAGGGAAGGCGGAAGTTACCTTAGGGTGGTGGTTCCGGAGGTGGTCTAATTGGTCCACGAAATGCGGCCCAATCAAGATAACAAATAATTTGGTGGAACCCACCAGAAATTTTCCTTACATAACCCACTAAAATATATGTATAATCAATTTTTACTATTTCCACCCCATCGAATTTCCAAATTTCATAATAAATTTCAGAGTTAATTGTCTCAACCTCCTTGTCCCAAAATGGAGTATGAAAAGATGGAATTATTGACTTGGACATTATAGGTACGGGAACGAATACCGACTCAAGGAAGATGCTCAAATCGAGTAAGGGCTCAGGAGTCGGGCTAGGTTCAAGAATTGAGTCCAAGTCAAGAAATTGAAACTCAAGTCCACAATCTTCTTCCCACAATGGAATGTGACCTAATATGGGTGATATCTCTTTACTTCCAATATTAAGGAATTCTAGCTCATCGCCATACAATTCTTCAAAACTAAGGTCAACATCTTTCGTCAGAATTGTACAATCAGTTTCAGAAGTAAAGAGATTGTGAGAATCTAGGTCACATATCTCATTGGGTTCAATTTCATAAAAATGAGAACTTGCCAATTTATCCATGGGTCTTTCAAAATTGCACAATTGGTCAAGTTCAATATGATCATCAAAAATGGGTGACTCAATTTCATGATGAATTGGAACAGGATCCAATGTTGACTCGGGAAAAGTAAAATCAGGTGGCGATACCGGAGTCATTATTGAATCAGGAAGTAAAATTGAATCATCAAGTGGAAGATCATGATCATATTCATGCTCAAGTTCTATTTTAGGAAAGGAGAAACTTGCCATATTATCAAGAATTGGAGTTTCGACAAGTTCAAATGATGGCACTGAAGTAGAATCTTGTTGTCCAAAGCAACTTGGTTCGTCGGCTCTACGAGAGTGGTCAATGATATTGGAAATGGCCGAACTGTGAGAACGTAAGGATTGAACCATCAGATCTATGTCATGCTCACGAGCTAATCTAGCCTGAGTCATGGCTTCAAGCCTCTTTGTGATTGGGCTTGGAAAAAGGAAGTGTAATCGTGATGAAGTTGTGAGTCGGTGGACTCACGCATCATCATATCTAAGATTGATGATGGTTGTTGCTTGGACTCGTGCATACTTATCATTTCCCCGATAGATGGTAATCTATTCTGAATGGGGGGATCTGAGTATGAATCATTGAAAGAATGTGAACTAGATGGATATGAAGGACAATTTGGTTGAGAATTAAACTCGGGGGAATCGAAACCCCATGAACTCTGTGACGAGTTGAAATTATTATGGAAATTATAGTTATAAGATGGGGGGTGTGGGTTATATTCATTTGGATAAGACCATTCCGGCACACTAGATTGGTCAAAGTTATGATATGCCGGGTTGGTAATATCCGAATAATAGTTAGGTGTGTAATATGGATTAAAATTGGAATTATTACTATATGCCATATCACACCAACACAAACAAAGAAAAAAACAAACAAATAAACAAAAAAGAAAAATTCTAACCTAAGTTAGGGTAGACCTATGACCTAGACGACTCCTAACTGGTTAGACTGTCCACGGGAGGTAGGGTGCAGACTTTGACCACAAGTTAATCAGCCAGGTCAGGGTAAGAGTGGTGGGAGGTTTTCCGTCAAAGACGTTCCTTAATTAAATAACCACCAATCTTCGGGCTTTCGGCCCTCAATCCCTTTCCTAGACACTGATTTGACAAGAGTCAATTTCCAGCACTGTTCCCCCTTAGGATAATCTCCTATTGAGTCCGAGATGTCCCTAGGGCCAACGTCTACTCTTTTTTAAGTTAGGCTTGGGTTAGTGAGTGCTCGGGATATGATTTTTGGGCTAAGGAAGGGTGATGAAATCCCCACCTTATCTTATTTATGGGTATGTCCTTAAGATGAATTAGTGCAAGTGTACAAGATAAGTAGATAGAATTCACTCAAAGCAGAAAATCAACCAAGAGATGAGTCCTATTCTACATGCAATGCAAACGTACCTTGTCGCCAGCACTCTTCAACAGTAAAAATAAATAAATTGAAAAGACACGTGCCTAATATGCAAACGTCTAATCAATTTTTATCATTAACAACAAACTTTTTACTGTTGAATTAATTAGCAGTAAGCAGGGTTATCACAGAACAATATCAACAGAGCAGTAAACAGTATTTGAACTTTGCAGCAACCTGCAGAAATTAGGATCAGTAGTTCTCTACTGTTGCCGCAGAATTGCGGCTCTGGCCGCAGATCTGCGGCAAAACAGTAGCTTCCTGTGCTCTGCCTTCGAGGGCAGAGGCACAGGATAGCTATATGTCCACTGCTGCTTCTGTGTTTCTGTTTCCTGTTCTCCAAACCTGCAAACAGAAAAGAATAAAGAATTAGTTAAAAATTAAAATTTTGTTTTAGAGATAAACTTACCGTCCCTCCCCGGCAACGGCGCCAATTTGTTGACTGAGATTTCCTGCACACAAAATATAATATTTTAGTTTTAAGAATATGATGTGCAAGTCTCAATTCTAATCCGCGGTAGCAGGGCTATGCGGGTCGTGATCCTCAGGGAGGGACTGCGATGGAAGCGTTAAGCAAGTTATCTCTTTTTTTTTCTTTTTATTATTAGCAGTGGTATTTACAATGAATAGTATTTACAATGAAGTGAAGAAAAGAATTGTGGAAGATGTGGATCAAAACTAAAGAAAGAAAATAAAGAAAACACGTACGAACCTCTTCAGCCTGCTTACCTTGATCCGTGCGATGATTTACCTTTTCTCGGAAGACTTGCAAGTATGGCGTATAGGAAGTTAATCGTCATAAGCCATCAAGGGATCTTCGTTGGCTAGGCAGTCTAGAAGCAATTGGGTCTCATTGTTCACAAGGCATTAGAGAACAAATAGAAGAAAGAAAATAGAAACAGAGAAACACAAGAATAAAACAAGAGATGAAAAACATAAAATAATAACAAAAACAAACCTTAAACGGATTTTATTAACAATGGAAGATAAGCGGGCTTATACCGCTGTCACCTCAGTACAAGCGAAGACTCCATCCTCCATGAAAGTTTCCTCCACTCTCAGTTACAAAATTTACAAAATAAAAAAAAATTAAAATCTAACCTAAAAACTAAACCCTAGCTTTTGGCCCTTAGCTTGCCTCTGGACTACTCTGTACGTTGCACTGCAGGGGGTATTTATAGGTGCAGAAGGTCGAAGAGTCCCGGATAAAGTCGCCCACGAAATCTGGTATCCAGATAACATCAAAGTGCCGCAAAATCCTGGTTTTTGCCGCAATTTTGCGGCAAAACTGGCTCTTCTGGCCACGCGCTTTGGCGCGTGGCTTCTTCTGGTCCGTCCATCTGGGCGCTTGCTTCTGGAAGTATGATTCTGGCTCTTTATTCTGGATTTTCAAGATAACTTAGAAATCAAGTTACCTTGATCTCAAATATCCCAAATCTTTTATCCACGAATTTCCTTCTTATCTTTGGCTTTTATGCTCATCCTGCAAGAGTTTAGGGTTGGGTAGAATTCTATCCTTCCCTCATCTTTAATAATTGCAACTTTAGCCCTTGTATATTTACACTTTGACAATTGATATTTGCACTTTTACTCTTGGGCTTCAAATATGGGCTTTAGGGCTTCATTAAGCTTTATTTATTATTAAAATAATAATTCATAATTCGAGGCCTGCATACAATAAATCACAAAATATTAATAATTGTGCATTATAATATGAATAAATGTGCAAATGTGATGGTAAATATGATGACAATTATGCATTTTTTACTACTAATCATTAGCCTAATTAGTAGAGCAATTAGTAGTTAATTGCCATAAATCTTCTTCTCATTTTATCTTGTTTTCAACCCACTTCTTCAACATAAAAATACCATTTTTATTTCATCACCTATTTCTTCTATTTCTTCTTTTCTTTTATTTTGTTTCTAAAACCATTTTCAAAACCTCTTCTTATTTCATTTTCTTTTTATCTCATTTCTATTTTCTTATTTTGTTTTCACCAATTTACAACCACTTCTTATTTGTTTTCTCATCGTCGTTTTCATCACCTTCTCCACCTATCACTATTGAATTAATTTTCTTTTCCTTTTTCACATTCTTTAACAAAAAAGAACCTGTTAACATAAATCGTGAATAGACTGTTAATGCTTCTATCACCTCCCGTTCCTGTGGATTCGACCCGTTGAGCCAATGCTATAACAAAAATATCGAGAGAACATTAGCACACATACTTTTACACTGATTTCAAATATACATTTTCAAGTGCTGGTTTTTGTCCCGATCAAAATTTGGCGCCGTTGCCGGGGATGGGAATGGTTTAAACTCATGTTTTTATTAATATTTTCTTCTCTATTTGATGTGCAGGTCAATTTTTACAGGAACTTAATATTACAGAACACCTATTAGCATTGTAGCTCTCTGCTCTTGAAAGCAGGGACCCAGCTTCTACAGCAAAGCCGCGAAATGCGACTTTAGCCGCGGTTCTACGGTAACTTTGTGGCAAATTTGTATCGTGTTTTGATGGGATGTGCATATTATAATAGCTAGTAGACTTGTACTGTAATTTTCATACTTTGATTGTCTGAATACTGTAATAAATTAAAGAACTAAAATACGATAATTGGACGCTTTTAAAACAGTTTATACATTTGCATTTAGGCACGTGTCAATTCAATTCCAATATACTGTATTTTGCTCTGTTGTTGTGATCTGAACTGAGGTGTACACATGCCATTGCATATAGCATAAGAAAAGCACGTGGGTGATTTACTCGCTTTGTGTTATATTCTTGTCTATATTGCATACTTGCACGAATCAGACTTAAAGGCATAACCTAATAAAAGATAAGGTGAAAAATCATTACTCTTTCTTAGCCCAAAAATCGCATCCCCACTCACACAACCCAAACTTTAATAAAAATTGATAGACGTTGGACCCTAGGGACATCTCGGACTCATTAAGAGATTGACCGAGGGTGAAACTTATGAGAATCTTACTCTTATGAAATCGGTGTTTAAGGTTGGGGATTAAGAGGTTAACCCTTGAAAATACGTAGTTTGGTATAATTAAGGCCCGTTACTTACACACGGATAACATCCCACCGTATTTTGCCCCTGCCTGGCCAATTGGCTCGTAGTCGGGTTCATACAACAACCTCCCCAAGGAATCGACCAGTTAGGAGTCGTCTAGGTCAACCCTAAAATAGGCTTGGTTTTGATTTTTCTTTTTTCTTTGTTTGTTGTTTCTTTTTTGTTGTGATTGTTTGTGAAATAGAATTCAACAACAATAATTCTTTCAATCCTAATATGAATCCATACTTCACACCGATCTCATTTGACTCGAATAACTCCAACCCAGCTTTGTATAACATGAACCAATTGAATAGGCCGGATTGGATTTATCCGACTCAATATGACTTTTATCCCTATTTAATGACCAAAATTTTCAAAATAATTTCGACTCTTTACAGAGTCAATAGGGATTCACCTCCCCTAAGTCAAATTTTTAACCTCCTTGTCCACAATTTTCACAATTTTTACAATATTCATTCTCTAATTTTGCTGCATATACTCATTTTCTAGAACCACCAATTGAAGAAAAATCTGAATTAGAAAAGAGTATGGAAGTTGTACAAGCCATGATTGAGTCCCAACAAAACAAGCTCGACTCATAATATTCACAAACTTTTTCACATTTTGCTTCATATACTCCTTTTCTACAATAGCTCATAGAAGAAAAATCTGAGTTAGAAAAGAGTATAAAAGCCATGCAAGAGGCCGAGCGACAATTTCAGAAAATGTTGGACTCTCCAATTTCACAATATTTTCAAGATTCATACTCAGTCTCACCTCTTCAAAATGACCAATCATCAGTCTTAGACACGAGTATAGAACTCTTACATGAGTCCAAGCAACAATCTCAAAACTTGTGGACTCACAATCTTTACAATTTTTCCAAAATCGAGATTCTTACACTCCATTTCTAGAACAACCATTTTAAGAAAAATTTGAACTAAAAAAGCGTATAAAAATCTTGCATGAGACCTCACAACAATTTTAAAAATCTTCTACCCAGTCTATCGATAGGTTAGAAGCACAATTGAATCAATTGGTCAATATTTATAGTAATGAGGAAACTCGCTCTATCAACTTTTGACCAATCCAGATATCTCTACCTCTATCGATTTAGACCAGGTATCATGTTGTTTTGAAAACCAAGATTCTGTTTCAGTACACTCATTTGAACTTGACTAACATCAAATTCTTGAGAACCACATTGACATGTTGGTAAGTTATCCCTTTCCTAAGATTGAACTTGAGAATGAATGTGATCCTGAATCTCAACTTGGCAATTCAATTTCATTTCTTCATGCAATGTTGACTCTAATATCTTTACCTAACTTCAATCCTTTTTCCAAGTCAGTATTAGATCTTGTGCTTATTCATCATGAAATTGAATCACCAATCTTTTTAGATCATCATATTGAACTTGATCAATACCATACTTTTAAAAGTTCCATTGACAAATTGGCAAGTTCTCATTTTTATGAAATTGAACTCAAAGAAGAATATGACCCAGATTCTCAAATTTGTGATCCAGTTCAAATTTCTGAATCAATATTGACTCCTATTTTGCTACCCAATTTGAGCAACATTTTAGAGTCAGTTTTGGTTCCCATATCTGTCATTCTTAAACTTGAATCACTAATTTTGGGAAGTCACATTCCATTGTGGGGAAATGAATGTGACTTGAATCTCAACTTCTTAATTTGGACCCACTTCCTGAACAAATTTTAACTCTTGAACCTTCACATGACTCAGTCTATTTCCTAAGTCGACCATAGTTCTTGTACTTCCTGAGTCCAAATCAATCATTCCATCTTTTCACACTCCATTTTGGGCAAGAGTATTGATAAAATTAACTCTCAAATTATTTTTGGGACAACACGGCAATAATTTCGGCAGCACCTCCTCTGGAATGTGGAGTCTGCCTCAATACAATAAATCAGATTTCGGCTAACATCAGTATACTTATCCATATACAACATCACACACAATATATAATATCATTTCGGCTTGACCTCGTGCTACTTAGTCATAAATTTCGGCTTGATAACGTCTACTTACCAATTTCAAATTTCATCTTAAAATTTCAACTCAAAGTCAGTCAATTAAACATATACACGAGAGTACTCACCTCGATATAAAATACTAACACAAAATTAATTATAATCCATCTCCAAATAAAACTAGAACACAAATGTGTGTGTATAGATGTATATCCTCGAACCATCTTACACATAATCAACTATTTTATCTATTCAATAACATCACTACACATATACAGATTAATAAGGAAATTCAAATAAAGTCACCCCACTTGGTGAACCCACACTAGCGTTGCTCTGAGCTCTTTCAGAATTATGCACTTGCGTTAAGTTGGATCTTTCTTTAGTCTTCACATGAAAGTCATAAAATTTGTGAGGAAATGAGCTTAACAGCTCAGTAGGTAAAGTCACCCAAATTAAAGTTTGCATTATAATACTATTATAATTCATGTATGATGCAGTTGAACGATTTCAAGTAATAATCTCAATTATTTTTTACTTATGATGAGTAATGCAGTTTAATAAGTCATTGATGTTTTTTATTATCTGATACATATTCTTCTTAATCTTCTGGGGCCATGTGTCCAATTAATCAACATTTTATATCTTATGTTATATCACACCTAACTCGATTGTCTATCTCTTATATTCACCTGGTGATTCATCAATCACCGACATGTCAATACCTCATTTATTTCAGTTTGTAACACATTCGTATTTTACATATGACTCGCGGTCACAAACAGTCTCCGGAGCATACAAGTTCACTTACTATCATATTAGTTTATAATTTATTATTATCTTTCTCACATACATATGAAATACAAAACACGTGAATATCACATACCACTTACGATAATATTAAATTTATAACTGTATGTCCATACATAATGAAGCACACAATGACCATCCATATACCGGATGTCATAAACAAGCACATCCATGTATCAAATGTCACAAAGAACCACATCCATATACTGAATTTCATAAACAATCGCATTCATATACCGGATGTCATAAACAACTACTTCATATACTAGATATTATAAACAACCACATCCATATACCGGATGTCATAAATAACCACATTCATATACCGGATGTCATAAACATATGTTCATGCATGTTTTTAATTGACTAAGAAAAAAATCAAGACATCAAAATTTATGCCAAGCACAATTCAATAAAAATAATAACAATACTCTCCTTCGATCACCTCCTATTCAACCCGGTCCCTTCTTCTGATAATATATTTTGCCCCGTCTTCGAACCCATCAGTTCCACCTAGTTCCTTCCCTGGTTCCCTTCCTCCGATAACACATTTTGTCCCGTCTTCGCACCCACTGGTTCCACCCAGTCCCTTCCTCCGATGATACACAAACATTATGCAATAAATGACATGCATGCATACATTTACATATCAGTATGCATAAACAAATATTACATACACAATTATCATATACATAGATATGCATATTCATTATCACAACACATTCATATCCATACGATATGTCACACACAGTCAAATTCATATGATTTACTTCTTAATTTGTTATCGTAGTTTCAAGGAATTTTTATAGCATCTAAGAGATACCAACACACATAATGCATACGACTTAATAGTACCGGTCAAGTTCTCATACCATCAGTATTCGATCTTCTTAATCATATTACTTATTCATTTTTTTACTAATTAGTAAATATTGAAAATTCATTATTTCTATTAGGATTGAACATGAAAGTACCGCTTTAAACAGACTGGTTAATAACTTTACTCTCCACTGTATGTAGATTGAGTTCTCGATTAAGTTACTGAGATTAATCTTCTTTAGTCACATCAGTTCACTCACACCACTAGTTATCCAAGGTTCAATCTGAACAAGTAATCATCTTAGCTTCATTACTCGTCTTTTATGATTATAAGGATAGACAATTTATCATGGTTTATGAACAAAAGAGTGTGTGTGTGTGGGGGGGATTCACGACCCCGTCCTTAGTTATCTAATTCCTTGTCTCAAGAATATATATCATCACACAAATATTTTCACAGTTATAATCAGATTTATTAGTTACTAGGGTACCGTCGATTATTATCTGTTCAATTTAAACATTCCCAATATCCGACCAATTTGTCTATTACCATTCGTACAGGAGTTATTCATCACCCACCCGCGTGCGCGCGCACACACACACATGCAGAATGAATACACACAGGCAACAAGTATATTAATTATTGAGTATAAATCGACCATCAATAATCAATCAGCTATAATCAACAAATGAGTACTTACAAAGCAATTATAGCAATTCGGATGCATCAATATACTCCAAGTGCATGCGCAACAATCAAGTACACAAATAATTTAGTCATAACAATCATATGCATCAAAACGAGTATCATAATTTATACTTGATTTTCAATATCATATTTCAAGTTAACACTATAGTATAATTCAGAGTATAGGTATAATTTCAGCTTTCCGATTTCGTTATATATTCCAGATCATTAATTTAAATTAACTCATACTCATCCCCAAGTGAATAAGCATTCAATTGCGATAGCCATATGTATATATAATTATCAAGTCTATGATTTGGTTTAACCCCGTAAATCGTCTTATAGTTCTGATTCTCCATTCGCAATATATATATAATAATAATTTCAAGGTAGGGTCATTTATTACACATTTAATTCTTACAAATTTTTGAAATTTCTATCTGACTCGATAATCATCTAGTATCATATTTCTTTTCCCCCCAAGTCGATTTCAATCAAGTTCTTGAGTTATAACACACCATTTCGAATAGCCAGTTGACATGCTTTCATATTATCACTATAAATACATACAAAATATGATTCATTTCTGGTATTAAAATTCGAATTCTACTAATACTGGTCCCAACACCGTCGATTCCATACTTTCTGATTCTTTATCAAAATTATCCGATAAATGCCGAAGTTATTTTCATTTACTCTTATTCAGCTTATCGCCAATCATTTTATCAATTCTATAATTATCGGCTCAAATTCATAGTTACTGATTAACCCAATTGTCGTTGATTCCATTTAGGTTAACAGTATTCACATAAATTTCCAATATTTGATTAATATGTTATTCTTATTTTACTGTATCCATTACATGTATCCCACTCAACAAAGATTTCTATATCACAGTTATTTCCAATTGTCCAAAGATTAATTTCGATTTCATTTTCTTGGTTCAGTTCTAGTATTAACTCCAGATTATTCTTATACCAGTATCAATACAACCGGTTCTATATTTCTCCATTTCATGGTTAATATATCTCAAGTGATTGTTTATCTTAACTAATTTCTAATCATCTTTATTAATTAGTTAACATCCCTGATCTACGATCGGTTCTCTGTTCTATCACTGTTTAGTCTACTCACCAGGTATAACTGGTGTTAATCAACCCTTATCTGAATATTATTCATAATTATTAATTGCACAACAGATTTAATATCACATGTACTTACTATCAATTTTCTCTTGACTATAATCATCATTATAATAATAGTCAATATGCATGCAATCACAATGTTTAATAAAATCGGAGACAGATTTTTACCCACCTCGCGGTTTTATCGATTCTCTTGACACTTGATACCATATAATTGACACGTACACTCATAACTCTCGTTCCCACGAATCCAACGGCTCCAGAATCGTGTAAATCGGTGTCCGGATGGCCGAGATATCATCCGAAACCACAAATGCGAAGCGGTGTTAGATACGTAAAAATTTGAAATTATTCAGCGTTGAATGAGAATTTTCAGGGTCTCAAAAGTAATTAATCTATTCATCAGGGCTAAAAATAAAATTTTACCTTATTAATATGAAAGCGGGTGTAACACCCTGCTCCCCGGTGTACGTATCACCGTATCTGTACGCGATACGACGTACAAACTTGATTTGACCTCCGTGGTAGTCCGATTGAGTTGATTTTAATTTCAAAAATCATTTCCTAATATTGTAGATTTTTCAGGATTTTCTGGAATTTTTCTGGATTATTTTGGAAAATCTCCGTAGTCGGTGTCGACCGATACCGATTACCGGCCTTCCGATTTTTATCTCACAAATGGAGTACAACTTTGAGAATCGGCTTTCACTGTGTATCTTAGAATCATGTTATCTACGTTCGGGTATTTTGGGGATTTTTCTGAATTTATCGAAACTCCGGCCAAAATCGGTGTCACCCGTATCGGCGATAACTTCCGGGATTTTTAATTTGCAAACCGGATTGAGTTTCGACAAACCGTCTTCATATTACGACTCAGAATAATTTTATCTATTTTCTGTAATTTTTGGACACCGTTCGGAGCTAGTCGAATTTTAGACCAAATTAAATAATATTATTTTAATTATAAAAATTCTTTCCTTTTCTTTTCTTTCTCTTCCCACTTCTTCTCTTTTCCAGCGACTTCTCTCCACCGCCTCACTGTTCACCCACCATCTCTCTCCCCTAAATAAAATCTCTAATCCCTCTCTCTTCCTTAATTTTCTCTCGATCTCTCTCTCTCTCTCTCTCTCTCTCGAACCCATCACAGCCCCTCAAAACGCCAGCCAACATCACCGCCACCACCGCAACCTCGCGCCGCCACCACGCAGTCGCCGGAGACTCGCGCGGCCACCACGCAGCCGCCGGACCGGACCCGGACCCCCTTCCTCTCCTTCTTTTCCATTTCTTTCTTCTTCTTCCCCTTTCTTTCCTTTTCTTTCTTTTCTTTCCCTGTAAATCTTCTCTCTCCCCCCTCTCTTTCTCTCTCTCCTATAGCGACCGCCGCCGGCGGCTAGACCCGCCGCCGGCGGGTTCTGTTGGCCGCCGGCCAGCTAGGCTGGCCGGCCACCGTGCGCGCAGCAGCAGCAACACTGCTGCTGCTGCTGTGTGTGTTGTGTGTGTGTGAGAGGGAGAGTGTGTGTGGTGTTGTGTGTTGTGTGTGTGTGTGTGTGTTGTGTGTGGTGTTGTGTTGTGTGTGGTGTTGTGTGTGTGGTGTTGTGTGTTGTGTGTGTGTGAGAGAGTGTGTGTTGGTCTGTGTGTGTGTGGGCTGTGTGCGTGAGTGAGTGAGTGAGAGAGTGAGTGTGCTGTGTGTGTGTGTGTGTGTGTGAGTGAGTGAGTGAGTATGCTGTGTGTGTGTGAGTGAGTGAGTGAGTGAGTGTGCTGTGTGTGTGTGTGTGTGTGTGTGTGTGTGTGTGAGGGTAAGTGTGTGAGTGTGTGTGTGTGTTGTTGGGTGAGTGGACACACCCGAACCCACTATTTTAAGTCCTATTGGTTGATTGGAAACCTGTTACCCAATAAGCCCAAACCCATTAACCCATTAATGGGTTAAGCTTCTAAACCCAATATCTACTCATTCCACCCGTTAACCCATTACCCTTTTCATTTAAGTGACGGGTTTGGGTATTGGATCCAAACCCGACCCGTTATCTCACCAAACCCGCTCCGAAACCCAATAAAGGTACTTTTGCATAAAACCCCCTGTTATTATTTCTTATTTGCATTTCAATAATTTTATTTCATATTTAACCCCATTTTATTCCTTTTCATATGCGGGCGATATCGGGAGCATCCGGACTCCGATTTGGACGATTCTGGATCCGTTGCGATCGTGGGAACGAGAGCTACAATCCTGTAGCCAGTTTGTGAGTGTTTTTATTTTATAAATTATATTTTTAGTCTATTAATTGCACTTGGTTGACTTCTTGATATAAAACATGAGCCGGTAAATCCTAATTAGTAAACAATATTAAAACACTGTAATAAACACGGTATTTAGTAAATGCCTGACTGATCTCGAGTATGTCCTGTACATGTACCACGGACATCCGGCCTACCATATCCCCATAGGCTTGGACCTTATTATGTCATGCATCATGTCACAGTTACCTTACATACTGCTCTACAGGAACGCTAGGACACTACACTGTCACTATACACGAATACGAGACACTGTTATTTTCTGCACTAATATCATCCTTACATGGCTACCGTAGTTCAATAGACGGACATGATATTATTTTATACACGGACCACTGTGAGGACATGTACGAGTTATACACAGATATATTGCAACACATATAGGTTCCACTGATTTATAACTTTACACGGACTACTGCATTTCATATTAGCATGATCATCATACACATTTATGTTATATTTACATTGGTTACACATACCTGTATGGATTCTCTATTCTTGTCATATGGATCCCCGTTCATGCTACATGTATTATTGTTATATTCTTGTCATATGGATCCCCGTGCATGTTACATGTATTATTATTCCATGTTACTATATTCATGTTATACGATTGTTTCCTATTACGGATATGGATATTCCTGATACTGGACATGCGAGCGGTTGATATGCGATATGTGGGAATCCCACATCTATTGTTCCCGTTTCTCGATATATTGTTCATGTTATCTTGTTCATGTTATATTGTTCCTGATTCTCGTTATATTGTTCTACGCTATCAACAGAGCTCAGGTCCAGTTATCATGTTACCCGTATCATGTACCGTAGTTGTACTTGTTACATTGTATACTTGATATAACATATCATAAAGTTAACTGGGGTATGGGGGAGACTTGACGGTTGATTAGATCTTATCGGGTGATGTACTGGATCCATATTGTTTTCCCACTGCAGGGGACGGTAGGAGGGTTGCCTACCAATTGCTCCATGAGCTCTTGTTACTTGATTCATGCTCCCCTCTTAGCGGAGGGCCCTGGTCCTGGCAGCCAGGGGCTTGTTTAAGGCCGTGATCCCGGGTATGCACGGGATACATCCACCCGATAAGAACTCCTCGACCATGGGTTTCCAATTTACATAATAAAACAGTATACACAATAGTGACGTCGGGAACACTTGTTATTTGGTCACTCTCTCGTTTGGATAATGGTACCCGTAGGCCATGTCCGGATGGGTTCGACTGGAGTGCGGGCTCCAGTATGAACTGCCAGTGGTATGGGACACTGGAAGAGAGTGGTTGTAATACCAGGTGGTACTGATTGCTACTATTGTATAAATCACATGACATGCCTAATACATGGTTACTACTTGTTACTGTTCTGTACCTGCTACATGTTTATTAATTACTGTTCCTGATTATTGATCTGATATCATATTACATGTATACTTGTTTCTTTACCTGGTACACGTTACATTTTCTGTGGTGGCATTCTATTCATGTATATGAGCATATATTCTATTCGCTATATACCTTGCATACATCATTACTGTCTATGCACCACACCGTATACTGGTTAGGTAGCATATGCCCATCTGCATGTTCACTGTTATCACATCACCACTGTTATCACATCACCACTAGCATGTAGATTCGTCACCACTAGATAACATTATATATTATATAAACTGGATACGATTAGAGACATGATCTGATGATAACCGGTTAGGTAGTAATGATAATATAAGATGGCATGTCTGTATATTTTTACTGTTTATGATATGCTTATTATATGGTATACACCATCATGTATCTATAGTAGTATCATGCTTGTAGTACTTTAGTATATATTACTGCCTCCTTCAGTTTTACCACTCACTAGGTCGCTTTCTGACGACCCTGGGTTTGCATGCCCAGATTGGAGATCCGAGTTACCATAGCTTCAGAGAGTGCCTTGGAGTCACATGGGAGATTCCGCATCAGGACTATTCATAGGTATTTTAGTGCTTTATTTCTGTTATCTTAGTTATCCTTGTTTTCATATCTGTTATGATCGTTGACCTCTTTCTGCAGGTATTCTCGTACTGCTTTCATGCTGGACCTCAGATCTATATGGAGGTATTGTACTGTACTGAGGCTTAACGTACGCGTGAGGTTGTTTTCACCTCGCGTATGTACGTCGCCATAACGTCTCCGTATCCTTGGGATCGGGGCGTTACATAGTGGTATCAGAGCTTAGGTTTCACACCTGGTGTGGGTAACCACCTGGGTCGATACTCTGGCTCTTACTAACAGTACAATCAGGTTCAGATTAACTGATCTGTATCTGAATTTGGGGATTCCAGCAACGAGTACAAGGATACCATGACCTTGATAATTCATTTCTTGACTCTGTTTTATTCCTTCCTTCCTTTCAGTTATCAACCAGAGCATCCGATTTCCTTCTTACTTTCCTTGTACCGTCTTGCTTCCTATCCGTTTTAGTTCATCCCTATACTTCTTCATCCCGAGTTCCTTAGATATCTCAGAGTGCGCAGCGGAAGTGTCATGGACCCGTAACCTTTAGGCTTTGTGGTTGAAAATTTTGTTCTCACACCTGATTGAAATTGCGAGGACGCAATTTTTTTGTAAGGTGGGGAGAAATGTAACACCCTGCTCCCCGGTGTACGTATCACCGTATCTGTACGCGATACGACGTACAAACTTGATTTGACCTCCGTGGTAGTCCGATTGAGTTGATTTTAATTTCAAAAATCATTTCCTAATATTGTAGATTTTTCAGGATTTTCTGGAATTTTTCTGGATTATTTTGGAAAATCTCCGTAGTCGGTGTCGACCGATACCGATTACCGGCCTTCCGATTTTTATCTCACAAATGGAGTACAACTTTGAGAATCGGCTTTCACTGTGTATCTTAGAATCATGTTATCTACGTTCGGGTATTTTTGGGGATTTTTCTGAATTTATCGAAACTCCGGCCAAAATCGGTGTCACCCGTATCGGCGATAACTTCCGGGATTTTTAATTTGCAACCGGATTGAGTTTCGACAAACCGTCTTCATATTACGACTCAGAATAATTTTATCTATTTTCTGTAATTTTTGGACACCGTTCGGAGCTAGTCGAATTTTAGACCAAATTAAATAATATTATTTTAATTATAAAAATTCTTTCCTTTTCTTTTCTTTCTCTTCCCACTTCTTCTCTTTTCCAGCGACTTCTCTCCACCGCCTCACTGTTCACCCACCATCTCTCTCCCCTAAATAAAATCTCTAATCCCTCTCTCTTCCTTAATTTTCTCTCGATCTCTCTCTCTCTCTCTCTCTCTCTCGAACCCATCACAGCCCCTCAAAACGCCAGCCAACATCACCGCCACCACCGCAACCTCGCGCCGCCACCACGCAGTCGCCGGAGACTCGCGCGGCCACCACGCAGCCGCCGGACCGGACCCGGACCCCCTTCCTCTCCTTCTTTTCCATTTCTTTCTTCTTCTTCCCCTTTCTTTCCTTTTCTTTCTTTTCTTTCCCTGTAAATCTTCTCTCTCCCCCCTCTCTTTCTCTCTCTCCTATAGCGACCGCCGCCGGCGGCTAGACCCGCCGCCGGCGGGTTCTGTTGGCCGCCGGCCAGCTAGGCTGGCCGGCCACCGTGCGCGCAGCAGCAGCAACACTGCTGCTGCTGCTGTGTGTGTGTGTGTGTGTGTGAGAGGGAGAGTGTGTGTGGTGTTGTGTGTTGTGTGTGTGTGTGTGTGTTGTGTGTGGTGTTGTGTTGTGTGTGGTGTTGTGTGTGTGTGTTGTGTGTTGTGTGTGTGTGAGAGAGTGTGTGTTGGTCTGTGTGTGTGTGTGGGCTGTGTGCGTGAGTGAGTGAGTGAGAGAGTGAGTGTGCTGTGTGTGTGTGTGTGTGTGAGTGAGTGAGTGAGTATGCTGTGTGTGTGTGAGTGAGTGAGTGAGTGAGTGTGCTGTGTGTGTGTGTGTGTGTGTGTGTGTGTGTGAGGGTAAGTGTGTGAGTGTGTGTGTGTGTTGTTGGGTGAGTGGACACACCCGAACCCACTATTTTAAGTCCTATTGGTTGATTGGAAACCTGTTACCCAATAAGCCCAAACCCATTAACCCATTAATGGGTTAAGCTTCTAAACCCAATATCTACTCATTCCACCCGTTAACCCATTACCCTTTTCATTTAAGTGACGGGTTTGGGTATTGGATCCAAACCCGACCCGTTATCTCACCAAACCCGCTCCGAAACCCAATAAAGGTACTTTTGCATAAAACCCCCTGTTATTATTTCTTATTTGCATTTCAATAATTTTATTTCATATTTAACCCCATTTTATTCCTTTTCATATGCGGGCGATATCGGGAGCATCCGGACTCCGATTTGGACGATTCTGGATCCGTTGCGATCGTGGGAACGAGAGCTACAATCCTGTAGCCAGTTTGTGAGTGTTTTTATTTTATAAATTATATTTTTAGTCTATTAATTGCACTTGGTTGACTTCTTGATATAAAACATGAGCCGGTAAATCCTAATTAGTAAACAATATTAAAACACTGTAATAAACACGGTATTTAGTAAATGCCTGACTGATCTCGAGTATGTCCTGTACATGTACCACGGACATCCGGCCTACCATATCCCCATAGGCTTGGACCTTATTATGTCATGCATCATGTCACAGTTACCTTACATACTGCTCTACAGGAACGCTAGGACACTACACTGTCACTATACACGAATACGAGACACTGTTATTTTTCTGCACTAATATCATCCTTACATGGCTACCGTAGTTCAATAGACGGACATGATATTATTTTATACACGGACCACTGTGAGGACATGTACGAGTTATACACAGATATATTGCAACACATATAGGTTCCACTGATTTATAACTTTACACGGACTACTGCATTTCATATTAGCATGATCATCATACACATTTATGTTATATTTACATTGGTTACACATACCTGTATGGATTCTCTATTCTTGTCATATGGATCCCCGTTCATGCTACATGTATTATTGTTATATTCTTGTCATATGGATCCCCGTGCATGTTACATGTATTATTATTCCATGTTACTATATTCATGTTATACGATTGTTTCCTATTACGGATATGGATATTCCTGATACTGGACATGCGAGCGGTTGATATGCGATATGTGGGAATCCCACATCTATTGTTCCCGTTTCTCGATATATTGTTCATGTTATCTTGTTCATGTTATATTGTTCCTGATTCTCGTTATATTGTTCTACGCTATCAACAGAGCTCAGGTCCAGTTATCATGTTACCCGTATCATGTACCGTAGTTGTACTTGTTACATTGTATACTTGATATAACATATCATAAAGTTAACTGGGGTATGGGGGAGACTTGACGGTTGATTAGATCTTATCGGGTGATGTACTGGATCCATATTGTTTTCCCACTGCAGGGGACGGTAGGAGGGTTGCCTACCAATTGCTCCATGAGCTCTTGTTACTTGATTCATGCTCCCCTCTTAGCGGAGGGCCCTGGTCCTGGCAGCCAGGGGCTTGTTTAAGGCCGTGATCCCGGGTATGCACGGGATACATCCACCCGATAAGAACTCCTCGACCATGGGTTTCCAATTTACATAATAAAACAGTATACACAATAGTGACGTCGGGAACACTTTTATTTGGTCACTCTCTCGTTTGGATAATGGTACCCGTAGGCCATGTCCGGATGGGTTCGACTGGAGTGCGGGCTCCAGTATGAACTGCCAGTGGTATGGGACACTGGAAGAGAGTGGTTGTAATACCAGGTGGTACTGATTGCTACTATTGTATAAATCACATGACATGCCTAATACATGGTTACTACTTGTTACTGTTCTGTACCTGCTACATGTTTATTAATTACTGTTCCTGATTATTGATCTGATATCATATTACATGTATACTTGTTTCTTTACCTGGTACACGTTACATTTTCTGTGGTGGCATTCTATTCATGTATATGAGCATATATTCTATTCGCTATATACCTTGCATACATCATTACTGTCTATGCACCACACCGTATACTGGTTAGGTAGCATATGCCCATCTGCATGTTCACTGTTATCACATCACCACTGTTATCACATCACCACTAGCATGTAGATTCGTCACCACTAGATAACATTATATATTATATAAACTGGATACGATTAGAGACATGATCTGATGATAACCGGTTAGGTAGTAATGATAATATAAGATGGCATGTCTGTATATTTTTACTGTTTATGATATGCTTATTATATGGTATACACCATCATGTATCTATAGTAGTATCATGCTTGTAGTACTTTAGTATATATTACTGCCTCCTTCAGTTTTACCACTCACTAGGTCGCTTTCTGACGACCCTGGGTTTGCATGCCCAGATTGGAGATCCGAGTTACCATAGCTTCAGAGAGTGCCTTGGAGTCACATGGGAGATTCCGCATCAGGACTATTCATAGGTATTTTAGTGCTTTATTTCTGTTATCTTAGTTATCCTTGTTTTCATATCTGTTATGATCGTTGACCTCTTTCTGCAGGTACTGTTTATGATATGCTTATTATATGGTATACACCATCATGTATCTATAGTAGTATCATGCTTGTAGTACTTTAGTATATATTACTGCCTCCTTCAGTTTTACCACTCACTAGGTCGCTTTCTGACGACCCTGGGTTTGCATGCCCAGATTGGAGATCCGAGTTACCATAGCTTCAGAGAGTGCCTTGGAGTCACATGGGAGATTCCGCATCAGGACTATTCATAGGTATTTTAGTGCTTTATTTCTGTTATCTTAGTTATCCTTGTTTTCATATCTGTTATGATCGTTGACCTCTTTCTGCAGGTATTCTCGTACTGCTTTCATGCTGGACCTCAGATCTATATGGAGGTATTGTACTGTACTGAGGCTTAACGTACGCGTGAGGTTGTTTTCACCTCGCGTATGTACGTCGCCATAACGTCTCCGTATCCTTGGGATCGGGGCGTTACAGCGGGTCAGATCCTTAACTGGTCGGGTTGGGTCTGATGTGAACCCGAGCCTAACATAGGTTTACACCCAATGCAGCATCTGCTGTGGCAGCTCGTGCCGCCGGCGCCCTGGCCTGGACGGCCACTGCCCGGCGTCGACTCCAGCATCCCTGGCCGTCAGCAGAGTCCAGTAGAGAGAGGAAAAGAGAGGACAAGTGAGGGGGAGAGAGGGAGAAAGAGAGGGGAGGGAGCCGCTGCTCCTCCCTAGCCATGCGCCGCCGCCGGCCTCCTCATACGGCCGCCTCCGGCTGGCCGAACATGAGAGAGATAAAAAGAGCAAGAGAGGGAAAGAGTGTGAGTGAAGAAACTGAGAGGAGGAATCAATTGGGGGAGAGAGAGGAGATTTAGAGAGAGAGAGAGGGAATTGTTGAAAATGAGGGTACTTACCTTGTTCCTCCCTCATAAAATACCCCCTAGATGTCCTCATCACATGCCACATGTCCTCACTCTTTACCAACTCAATCTTCACCCGACATCTCCCTCTTACCATCTTGACTAATTATCTCATAAAATAACATAACTATTTTTTTAATTAAACATAATCATGGATAAATTTCAATATATATATATATATATATATATATATATATATATATATATATATATATATATATATATATATATATATATATAAAGAGAGAGAGAGGAGGGGGGATCTGTACCTCAACCGCCAGCTGAGAGAGACTCTCTCAGCTGGAGCAATGTGGCTGAATTTTAACCACAATTTTGGGTGCTGGTACCATGGTCATAGTGTTATATGAGGACTGTGATTAAGTCGCAATGTTTATCAGGACTGCTGACATGGTCGCAGTCTTTTTCTGAGGACTGCTACCGTGGTCGCAGTCCTAATTATACTGAAAATATATGATTTTTTAGAACTGGGATCATGTTGCAGTAAGTTTAAGACCATTTTCAAGTGACAGCTGAGAGAGTCTCTCTCAGCTGGCGACTGAGGTACATTTTTCTCATATATATATATATATATATATATATATATATATATATATATATATATATATATATATATATATATATATATATATATATATATATCCAAAAATTGATTTCATACAAAATTTTAATCATTTACTACACAAGTGGGTCCCACACATTTAACAAAAGAATTTCCATAAAATGGAAATAAACAAATTGATCAATAATTTCAGAAAAAATTTCGACAATATATGGGTTATCGATTTTCATTATCGGTAAAATCCCAAAATTTCAAAATTTTAAGAATAAACTAAGTTTAGTTAATCCAATTGTTACACATTCATAATTATAGAAGTGTACATACAAATACATACATATATGTATTTCTCATGCCACTGATATTTGTACTATTGCAAAAGTTTCTATTCCACTCCAAATTTCCTCCAAACGAATCTTAGAAATTCATTTCACACAAATCATTAATTTAATAATCATATAAAATTCTGAACAATCTTATTAATCAAATATTAACATTTTAAACTGGGTTTAATAACCCGAGTATTACATACTGAGTACAAGTAACTCGTCGTGAAGATAATGTCATACATATCTTTTTTTTTGCTAGTTAAATCCACGGACGTCGGGTCTGAACTGAGGATCACTAGGGAGCAAACTCAAGACCTGGCCAGTGGCCGGCGTCGGGGATTGAATGATATATATTTTTTCAAATGATGAGAGTGCGCATATATTGTAAGAAACATGTAGTTTGTAATATATGTGTAGAACAAGTATATGTGAAATAAATATGGCTCTTCAAACGTATGGCATTTCACATTTCACAATGTGCATCAAGCATGCATGTGGAATTTATGCAATAGAGCAAAGAGATGAAGGATCTCCTGAGGATGCTGTTGGGTGAAACTGTGCTATTTCTTAAAACATGCAGATTAATTATCTTGACAAAATAAATTAAATTAAACTTTTTAGCATGCTGCTATATAAAAAAAATTAAAATAGAATATTAAATCTGGCCTGAAGAATGCAGTCGTATAGTCGTTACTCCGAATGATCAAAAGCATGTCTCCTTATCCAGACGTTGATTCGGTTTTATCTAGTGGCGGTAAAAGAATTTTTCGAAATGACCAGCACTCGGTTTAGGACAGTTGGCAGAGCCTCTTGCTCAGACAGAGAGTTGTTGTCTAGAAAATTGAAGCAAAACTTGAAGAGAGATGACAGTGAGAAAAAATGTAGCTGTAAATATCAGATTTTGTTGTGTCTAATAATGAACACAGAGAGCCTCTATTTATAGCTATAGTACAAATCAAGCGCATGTTCAGGTTGGTTGTAATTAATTTGCAACAACTCTGCACGTTCATATATTTGCTTTTACCGGGTCAAGAAACGTTACATATCGAAACTTGAAAGTTACTTTGGGAGAGTGAGACGGAGCTCGGAAATATTCCAAGTTCAAGTGCTCGGGAAGACTTCGAGGTCCAAGTGCTTGGGATGATCCCGAGTCCAAGTGCTCGGGGTCCACTCTAAGATCACTCTGAGTCCAAGTACTCGGGGATGATTCTGAGGTCAAGTGCTCGGGAATCATTCCGAGTCTAGGTACTCGGGTAACTAATTTTCAAAATGTAGCAGGTCCAAAAACCCCCTTGAACGAAGCTACATTCGTGTCCACATGTGGTGGGCGCACGCCACTCGTACCCGATCTTGGCCCGGATCGGTTTGGCGTGCGCGCGCGCACGTGTGAAAAGGTGACTCATTACCTAACATTTATAGCAATAGGTTTAGAAAAAGTTAAAATATATACTACTCAAACTTTTTTGATCTATTCAATATGGGACTAATATCAAAAGTTAATAAAAGAAAACTCAAATTTTTCTTCCAAAATCAAATACACATCCAACGGATGCACATCCCTTTTCTACCAACATATGATCATACAATGAGACACAACAAAACCTAGCAAGCAAAACCAGAAGAAACATTTATATATTAATTTTATACATTTTTTTTATTCCTAGTATTATGCACACTTGTTTAAAAAAAAAAAAAAAAAACTAATCATTCGGGCTTAGTTCGTGCGGTGATAATATATAATTTTTCCCTTTGCCCATCAACAGTTGCGAGTTGAGTCCATTTTGCAAGGAGGAACTTTCAGTATAAAGCTCACCATTTGCAAGCTTATTAAGTATCAAGCTGGATTCATGATGCAAGATGAAAATTGCAGTGCGTGAAGGCTCACTCCAGATTAACAGCAAGTTGATCGAAATCTTTGGTAAACTTATAATCTACGTATTATTCGACGACGAGAAAACAATAATATTAATTTAGGGAAGAGAAGAAACTGCCCCTTTCGAATTAAGAAAACGAGACAGCTTCACAATGGGACAAGTATGAAAACTGTTGTACACCGGCGATGGCGTCCCATTATCAGCCTCATAAACCTATCTCATTTATTATGATGGCGATTTTTTTGCTCATTTTTACTCCATCTGCCCAAGGCCCCTGGGTTCTACTCACGAAGCTCAGCCAGATGGTACAGCAAAATTTTTTTCTTATCACGAGTCTTGCTGACATCACTCTCTGCAGCTAAATCGCATCAAATTTATCACACTATCCATCTCTGTCCAATTTCTTACTGTACGAACAGGATAAATACTAGTAACTTATTACTACTATCTTTATTGAATAAATAGTTGTTTCCTATTAAGAAACTGCAAACTACATGCACAGGCATAAATCAGTATTTAATCGAGAGAGAGAGAGAGAGAGAGAGAGAGAGACCCATGTTCTGTTCCCTCTTCCCCACAAAAAATCTGTTCCCTTCCCTCGTGCAGCGAGAGAGAGAGAGAGAGACTATCTGGAAGAAGTCTGTTTCTTTCAGTGGTCCTTCTTCTTAATTCCCCTCCCTCTGTAAATAAATATTTCCTGCACAACTCAACCTCATGTTCTGTTCCCTCTTCCCCAAAAAAATCCGTTCCCTTCCCTTGTGCAGCGAGAGAGAGAGAGAGAGAGAGAGAGGGAGGGAGGGAGGGTTCAGAGCTGCTTTATCTTTGGTTGCAAGTGCAGAGGAAAAGACACAGCATTGAGAATTAAGAATTTGCTCAAGGCTCGTTTGGCAAGAAAAGTACTACCTCTTGGTATTGAGACACAAAAATAGACTACTAATTAGGGACAAAATTTTGATCAAAAAATACACTACTATTCTCGAACGAAAGAAGTAAAAAATAAAAAATTGACAGATTCACCTACGTTCTGTGAGATTTATCATCATTTTTTCTCTCATTTTGAGAGGAAAATTGAGAGGCGTAAATTGTGAATTTCAGACTCTCATTTTTTTTTGTCAAATAAACAACACAAGCTCAAAAAAATATCTTTGCTCAACAAAGTCAGAAGAAGAAAAATTGTGCTCCTAGCAACAAACAACCCCTTCATGGCAGGCAGCAGTGCATTGCCACTGCATTGCACTGCATTGCATTCATTTGAGCTCAACTACCTTCTCCCTCCCCCTGCTTTCAAACTTCAAACCCTAGCTTAGCCCCCATGCATGTTGGCCAGTCAAACTAGCCCACCTCAATCTCTGTTCCTCTGTTCAAGCTTGAAGGGTTTGATTGGCCATTGGAGGTCCTTGTGACGACCCACATTCTTTCCTTTCTCAAAAGAGAAATGTGTGCTTTTATATATAACACACACACTCATCTTTAAATTTGGACATTTTAACTGTCTGTCAGTTAAAAATTCATAATTTTGTTGCACACTGATGACAAATGTTTAAAATTTTTCAGAATTAATAAATCTATGTGAACACCTAAATTTCTTTTCAATATGTTCTTCTTGATATCTCATGGTCACAATTTCAAAAGTAAATATTGCCTAAAATTGGCACTTCGATCAGTTAAAGTTATGTAAAAATTCTAATAAACAAAGAGAGACATGGAAAGAGGAGGAAGAATGAAAACAAAAAGTGGCAACAAGGGTAAAATAAATTAGAAAAGTAGAAGGGTGTAAATACATTTTTTCCCTTATTAATTATTATCATAGTAAATAGTCCAAATTTAGTAAAGTACTTGCCGTTTGTTTCGCGTAAAACTCCGTAATTCGTAAATGACTTACTACCCAGTTACAACTACGGCGTTTGTTTGGACCGTAATTCGTAAAAGACTTACGTAACTCAACTAACACTCACTTGCAACCCAGTTACCACTCACTTACAGCCCAGTTACAGTTAATTTTGTGGTCATACAAATTTGTATTATTTTTTTATATTAATATTAAATTTTTTTAATATTTAACTTTTTTAATATTTATTTGCGTTATTAAAACTTTTAAAATCACCAAATAGTCAATTTTGTGGTCAACTTTTTCACTTGTGACTTATACATTACGACAACCAAACACCGTAAAGTACAATACACTTTCCCACTTTACAATTTTATATTACCAACCAAACACCGTAAAATTTACATACATGTAATTCATTTACAATTGTAAAAGATTTTACCAATTACAACTACGAATTACGGCCAGTTACGACAACCAAACAGGCCTTGGTGGAGACTCTGTTTCGAAGGAAGAAGCCAAGATGCCCTCTTCTCAGAAAACAACCGATAAGCAAAGACATTAGTACTTTGAGCACGCGCTATACACACGCTGCTAAAATTCAGAGAAAACAACTGACAGTTTGCAGATACACCCCCACAAATTCTTCCAAACAAGAAATTAATCTTTTCCAATTTGTATAATTAAGTGAGATTATCAACTATAATAGAAATTAAAATAAATATTTGCACTCTCTAAACTTGTCTGGCTGCTGGGTCTATTCTGTCCCCATCATCCCCTGTGTCTCACAGCGTACGGGTGCATGAAGGTGGGGGACCTCTTGGAAATTTGCCCAATGTTCAGAAGGGCACAAATGCAAAAATACGCATATATACAATCCGGTTGCTATACAATCCGGTTGCATATGAAGAACAACCTTTTATGTATTTTTTTTATCATTACCCCCTCTCCATTGAAAAATATTAAAACAAGGCCCTTCCACACTTTGTTTGTAAATACCCTCATAAGATGGGGGTATGCAAATCACCCCTCAATACCAAAAACAAAGAGAAAGATGAAGAAGAAGAAGATGGCTTCACAACCAGGCCCTTTCACTCAATGGCCGTGGCAAAAGCTTGGCAACTTCAAAGTATATATATCACCATTTTTTTCCTTTTCTTCTTAAGATTTTATTTACACTATTTCTTATGTCTTTCCCCCCTTTTTTTAATTTTACAGTACAAATTGTTGGCCCCTTGGATAGCAAGGAGCACGTACAAGCTCGCAAGGGCCAAAAATGAAGGGAAAGAGATTGACATTTTTAACCTTGTCATCATCCCTATTCTCTTGCGAGGCTTCTCTGTACGCGTCGGAAAAATCACAATTGCAAAATTCTTTTAATTGAATAGAAAATTACAACGGATACAATCCGATTACAAAAGAGAGAAAATCTCTTGATTGATTCTCCTCTTTATTTAAAGCTGTGTTCTTCATGTGGCGGTGGAGAGTGAGTCTTGTTCTCCATTGACCGGCCGAACGTCAAGTTTCTCTTATAGATTCTCTCTTTGGATCTACTGGTGGAGTAGCACAGCTTCTATCAATAATGAAATCTCAAAGAGATTTAAAGAACTTGAACTCAACAAGTTAACAGAAAGAGTTGAACTCTTTCTAGGCTTCAAGAGCTTCGAAACTGAACTCTGGTAAGGTACCTCTCTCCTCTGCCTATGGCTTCTTAGATTTCTTCACCAGGACTCTCCTCTTCAACCCCTTTTTAGAGGTCCCCCTCCATGGGTCCCCTTACATTCCTTCGAGAGGTCTCCCCCCTCTAGCTATTCATAACTATTTATAGAGGAATTGGGGTTTAACCAACCCCTTAAATATCTCCATAATGAGAGGGGGTGTAACCAACTCCTTAAATCTCTCCATAATGGGAAGTTATTCCCTATTATGTGGAGAGAAAATGGGGTGTAACTGACCAAGTTCGTGGCTGTCAGTTATAGCAGAATGCAGGTCTCGCGCTGGATGCGGATTTTACTCTGATTTTGAGACGCGGAGCTCACAGGCTCGCGTCTGTGTTGGAACGTGGAGTTGCGCGTCTGACAAAGGACGCGATGTCCGCGTCTGGCGACCTCCTCGTCTGATATTGGAACGCGAGGTCCGCGTCTGGCGATCTCCGCGTCTGAAATTAGAATGCGATCTCCTCGTCTGATAGAGGACGCGAGATCCGCGTCTGATGTTGGAACGCGACCTTCGTGTTTGCGATTGGAATGCGACCTCCGCGTCTGATAGAAGACGCGAGGTTCGCGTCTGAGGTTGGAACGCGACCTCCGCATTTGTGAGATCCGCGTCTGAGGCTTCGTCCTTAGTAATTTTTTGATAGCCTACATTCTCTACACTCAGCTATGGATCACCCTCTCTCGGTTCCACACCGCGAGGACCAAGCACAAGATCGTCAACAAGAGCCTCGACTTCGACCAAGTCGACAGAGAGAGGAACTGGTAAATTTCATTTATTATTCTTTTCTTGATAAACAATTTTTTTGGGGACCGAAAAGATATGTGTGTTCCGGTGTAGGGACGACCAGATAATTTTGACGATGCTGCTGTTCTTCACGGGGAATGAGGTGATTCCGAGGGCAGAGTATATTCGATGGTGGGAGAGTAAAGGGATGGTTTTGATGTCGTTGCTTCACGCCGGCCCTGTCGAGTTCATATATTACTGGCTCCATCGCGCCTTTCACCACCATTTTCTTTACTCTCGTTAGCATTCTCACAACCATGCTTCGATTGTCACTGAGCCCATCACATGTAATGTGTTCTCTTCTCTCTCCATTTTCTTTTTTTCCCTTCTAGTGTTACCAATATATATATATATATATATATATATATATATATATATATATATATATATATATATATATATATATATGGAGCTAATTTCCTAAGAACCGTTATCAAGATTTCTATGTGAACTTTCATGTGAACCGTCAGATCTGATATAGATCAAATCAAATAAAACCAAATCTCTATCATATCCGATAGTGCAGAAATCCCTGAGAATGGTTCTTAGGATATCAACACACACACACACACATATCACTACTACAATTTATAAATTAAACGTAACATTTAGAGAGTGGAATTAGAGAGAGAGTGGTGGAGAGGAGATGGTGGAGGGGGTGTATCACTACGACAATTTATAGATTAAACGTGACATTTAGAGAAAAAGGAGAGAGAGGAATTGGGGAGAGAGTGTTGGAAAGGAGATGGTGGAGTGGGGGTGTTGACCAGAGAGGAGAGTCAGCCGGGGCTGGTCGCTAGGGAGGGAGCGCCGGCGGTTGGGGTTGCCGGAGGGATGGCCGGCTGCAAGGTGGTGGAGGGAGGGTAGAGAGGGATCTTGGAGAGAGGAAAAAGTGATAAAAGAGAGAAAAAGATGGAGAAATTAGAAGAAGAGAAAAGGACGGAAAGAGAGAAAAAGAAGGAGGAGATAGTAGAAGGGTTGAGAAAAGAAAAAGAAAAGAAAAAGAAAAGGAAAAGGAAAAAAGAAAAAAGAAAAGAAAAAGGAAAAGAAAAAGAAAAAATGAGGAAAAGAGAAGAAAAATAATATAATAATAAATGAGACAGGTTGTAACGCCCCGATCCCGCAAGTACGGAGATGCTACGGCGGCGCCGGCATATATACGCAGAGCTGAAATACTTTCACGTATATATGTTAAGCCTCAGTACGGGGAATAAACACAATATGCACAATAATTTCAGCATTAGATAAGTACAAGAATAACTGCAAAAGGGGTCCGTGATCATTATAGATATGAATATATGGATAAATTAGGAAATAAAGGTAGAAAAATAAAGATATCTATGATAGTATATGTGACGAGTCTCCTATGTATATCCCGTGAAATATCTGGTACTACGATATCTCGGATCTCCAACCTGAGCACGCAAACTCAGGGTCGTCAGAAAGCGACTAGTGAGTGGTAAAATGAAGGAACCAGTAATATATTTTATAGTAATATAATCACGATAATATATATAATACATGTTTAAAAATAAGTTATACAATATATATTAATAGTAACAATCAAGAGAAATATACAAGTGTCATATTTTAACATCATCAATACCTAGCATGTTATAACAATGTCATTATCACAATATTATCCAATTTTGTATTATTACTATCAGTTATATGTCTGTGTTGAGCTACCAAAAAAAGGTAAGTCACTTTGGAGGATTATGTTACTGTAGTCAATAGAGTTATACCATTTATATAATTCTCAATACACAGAATACGACACAGTATTAAGTGTTCTTAATTACATCAGTATGTATAAGTAGCATGTAGTAAGTTTTAATTACTTTATATTTCTTATTTAATCTAATTATAACAATAGCATAATGTTGTCGTGATGAATATGAAAATATAGATATGAAGTATGCAGAATAATCATACTATAGTATTATAATTACACAGTAACAGTGTCTACAAGGTATGCATAAAACATAATATATGGAATGTAGAATATACGTGTACATAAATAGTGTGTCCACCACATGAAGTGTAACAAGTGTCAGAAAGTGTAACAAGGTACACAGGATACATGATAGTGGATAAAATATCAGGAATAGTAATAAGCACAACTGAATAGTAATATACATGTATACAGCAAGTCATGTTATTTGTACAATAATAACAATAATACCGTCTGGTATTTTAATCAATCTTTTTCAGTGTCCCATACCACTGGCAGTTCATACCGAAACTCGCACTCAGGCCGAACCCATCCGAACATGGCATGGGTACTATTATCTGAACGAGAGAGTGACCAAATAACATGCGTTCCTGATATCACTATTATTTATATTATTTTATAATATTAATTGGAAACTCAATAGTTAAGGAGATCTATCGGGTGGGTGTATCCCGTGCAGACCTAGAATTACGGTATTAAATAAGCCCCTGACTGCTGAGATCAGGGCCGGCCCGCTAAGGCGAAATAAGTAACGGGAAATGGGAGCTCAATGAGTTATAACAGACGGTAACCAGCACTACCACGTCCCCTGCAGTGGGACTATAATGGATCAGACATCCACCCGAATAAATCTAGTCAACCGTCAAGTCTCCCCATCTTAATGTTATATTTATTATATTTAATTTACACAGTGTATCAGGAACAAGAACAGTGTATGGTACATGTAACACGATAACAAGACATGAGCTCTATTGATAGCATAAAAATAAGATAACGGGAAACATGAAACAAGAGATGTGGGATTCTAGAGGTGCTCCTCGTGGCTTAGATCCACGTGGCACCTAGTTTCACACATCGCATATCAACAACACTCATGTCCAGTAACATGAGTATTAATATCAGTAAAGGAAAACAGTCATATAAGAGAATATAAGAATATCCATGTCGCAATAATCTATGCAATATGAACAGTGATCCATGCAATAGGAATACAGAAACAATCAACGCATGTATACCGGTAAATCTATGTAACAATAGTATAAGAACATGAAATAACTGTGTACAGAGTATTCACGTAGCGATAATATGACTATATGAAATAACAGTCTCCAGTGGAATAACGTATCCGTGTATCAGTAGTACATGAATATGAAATAATAATGTCATATGTAACGATATTTATGTGACGGTGATATATATACATGAAATGACAGCGTCTGGTGTGCTAGTATATCCATGTTACGATGCTATACGTACATGAATAATAGTGTTTAATATAACTAAGTATGTATGTAATAGGTGTACATGAATATGCAAATAAATATAATTTATGTAAAGTGATTATCAAAATATATAAATAATAGCATCCTGTGTGAGTTAGGTAACATTGGCCATACAGGGGTAATATCACTGAGATAATCGTGTATCAGATATTCATATTTGTAATAATGATGACAATATTATAAATATGATCAATATCACAAAATTATCATATATAATTATCTATTTTTAATTATCCATTTTTTAATTAATTTACTTATTTGAATTATTAACTTATTAATCCCAATATTTAGATAATTCATCTACATTTTATATAAATTAAGAAACAAAATAAATAATTATTTTATCAATTATGTTTGAAAATAATCATGTATATTTTAATTATAATGATTTCTCGATAATCACAATTTATTAAATAACATTTACAGTGATGTACCGATTATCATGATTTATTAAATAAAATAATCAATCAATTTTATTAAACATAAAAAAATATAATTTGTAAAATAAAAACACTCACTTAGCTATTACAAGAATGTAACTCATCATTCTACGATCACAACGACCCCAGAATCATCTAATTCGGAGTCCAGATGCTCCAGATATAGTCCAAACACTAAAATCATATAAATAGGTTAGATATGAAATAAAAGGTTTTTAAATGAAAATGTCTAAATTGTCAAGGGGTTTTATGTATATTTACCTTATTAAGTTGGATGCGGGTTTGGTTGCTATCGGGGTGGGTTTGGATCCACAACCCAGACCTAATTCACTTAAGTGAATGGGTTATTGGGTTATAGGGTTAAGGTCAGGTTTTGTGGGTTATTGGGTTTATACCCAATAAAGAGAGAGAACGGGAGAGAAGAAAGAGAGAAGAGGGGGGCAGGGCGGCGGTCCGTTGGGCGTCGTCGCGTGGCTCCGCGACCACGGCGGCAGCCCTGGTCAGCGGCGGACGGGGAAGAGTGGGAGGATAAGGAAAGAGATAGAGAAGAAAGAAAAAGAGGAAGAAGAGGAGGAAATGGGTGGTGCAAGCGACCGCCGAAGCTGAGCTGGCGAAGCACAGGTCAGGAAGGAGGAGTAAAAGCAAAAAAGGAGGAGATAAGAGAGTGAGTGAGAGGTTGATAGAGAGAGATAGATTGAAGAGAGAGGGAGAGAGGGAGAGGTGGCTTGATGGCTGCGGGGTGGCATGCCAGCCTGCCGATGGGTCTGCCCCCTTGGAACAAAGAGAGATAGTGAGGAAGGGAGAAACAGTGAGAGAGAGAGAGGGTGTATAAAGGGAGAAGAGAAAGAAAATAGAGGAAAGGATGAGAGAGTTTAGAGAGAGTAAGAAAAAAAATAAAAAGAAAGAGAGAAAAATGGTGGAGGGTATGGCTGTGGAGAAATTTGGAGAGGAAGAAAAAAGAAAAAGAAAGTAAAGGGGATTTTTAATATAATTTAATTAATATTTTAATTGGGTCAAAATTGGACTAGTTCCGAATGGATTCCAAAAATTCTATAAAATAGGAATATCATCTTGAGAAATAATATGAAATTAGATTGAAGAAACCCAGTATGTTTTGCAAATTAAAAATCTTGGAATGTTTGCCGATACTAGCGACACTGATTTGACCAGATTTTTATTAATTCAGAAAAATTTTAAAAATGCGCTAAGGTAGAAAATATGATCTTAAAAAATAATTCCAAATGAGATTCTAGAATTTCAACTCTATTGTGAATTAAAAATCATAGAGTCAATTATCGGTATCAGTCAACACTGAAATCAGAGATTTTCCTAAATAATCCAGAAAAAAATTTAGAAAATTTTAAAAATTTTAAAATATTAAAAAATAATATCTGAAACTGAAATCGGTTCAATTTGACTATCAGGAAGGTCCAATCAACTTTGTACGCTGTATCGAGTACTAATACTATGATACGTACATCAAGATCGGGGGGTTACACAGCCTCTGGGCCTGGGCTAGGCTCAGGGTCAGGGATCAAGCTGGGTTCCGGTCCATAGAATGTGGGCCAAATACTGAAAATAAATACGAGAAAATATAATAATACAAGCAAAAAAAATCAAAACACATATCTGGGTACGTATCACGAAAAAGATGTGTTAGACCACTACATCTTTTTTAAATATAAGGTGAGAACATCCATCATGTTTCACTAAAGAAAAACACAAATTATAGAAACAGAAGCTTTAAAGATTTGTAATACATAAAAAGTACAAAATACAAGGAATCTAATGGAAAAAGAGGACTCCAAGAGTGAGGAGCGCTCTCACGAATGAACTTCTTCTTGTTTACTAACAAAATGTGTACAAACATACATACAACACACAATTGTGTGTAGATACACGTGTACATACATTATTGCACACACGTCCAAAAGTATGTACTACGAGCATAAACACATGTAAATTACAGATCCACATTCATGAATCTAGTTATTTGTATACTATAAATGTATGTGTATGTATATGTGTCTCGTTGTGTATATATAGATGTATACATTTGCTTGCTTTCAAGCCAATTATGTGCACAAAGTACTAATGCTTCTTGATTTGGCAGTTGTGATTCATCCCTTTGCTGAAATGGTGGCTTACTTCTCCCTCTTTGCGATCCCGTTGCTAACAATAACACTCATCGGAACTGTCTTAATCGCTACAGTAGTCGGCTATCTGGTCTACATCGATTTTATGAACTATTTGGGCCACTGCAACTTTGAGCTCGTTCCCAAATGGCTCTTTGATGTCTTCCCCCCTCTCAACTACCTCATGTATACCCCATCGTAAGTGCCCTTATCTTTTTGTTTCTTGTCATAGCTACATTACTTCGAATATGTGTCATTTGAACCAAGTTCATTATATCCGACATATATTATTAACTCACAATCCATCAACTAATGTTTCTATGATTCTTATATCAAGATGATGATGGCTTTTCGTAGGTTCCATTCCCTCCATCACACACAATTCCGAACAAACTACTCCTTGTTCATGCCATTCAACGATTACATATATGGCATGATGGACAAGTCCTCGGACCATCTACACGAGAGTTGCCTCAAGGGAAGGCAAGAAGAGGCACTGGATGTCGTCCACCTCACCCACCTCACCACATTGCAATCCATATACCATCTTCGGCTAGGATTCGCGTCTCTATCATCAAAACCATACGAATCCAAGTGGTACATGTGGGTTATGGCACCGCTGAGCTGGGCTTGGATGATGTTGACTTGGGTGTATGGATCTACCTTCACTGTGGAGAGGAATAGGCTGAAGAAACTGAATATAGAAACATAGGCAATACCAAGATACAACTTTCAAGTGAGACATTGTGACACAATATTGTTTCAGTTAAAATTTTATGGTCTAATTTTTACATGTAACTAAGTTTGATATGTTTGCTTTGATTCAAGGGGCAGTATATGTCTTCCTCTCAAAAAGAGGAAATCAATGACTTCATTGAGAAAGCAATTATCGAGGCAGAAGAGAGGGGGGCCAAGGTGGTTAGTCTTGGTCTCTTGAATCAAGTAAGCACAACACAATTTAGTATCTTCATATCGCTCTTTATAGCGTGTTTAAATGTGTTTCTTGTGTTTTTGATTAAATTTTCCTACAAGAATACACTTACAGGTTGCATATATATGCAAATATGTAACTAACATTTATGTTAATGTTACAACTACAGGGAGATGAATTGAATGGAAATGGTGGGCTTTTCTATCAGAACAATCTAAAACTCAAGGTGAAAATTGTGGACGGGATGAACCTGGCAGCCGCAACGATTCTCAATAGTCTTCCCTAAGGGACGAAAAATGTTCAACTTGCTGGCAAACTCTCAAAGATGGCTTGTGTGTTGGCTCTAACCTTGTGTCAAAAGGGAATCAAGGTTTATATATCAATCAATCAAGTACACAACTGTGCATCTGAAAATGAAATTCGATAGTAATACACAGATTTTGATCTCTGACAGGTAATGGTGGTACGAAGAGATGCATACAAGATCCTGAAACTAAAGTTGCCACAAGAACTCGTGGATTATGTCATGTTCTCTGAGAATTACGCAAGCCAGGTAAATCTTTCCCATATTTTCTCTCCTTTTCTAGTAAATACATCTGCATTGTTAAGGAGTTTGATATGCTCGTTAAAAATATAACATTAAGCTTCTTCGACTGATTTAACAAAGCATCACAGTCATCTCTCCAAAAATTCTCTTCTTCTAATCTTTATTGTCAAGTCCTTCAACTGATTTCACAATATTATCGGTGAATTTCATTTCTGGTTTGGTTAGTAGGAGACGGAGTATAGGGTCGTGAACAAAAAAGGTCGCGAAAGACGTGCATTTCATGCCATTTTCTCAGTTTCCTCCTAGAATCGTGCGCAAAGATTGTGTTTATCATAGTACTCTATCTCTGAAGACCACAAGGGAATATGAAAACTTGCATACATGCGAGATATCATTAAAACTGTACAGATACCTGTAGGAATTATCAATATTTTCTCCTGATGAGCTTGTGTCTGCTTCATTGTGCGACTGACAGAATTGGTTGCCGAGGAAGGTGATGAGCGCTTGGAGAGTGGCGGGGATAGTGCATGCATTGGAAGGATGGGACGCGCATGAATGTGGTGACATTGTGATGGACACGGACAAGGTTTGGTGCGCAGCCTTGGACTATGGCTTCCTTCCATTTGAGAATGCACAATGGAATTGAGTCTGGAGAGAGACGGGAAGGACGATTCGTCGTCAAGGAATGTGTATTTTGCTTGTACTTCACGTGCTTGCGAAGATTGAAATTATACATATGACAGTATTGTAACTAGTTGATGAAGGTGTTTGCTTGATCACTTGATACATTTTTAACTTTTCTAATCCTTGCTAATTGTGGGTTTGTTCTCTCAGGGCACGTGTCTTGTATTCTGCATGTATATATGGTTACTACGTTTGTGTTGTGAGGGAGAAGATGAAAAATAAGAAAATTTTAACTCAGTTGCAGGCAGAGAGAAAGGGTTGACGTGCACAAAAGTAGGAAAAGAAGAACAGATTGGTCGACCGACTGGTCAATCGATGTGCACAGCAGTAGAAACAGAACAAGTTGGTCGACTGGGCAGTTAATTGATCAATAGAGAGCAGCGTAGTGTGAATTTGGCTTAGCGGTCGATTGCTCGGTCGATCGCGTATGACACATAGGGAAGTCGATTGACTACCGGTCGACCGACCTGAGAGCAATTTTTATTTGAACCACGACTGCATAGATAGCGGGCAACCGCCACTTGGAGCTGTTCGACCAACAATCGGTTCTGGGTTGTTTCCTATTTGAATACTGAATTCGTTTCTGATCTAATTTCAAAAGTTTTGATTTCCTTTTCTTCGTGGATTCCCTGCCTATATATTGGGGTGTTGTACCCTTATTTGTGACCAGAATTGGTGATTTGTATTGGAGAGTTTTAGGATTAGTTTGTTTGAGGAAATTCTATAGTAAATTGCATAATTTTTCTTCTTGGATCTTCGGATCAATTTGTAACTCCTGTAACTCTGTTGATTGAATAAGATTTTCTCCTTTCCGTCTCGAGGACGTAGCCAAGTTGCTAAAAATCTTGTGTTCTCTTTATTTTATGTTCGTGCTATAATTGTTTGGTGATCGACTCGACGCGAGAACTCTGATCTTGGTGATTGACGTGTGGGATCCTCCGTAGAATGCAACAAGTGGTATCAGAGCTTCCCAAGCTTGACTAGAGATCGTGCGTCAATAGCAAGAGCATCGTGATCTGTTCAGCCAGATCGTGTGTTGATCTAGGAGCGGCGTTTGTCTGTAGAATCGTATCTCAATCTCAGAACCACATTGGTTTGTTCATTGGGATCTGTTGAGGTGGAGTAGATCATTTGAAAACTCGTTTAGGGTTTCACTTTGAGGCAAAAAGGTTTGATCTTTATCTATTTTGAATTTATTTTTTTGTTAGTTTTACGCATCATAGTTGGTGGTTTATTAAGGAGATGGTCAAAGTTAATCTCCACGGTGAAGATCGTGAACATCCACCTGCCAAGGATCAATGTGGTTAAGTTTGATGGCACGAATAACTTTAGTATATGGAGATGTGAGATGATAGATGTGCTAATCGTATCAAATTTTGGAAGATGCTCTTTTGTTTAACAAGAAATCAGAGGAGATCTCAGAAAAAGATTGAGACAATATGAATCGAACGGCGTGTGACGTCATTAGATCCTAATTAACATAAGATTTGAAATATCATGTGATGAATGAGATTTTTGCGAGAAAGATTTAGGAGATCCTAGAAGGCAAATACTTGACGAGAAGCATTGAGAATTGCTTGCATTTGAATAGGAGATTTTATCGCTTCCAGTTGAAGGAGATTTTCACTGGTGAGCACATGAGCAACTATACAAAAACTTCTTGCAGATTTAGCTATGTGAAAAAAGTGATTGAGAACGAGGACAAGATATTAATTCTATTGAGTTCTCTTCCAAATGAGGAGTACGAGATCTTCGTTCTAAGCTTAATCAATGGTAAGAAAATCACTTAGCTATAATGAGATATTAGATGCTCTTGTGAATCATGACTGAGGAAGAAAGATAAAAAATCTTCCAATAACACATCAGCAGAGGTATTGACTGCAAGAGAAATTGAATCCAATCATCAGAAGAGCAAGAAAGATATTGGTAAAACTGATAATCGACAATTGAGAAAAAATCAGTGCACTCTCTGCAAAGAGGAAGGACACTAAAAAAATTGATTGTCCTAGGCTCGAGAATAAGGAGTCAAAATCAGAGGTTAATGTCACAACCGTAGATGGTAACGATTCTGATTCATCTGAATATTCACTTTCAATCATCACTACAGATTACAATTCAGAGGAATCTAAGTGAATTTTGGATACTTGTGCTATCTATTAGGCTTGTCCCAAAAGGTAGTGGTTTGCTAGTTTTGAAAAACTAGATGGAGACTTGTGTCATTCAGTGACGGTCACACATAACATATGAAAGGGGTGGGTACTATTTGCATCAAGTTGTCTGATGGATGGTGAGAGAGTTGAAGGATGTGAGGTATATACCTCAATTGAAAAAAAAAAATATGATTTTGATTGGAGCTTTATAGGCATAGGGCCTGAAAAAGATTCTTAGAGAAAGCGTTCTCAAGATATTCAATGGCTCATTGGTTGCTATGAAAGGGCATTCGATGCAACAACTTATACTACTTGAAAGATAGTATAATTATTGAAAATTTGGCGGCTTCAGAACATTTGGATGGCGATTCTACCAGGTTGTGGCATTCGAGACATGTTGGTTTGATTTTTTTTGCAAGTATTAACAACACAAGGATTATTGAAAGGTATGAAGATCTGCAATTTGGAGTCCTGTGAGCATTGTGTTCTGGTCAAGAAGACAAAGGTGAAATTTAGCATCATTATTCACCGCACATAAGGTCTTTTTGATTTTGTTTACATGAACGTTTGGGGGCTGATCAAGATGACATCACTTGGAGGTCATCGATACTTTGTCTCTTTTATTGATGATTTTTTAAGGCATTTTTTGGTATATCTATGAGACAAAAATTTAAAGTCCTAAAGTTATTCATGAAGTGGAAAATTTTGATAGAGATACAGACAGACAGAAAGATCAAACTGATCCAATTTGATAAGGTTGGAGAATAAAAAGGGATAAGTTCCTGCGATTTGGCCAGAATAATGGTATTGATATACACTTCACAGTTTAGAAATAGATAGGGATGGCTAAAGAGTTAAATCGTGCCTTACTGGAGAACGTTCATTTTTTATTGTCTAATACACAATTAGACAAGTTATTTTGGTCTGAGGCTTTGGTATATGTTAGCCATCTCATAAATAAATTGTCATCGTCTGTGATAGGAGGTAAAACTCTATTGAAATTTTGTTCAGGTGGAGCTGCTCAAGATTATGATTTGCCGAGAATATTTGAATGTCCTGTCTACTTTCGTATCAAAGAAGGTAAATTGAATCATCGAGTAAAAGAGTTTGTGTTTTTGGGTGTCAAGAGAAATTTAAAGGCTACAAGTTATGGGACCCAAAGAATAAAAGCTTGTATTGAGCAGGTATGCTACGTTCGATGAGGCTTCAATATTGGAGCTTAACTCTCAGCAGGTGGACAGTATGAAGAACAAGGCGGTATTGCAGCGGGTGGAGGATAATTCTACTCCATGTTCTCTAGTTGGTTCAGTATCATTTAGGATCTCATCGGATGTGACATCAGGTGAAGATCATGTAGCCAGTTTGGATGCTGAATATGTTGAAGTAAAAATTATTAATTTGAATGCAACTAGAAGAACCAAGAAGAATCCATAAAAGTGAGTTGTGAAGAAGCATAGATCTCAGTTGGCGAACTCGATTAGCTCAAGTTGAAGACCGTTGTTCTCCATTATGATCGTAATGATGAGATTCATATGACTCAGCCAGTTGGATTCGTTACTGCAGAATTGGTTTCAGTTGATGGTTGAGCTTTCTTGAGCTCGTTTGGATGAACTACGTGTGGCTTGATCCCTTGAGCAAGAGGTATGTAGGCAGCCGTAATGATGCAACCTGTTTTGCTGAGCTGAAATTGGTTATTCGTGGTATTCAACTCAGATTTGAGTAATTTTCACCAGGTGGAGAATTATGGGGGAGAAGTTGACTAATAAAAAAATTGTAACTTCGTTGCAGGTAGAGAACAGGTCGGTTGACATGGACCGACGTGCACAAAAGCAGAACAGAACAGATCAGTCGACTTACCGATTGATCGATTTGCACATCAATAGAAACAGGAACAGGTCAGTCGATCGACCAAAAGAGAAGACAACAACACAAGGCAATCGGTGGACCAACCAATAGAAAGCAGCGCAGTCTAAATTTGGCTTAGCGGTCGATCGCCTGGTTGACCGCATATGACCCATGGTGAAGTCAGTCCACCAACCCGAGAGCAATTTTTGTTTGGACCGCGACTGCATAGCAAGCGATCGACTGCCAGGTCAACTGACAGTCGGTTCTGGATTATTTCCTATTTGGATTTTGAATTCGTTTCTGATTCGATTTCAGAAGTGTTGGTTTTTTTTCTTCGTACGTTCTCTGCCTATATATCGGGTGGTGTTGTACCCTTATTTGTAACCAGTGATTTGTATTGGAGAGATATAGTTAGTTTGTTTGAGGGAATTTTATGGCAAATTGCGTGATTTCTCTAGTTGGATTTTCAGATCATTTTGTAACCCTTGAAACTCTGTTGATTGAATAAGATCTTCTTTCTGCTCTGTGGACGTAGGCAAGTTGCCGAACCTCGTTAAATTTTGTGTTCTCTTTGTTCTGCGTTCGTGCTATAATTGTTTGGTGATTGACTCGGAGTTGAAACTCTGATCTTGATGATTACCATATGGGATCCTCAGGAGGATGCAACATGTATTGGTTGAATTCCGACATGATCTTAGAGGTCGTAAGTTTGTCGCGCTGGTGATCTTACAAGCAATGAGTGAAAAGATGTGTTATGTGTGAAAAGCTCTTCAAGACGTTGTGATGAAAATTTCATGTAGATTGCGGCTTGAACTCAACTGAAAGTGAACCATCAAAAGAAAATGAAAAAAATGAAATAAAGAAAAAGAGAAAGAGGAAGGCATGGGGCCCGTTTCATCAAGACCCAGGGCCGTATTTGAGGCTGAAATGACCCCATCTTTATAGGTCTGGGCCTGGAACTGAATCTGGCCCATTATCATCCTTCGTTCTGGCTCTCTGTCACGTAAGAGTTAAAACTTTACCTAAAAATTTCCATTCGAATTATTGGGTAACAATGGACTCACCTCTGGTTCCTGGTTTGCATCTAGCTTCATGGAGCCGCGTTTGCGCTCCCCAGGTGTTCGACGAAATTACTTAAAAGAGTTTTCCCCCTCAAAATACCCATTTTATTCAATAATGAGCGTAAGCAGAGTCGATAGCAGGCTCACATTTTTGACGGGCCGGTTTGAAATCTGCTTCTAACCACGGTGCCCGCAACCTGTTTGCTGAAATTACTCAATGGGCTCCCGTGGTTGAGGAACCAACCCGAACATAACTCAAGTTGGCGCCAAACAGTGAAGCATCACAAAGCTTAAATCTCTCTCTCTCTCTGAGCTGTACTCTCCAGCTAAAAAAAGAAACAGAGATGGAGAAAAACCCGACGCCTCTCGTCCCCTCAATTTGCCCAATCTCAATACAATCATCATTACCCTCCTCTCATCTCTTCCAAATTCCGATCGATCATTATTTTCTTCTTTATCCCCTCATCCCTGCAATATTCGCGGCCTTCCCCTCCTCTGGGATGGGCCGGCACTTCTCCGGCTCATCCTTCGCCTCCGAGGCCGTGCCCGATGAGTCCGTCTTGCAATGGCCCTTTGGCAAGATCGAGTGCCTCAGCCGGGACGAGCTCCGCGAGACCGCCTACGAGCTCTTCTTCACGTGCTGCCGCTCCTCCCCCGGGTTCGGGGGGCGGACTCCGTTGACATATTATTCGCAGTATGATGAAGGAGGGGGAGGGGAGGAGAAGGAGGAGGGGGAGGGGGAGGTAAGAGCAATGGAGGCGGAGGAGGTGGTGGTGCGAATATGGCGGTGACGAGTAAAATAAAGAGGGGGCTGGGGCTGAGGACGAGGAAGGCGCCGCCGCCGATGAGGCTCATGAGGGAGGCGGGCAATGTGAGGCCCGGGTCACCGGGGAGGGCGAAGCAAAGGCCGATGACATCGGCGGAGATCATGAGGCAGCAGATGGGGGTGACCGAGCAGAGGGACACCCGGCTGCGCAAGATACTCATGAGGATCCTCGTCGGCCAGGTAAACATTTCTCAGGGATCATATCATCCATCTCTTTTGGTTGAATTCTCTGAAATCAAAATTCATGCTGATTACATGTCATATTCAAAAAGATTGCTGTGTGTTCTTTTTGATGCACATGTTATGTGTGTGTGTGTGTTCAGTTTTGATGCGTATCATGCTTCAAGCTTAAAACGGATACGCATTCTTTCTTTTGCTTGTTGAAAATATGCTCTCACATAACAGTTATGTAAGTTATTTAACAAATGTGTTGCAATTATCCTCAATCTCTACTTTCTTCTGATATAACATGCATGCATACACATTTTCCATTTGTGGAGAATATTGATCTAAGAAGCGTGTGTACAGATCTCAACACATGAAATTCTAACAAAATACACACAATAGTATTGTTTTTTAGGGTTATTCTTATATATATATATATATATATATATATATATATATATATATATATATATATATATATATCGAGAGAGAGAGAGAGAGAGAGAGAGAGCAATGTATATCAGCCTGCGGGCTGAGAGTACTCTCTCAGCCTGCGGTGACGTGGCTCGATTTGTCACCTCACTGACTTGCGGCCCGCTTTTAGGTAGAAGTTAAATTACCAAATACCCCTTATGATAACTTTTCCTTATTGTTTATTATTATTTTTTCCCCCCTTTTATTTTTGCCGCTCTTTTCAGATCAATTTTTTCAGCCTGCGATAAAATTCTACTTTATAGTTTAATTTTTTGTATATAATGTAGTCAGAGTCTTTGGTCGCATTGTACATTTAAACTGCGACCTTAGTCAAAGTCTTTGTTCGCAGTGTACATGGTTAAATGCGACCAAGGTCGCAGTGTTGTTATTGATAAAGATGGCCAGGAACTGCAATCTATGGTTGCATTACATGGACTGCGACTTTGGTCGCAGTACGTTAAGTAATTAATTTTTTTGTATATAATGTAGTCAGAGTCTTTGGTCGCATTGTACATTTAAACTGCGACCTTAGTCAAAGTCTTTTGGTCGCAGTGTACATGGTTAAATGCGACCAAGGTCGCAGTGTTGTTATTGATAAAGATGGCCAGCAACTGCAATCTAGGGTTGCATTACATGGACTGCGACTTTATATTAACACGCATAGTCTTCTTTGTACTGCTATATTGTAACACTCAATCTTATTGTATAAGAGATCGTTTTTTTATCTTTTGCACATGCCTGGAGATAAATGCCTGGACATAAATAAAAAATATATTTGTTTTTTTTAATAAACTACGAACTTGGTCGCAGCCATGCATTGCAAACTAAACAACTATGACCATAGATGACACTACGACCAAGGTCGCATAAGATACATTGCAAACAGTAACTACTGCGACCAGGGTCGACACTGTGACCAAAGACTGCGACTAAGCAACTGCTGCGGTGACGTGTCACCTTGTCGCAGTGTTGTTGTTTACCTCGTCGCAGTGTTGTTGTTGATTAAGACTAAAGACCAGCAATAGCGACCAAGATTGCAGATTATTTTTTTAAGACTGCGGCCATCAACTGCGACCAATGTCGCAGTGTTGTTGTTGATTATTTATAAAGACCACCAACTGCGACCAAGGTCGCGGTGATGTTGTTGATTAAGAATAAAGACCAGCAACTGCGACCAAGGTCGCTGTGTATTTATTAAGACTAAACACCAACAACTGCGATCAAGGTCGCAGTTTATTTTATTAAGACTACGGTCGTTTATTTTATTAAGACTACGGTCAGAAACTGCGACCAAGGTAGCAGTGTTGTTGTTGATTAAGACTAAAGTCCAGCAACTATTAAAATACACAAACCCTAAAATTTTTTGAAAATATCATTTTTGTAGTACCTTTTTCGACGGATGATTTCTTAGGCGCCATCAGTTGCAAATATGTTTTTTAAAAACGAATCAAATTTTAGAAGGAAAAGAACTAATTGGATCAGAACCGCCGGTTGAAGTTTTAGAGCTGTAAATTTTTTTGGAAGACAATTTTTTACAATAAGGTAAAAGGTTGTGAGGGAAGGTATTTTCGGAAAATACAATGTTGAGGTGACTTGCATTTAATTGGGCGGGATTTTACAGGATTTTTTCCGCCAAATTTTTTTACAGATGTGGGGCGGTGATGTTGCCACGCCCGCAGGCTGAGAAAACTCTCTCAGCCTGCAGGCTGAGGTACAATAAGCCCATATATATATAATATATATATATATATATACACACACACACACACACACACACACACACACACACACCTGAAATCATTCGTATTTCTGAAATTACCTCTCAAATCTTCATATTTCAAAAATTACCCCAAGTTCTTTAATTTGATCAAAATTACCCCACCGTCACCTACTGTTAAAAACTTAACAATTTTATAACAAAATTACTCAATTACCCTTATTATTCAATTTCCTCTTAAAACTCATTTTTACTTGTCTCCTAAGGTTTATTATTTGGGTTATTCCTATGAAATGGTGGAAGGAGGACACCAGCCGAGCCTCCACTGCGCGCCTCAACGGCTCGGGCATGAGGCCGAGCGCATCAGACTTGAAAGTTTGCCGAGCCAATCTATCACAATCATCTCGAGCTCCGTGGTTGTTGGGGACGACACCCAATTGAAGCACACAACATTGATTCTCATGCTCTGCATCTCGCCCAAGAACGTCGCAGTGTTGCTGCTGTTGAGATAGTAAGCATTGAAAGTACACCTAAAGGTGAATGTGAATAGGTGTACAAGTTAATATAGGACAAATGATGCGAAATTTAAAAACTAATTGCTAACGCACAACGTGTAATCAAGAGTAAGCTCAAATTCTCCGTGAAGGGCTCTGAAACTACTTATCGGGATTCCTCTAAATTAAGAGTTGAGGCGCTATTAAAATCTTTCTTGATTCAACACAAGTGTGGCACATAAACAATATCAAGTATGTATATGAATATGAACAATGTATAGCAATGCAAGATATGAGAGAGCGAGAGAGTTGAGAGAAAAGATCCAAACGCAAACAAGAAGAAATGTTTCGAGGTTTGAGCCACTGCTCTACGTCCTCGTCTTCACACAGAAGGATTTTCACTTTGTCCACACATGACCTTCCATAAAGGGACCTCCATCGAGGAATTACAACTCTATACCGGGAGTACACAACTCCTCTCTCAAACACAAACCTCCACACAAGATGTGGGCATTATGCCAAGCACAAAGTAAAGGAAAAATACAACTTGGTGATCTCAAGGATCACAAACAACTCTTGGTGATGTTGAAAGATCACAAACAAATTTTTCTCACAAAAACAAGATCCTAAATATAGATTTGAATTGAATGGCTCAAGTATGTGAGAAATCAGAGTGTTTGGCAAAGAAACAATAAAGAAAACACTTGGAAAAAATTTCTTACTAGATCTGTAAAATGAAGAACAAAACAAATTTTCCTAATCTAGTTTTTCTTTGATTTTTCAAAACTTTGAAAACAAATAAAGATTTGATAATTGAAGCTCAAAAACTTATTTTAAAACACTTTAGAAAATGGGCAAGAAGGCACTAGAAAACTGTAGAAACTCTCTTAAAATATCTTAATCAAAACAGCCCCAAAGCCTCTTTATATAGGGCTTGGGAAAAATTAGTCATTGGGGTCAAAATATGCCTAGAATGGGTTGTCGGTCGATCGCCAAGTCGACCGGCCCACGGTCAAAAAATTGACCGTTTGGCATTGTCGGTCGACCACCCGGTCGACCGGCTCCAAGGCAAATTGCCTTGTCGGTCAACCGCCAGGTCGACCGGGCCTACCCGAGATATGGGTAGTGCCAGTCAGTTGACCGGCCACAAAGGCTAGCCCATGTGCACGTCTTGCGCACATCGGTCGACCGAGCCCTGGTTCGGCAACTGGTTTGTCGACTGCCATAAGGCAAAAAACAGATTTTAGGGTTTCAAAATCTAACTTGATAATTTCTCTAAAATTCTAATTAAATCCCATAAAATTCACAAAAATAGGTTCATGTAAATACTTTGAAATACAAATATGTGTGATAAAAAATTAACACATATTACAAACATGTTGAACTAGTTTTGAGGCATGAAATTTAGCTTGCAACCAAAATCAGTATTTTTCAAAATCAAGTTCTAAATAAAAATCCAATTTTCCAAACTTGTATAAATATAAAAACATGATATTTAAAACGCATTTGAAGTTTAGTGTGTATGGATAAAATCCACTACACGAATAAATGATATATCAATGTTTTTGACAATAAATCCCAAACTAAGTTTTGATAAAAATAAAACTTGAAACCACATGAACTAGAATCATCAAAATAAATTTTTCTCGACAATATGAATCATCAATGTATATGGATGAAATTCAATATACATATAAATCAAGTAAGCTTCTTTTGATTTTATCTATTGATGAAACGATATATGTATATTCTTGAAAATCTAAAACCGATTAAATCGAAATCAAAACTAAAACTTGTGTGTGTGAACTTGAGCATATCAACACTAATCAATCCGTACGCAAGGTCTAAATTAAAACTAAACAAACAGAAGTCTTCTTGTCGATCTCTATCTCCAAGACTCGATCTAAACACGATCCATGAGCTTGACTCCATCTGAGTGCTAGATGCGATCTTGACGCGCGAGCTCTTGAATCTACACGTGTTAGCTCTAAAACTGACTTTGAATTTTTTGTTGAAGTTAATCACCTACTAAGATCTTGATCAATAACTGAAACTTAATAAACTGTCGGTTGACCGCCCGGTCGACCGAGCCTACCCGAGACGGGTAGTGCCAGTCGGTCAACCAGCCACAAAGGCTAGCCCATGTGCACATCTTGTGCACATCGGTCGACCGAGCCCTGGTTCAGTCGTCCGGATGGTCGACCGTCAGAAGGCATAAAACAGATTTTAGGGTTTTAAAATCTAACTTGATAATTCCCTAAAAATTCTAATTAAATCTCATAAAATTCACAAAAATAGGTTCATTAAATATTTTGAAATACAAATATGTGATAAAAAATCAACACACATTACAAACATGTTGAACTATTTTGAGGCATCAAATTTCAGCTTGAAACTAAAATCGTTTCCAAAATCAAGTTCTAAATAGAAATCTAATTTTTTTCAAATTTGTATAAATACAAAAACATGATATTTAAAACACATTTGAAGCTTAGTGTGTATGGATAAAATCCAATACACATATAAATAATATTTCAATATATTTAACAATAAATCCCATACTAAGTTTTAATAAAAACAAAAGTTGAAACCACATGAATTAGAATCATCAAAATAAATTTTTCTCAACAATATGAATCATCAATGTATATGGATGAAATCTAATATACATATAAATTAAGTAAACTTCTTTTGATTTTATCTATTCATGAAAACGATATATGTATATTCTTGAAAATTTAAAACCGGTTAAATCGAAACCAAAACTAAAACGAAGTCTTCTTGTCGATCTTATCTCCAAGTCGACTCGATCCAAATACGATCCATGAGTTTGACTCCATCCGAGTGCTAGATGTTATCTTAAAGCGCGAGCTCTTAAATCTACACGTGTTAGCTCCAAAACTGACTTTAAATTCTTTGTTAAAGCTAATCACCTACTAAGATTTTGATCAATAACTGAAACTCAATAAATATAAGGTCATTAGTAAACTTAACTTCATAAGTTAGTCATCATCAAAACTAAGGTGAAGAGCCTTTGGCCCAACATAGTAGTTGGGGCTTATCTAGTGAGTGATATCAGGAATGATGTGGTCGGTGATGTCACTAAGATAGTCTCGATGGACTCAGGTTGGTTGGGTGCGAATTTAGGCAGCCTTTTCTTAAGGTAACCAGGCTCAACTTGACTATTGACTGGATATTTGTGGATTTTTGGGGGAGTATCATCAATGGGTTTGCTCTGCCAATGAAGGAGGAGCACTAGTTGTTCCTGGTGAGGGCTCTGCTTCCATTGCACAAGCCCGATCTTTATGTAGATCAGAGAGAGGAGGGGAGAGAGAGAGGAGATAAGGGTAAATATGAGATTTTACATAATTTTAATTGATATGCTGAGAACATGTTTTTTTATTCCTTTTAACCGATGGTAGGGGTAATTTCACAAATAAGAAAGAATCTGGGGGTAATTTTAGAAATATGAAGATTTGAGGGGTGATTTCAGAAATAAGAAAAATTTGTGAGGTATATATAAGAATAATCCTTTTCTTAAAAAAGAAAAAAGAAAGCAGGACCAAAAGAGGTCTAGTTATAAATTTATTAGAAGAGGCAAAGCAAAGTACAAAGCTAGAAACTCGAGTGTGGAAAAAAGAAAAACTTACAAAAATATCTTACAATGACAAGTGTACGCGGAAAAGGGAAGGGAAGAGAAATACAATGCTAAACAAAAAAATAATTCTCCAAAGCTTAGAGTAGAATAAAGCCCGCTAAGAGACTTCTTATGCGGAGATCCGTTTCTGATTAAAGATTCTCGAGTTGCGTTCAATTCAAATGGACCAAATAACAACTTAGACCTAGATGTTCCGGATCTTTTAAGTCGCTCTAGGGATACATGAAGTCCGTTAGTCCCTCACGTGTCGGAGGGATGTAGACAATGATGGAAGAACCAGATTGGTCATAATAGGGACTCATACTCTCAAGACGGAGTTACAGGACAAGAAAATGTGAGTAGATGACTCAGGGCGGTTTCCGTAAAAAAAAAAATGCACAAAGACAGTGGCCTAATGTGACGTCTGTGTAAGTAGAGACCACTATGTAATATTTCACGTACTACTAGTCATGTAGTAATCTTGCATATTTCGCGGATATGCAAGGGGGGTCTCATGTTTGGCAGTGGTTGGCTTAGGGAGGGGTGGAATTCCATTGATGGTTAACTACTTGGAAGGCCGAGATTGGCCCTGTCTGGCGGTGGTAGCAGGCAGAGCACTGACGGAGGATGGCTTGGGGAGGGGCTGAATTCCAGTGTGTGGCAGGCGGAGATTGGCCCTGGCTGGCGGTGGTAACAGGTAGAGCACTGACGGAGGACATCACAGCTGCCATGAAGGAGAGCAATATCAACAAACACTTATGGGCGAAGAGGAGGATGGGGATGATCAAGCTGACAGAGATCAGCAGTGGTGAGGGTACAAACAATTCCAATCAGAGCAACACAGAATTACAGACTGTCATCACTGAGAAGAAGGATTGGCGAGGATTGAGGATAGATGGGTTGGGGGAGCCTGGATGCGGGAGGTTGAGCTGACAGGGGACTATTCTGAGGGAGACCGAGGGAGAAGCCACTGCTTGAGTCGTCTTCCCTTCTCACGTTCATTGCCTGCGACTTCGCCGGAGAATCTCTGCTGTTCATCGGGAGGTTCATATGTATTCTAGACGATAGTATTATGTCTGATACTTGTGCTCAATACGACAGATTCACATGTAGGAGTTCCGTGTTTAATAAATGCAGAACGATTAGTTAGATTAGTAAGAATTGAATCCGAAGCTAATGGGTATACAGTGAGCCACTTGTAAAGAAATTGCTTTAATCTCTCTTGTTAGATCATTGCTTATGCTTACAACTATACTTGCAATTTTGAAGCTTGCAATTATGCATACACTCTCTCTATTCAAAACAGATGTATGTTGTGCTGACAGTCATTTGTCGAATTGTGAATCTCAGTATTTGCTAACATATCTCTATTCGATGATCAGACAAGTAGAAGAGCAGAGACGATCGTCCTTCCTCTAGAGCTCCTCCGCCAGCTCAAACCATCCGAGTTCGCAGTTGCCAGTGAGTACCATCACTGGCAACATCGCCAACTCAAGGTCTTAGAGACAGGCCTCAGCTTACACCCATCAATTCCGCTCGAACGTCTGAATCCCGCTGTGCTCCGTCTTCGAGAAGTCGTCCAGTTGAGTGAGGTCAAGCCCATCGACATGAGCAAAAACTCTGAAACAACGAAAACGCTTTGCAACTCCGTAGTCACATTGGCATGGAGGAGCCCGAACAACTCTCCACCCAGCGATGTTTGTCGTTGGGCCGACGGCTACCCCTTCAACGTCCACCTCTACCTCTCTCTCCTTCATTCCATCTTTGATCGCCGAGACGAGACTGTTGTCTTGGAAGAAGTGGACGAGCTAATAGAGCTAATAAAGAAGACTTGGACAGTATTGGGCATCAATAGGATGATCCATAACGTATGTTTCACTTGGGTCCTTTTCGAGCAGTACGTGATCACAGGCCAAATTGAGCCAGACTTGATGAGTGCAGCACTGGCAATGCTAGGCGAGGTGGCAAACGATGTCAAGAAAGTCGACAGGGAGCCTGGTTTCATGAAGATACTGTCTGCAACGTTGAGCTCGATGCAAGGGTGGGCAGAGAGGAAGTTGTTGAAGTACCATGAGGGGTTTGAGAAGGCTCAGATTGGGATGATGGAGATTGTGCTGGGCTTGGCATTGTCGATAGCCAAAATCAGTGAAGATATTCAGAGTACGCGAGGGGGCCTGCTGATTGATCGCGATTGTGGAGTGACGATTAATTTGTTAGGTAATCGAGTGGATCAGTACATAAGGTCTTCTTTGAAGAGTGCTTTCACTAAGGTGAGTTGATAATTATTGATTAATGCCAGTACGATAATTGTCAGGATACAAACTTATGCAGTTTTGAATGATGATGTGCAGGTATTGAAACTGGCAGTGGAGTTATAGACAGCATGGTTGTGGAAGTAGAAGAGGATCCAAACGAGGTCTTGGTGCAGCTTGCCCAGGAAACCGAGAACCTGGCCATTTTCGAGAAAGAGAACTTCAGCCCTCTTCTTAAGCGATGGCATCCAGTCCCTGCTGCAGTCGCAGTCGCCACCCTTCACCAGTGCTTCGGTATCGTGCTGAAGCAGTACATGACCAAAATCGCAAGCCTGACGAATGAGTCCATCAGTGTCTTGCAAACGGCCGGAAACTGGAGAAGGTGTTGGTCCAAATGGTTGTGGAGGACTCGGCAGACTGTGACGATGGGGGAATGGCGATCGTCAGAGAGATGATCCCCTATGAAGTTGATGCTGTGATCAAGAGCCTGATGAAGAAGTGGATATCTGATAGGTTGAGGATTGGGAGGGAGTGTTTGATAAGGGCCAAAGAGACTGAGGTGAGTGCATCCAACATTAGTACAAGGTGCTTGTTGTGGTTTACTGATATGTGTGTGTGATGTACACAGAGTTGGAATCCAAAGTCTAAAGCAGAGCCATATGCACAATCTGCTGTGGATCTGATGAAGCTGGTGAAGGCGACAGTCGATGAGTTCTTCGACATCCCTCTAACGGTGAGGGAAGAACTGGTCCAGGACCTTGCTGATGGACTGGAGAACCTCTTCCAGGACTACACTTCCTTTGTTTCATCATGTGGTATGTAAAACCTAAACCTAATCCTAATTCATTAATCCTAAACATAAATCGTGAGACAGTTTTCAGTGATACACAAACAAAACATAGTTCCAGTACTGAGATTGATCATACAGTCAAATAAGCATGCATTACTCATTTGTTCGACTTGCATGTGTTAAGCATAACGCTAGCAGTCATCCTGACTCGAGATTTAGCTCTTCATGAGATTCATTGTTGCATTACTAATCATGACTTGTTTGTTTGTATAGAAAAGTAGATTCTAGTTATCGCTAGTATACATTGGATTGCATGATATGCCATCATCACCACCATCCCTTAAGAGTGTGTGAATTCTAATAAATATAATTTACTGTGAGATGTGTGAAAATTAAGTAATTCAATGCTTTTTCAATCCAACGTGACAAGTTTGTGAATCTGCGAAAGTCGTGTATATTCTTTATGCAGGAAACAAGCAGAACTACATCCCCCCGCTCCCCCCACTGACCAGATGCAACCAGGACCCCAAACTCATGAGGTTTTGGAAGGCGGCCTCACCGTTCACCTGCGCCGCCCCAAACTCCGGCACCTCCCCGGCCAACTCCGGCAACCGCCGCCGCCAGCAGCAGCAGCAGCAGCACCCAGGGCAGAACCCCCGCCCGTCCACCAGCCGCGGCACGCAGCGCCTCTACGTCCGCCTCAACACCCTCCACTACCTCCTCTCCGTCGTCCACTCCATCGACAAGTCCCTCTCCTTCTTCTCACATTCCAGCCGCGGCCCCTCCCCCGCCCCCTCTCCCCGCCCCTCCCCCGCGCCCACCACAACAACCGCCGCCGCATTGTCCCCACCCACTTCGACATCGCCCGGTCCACCATTCAATGCTCCATCCTCCACGTCTCCGAGGTCGCCGCCTACCGCCTGATCTTCATAGACTCATGCCAGAACTTCTACGAGGGACTGTACATGCACAGCCCGGCGCAGGCCCGAATTCAGCCGGGCCTGCACGCGCTGAAGCGGAACCTAACCCTCCTGGTCGCCGTGCTGACGGACCGAGCGCAGCCTCTGGCGGTGAGAGAGGTGATGAAAGCTTCATTTGAGGCATTCCTCATGGTGTTGCTCGCCGGGGGGAGCAACCGCGCGTTCAGTAGGGCGGACTACGACATGATCGCGGAGGACTTTGAGAGCCTGAAGAGGGTGTTCTGCACGAGCGGGGAAGGGCTGGTGGCTGAGGAGGTGGTGGAGAGGGAGGCGGAGGTGGTGGAAGGGATCGTGGCGCTGATGGGGATGACGACGGAGAGGCTGGTGGAGGATTTCACGACGGCGGCGTGCGAGGCGAGCGGGATGGGAGGGATGGGATGGGGAGCAGGAGGGTTGCAGAAGGTGCCGATGCCTCCGACGACGGGGAGGTGGAACCGGTCGGACCCGAACACGTTGCTGAGGGTGTTGTGCCACCGGGACGACGAGACGGCGAGCTGGTTCTTGAAAAAGACCTTCCAGTTGCCGAAGAGGAAGTGATCGGTGAGAGTCTATGGAGGAGGATGGAACATGTGCATGCATGCACATGAGAGGAATTTGTACATACATGAATATATGTATGTATGTATGTTTTATATCTTCGGACAATTTACTTTTTTTTTTTTTTTTTTTTTTTTTTTTGTCTTCTCCCTCTGAGCTAGCGCATCAAATGGACTCAAGAGGGAGTAACAAAAGCTCACTCCCCCTTTCTTGTCGTCGGACCCGGATCCGATAAGCTCTTGATGTCCTCACTTCTTCCTTTTTTTTTTTTTGTTTGGTCCTATTTGAAGGGGCCGTTTGTTTCGCGTAAAAGTCCGAAACTCGTAAATGAGTTACAATCCAATTACAGCTACGACATTTGTTTGGACCGTAATTCATAAAAGACTTACACAACTCAATTATCACTCACTTGCAACCCAATTACCACTCACTTTCAGCCTAGATATACTTAATTCTGTGGTCATGCAAATTTGTATTATTTTTTTATGTTAATATTAAATTTTTTTAATATTTAACATTTTTAATATTTATTTGAAATATTAAAACTTTTTAAATCACCAAAGAGTTAATTTAGTGGTCAACTTTTTCACTTACGACTTACATATTACGACAACCAAATACCGTAAAATACAATACACTTTTCCACTTACAACTTTATATTACCAACCAAACACTATAAAGCTTACATGCATGTAACTCATTTACAACTGTAAAAGACTTTACCAATTACAACATACGAATTACGGTCAGTTACGACAACCAAACAGGCCCGAAAGCCATTGATTCCTTCCTTCCATTGGAAAGATGCACATTTATCTCAAATGACGAAGAATTGGAAGACTTGGCTCAATCGAATTACGGTCTTTTTGTTACAAAGGAATAACGTGGTGTATCTGATAACTATTGCATGAAGCAATCAAGTATCAATTAGAATTATTTACATCCTTTTATATTTTTGTTGTAGAACAAATCATGTTGCCAAAAGTGTACGACAATTTTCTTTTCCCATAAAACCTCGTGAGTTTCTAATTCTTTCACCTGTAGTATAAGCGAAGAAATTTTTCAAACTAAAATTTGCAGGGACACGCCAACAAGGCATAATACATAACGGTTCGATTTCATGGTCTACAAAAACCAGTAAGTTCGACTAGCAGTCTATGTACGAAGCTCGCTAACAATGTATAGAGAGATAGAGAAACAGTATATGAAGGCTATCTCAAGAAAAATCAAGGGAAAAATTAAAAGGAATGATTTTTGTCATCCTTCATCAGTGGCCTTTTGGGTTTAAACTCTTGTTATTTTACTCTGTCTTCTCATGTAATTAGAGGGGGAAAAGGAGGTTTGATTCATCTTTTTTCAGTAGCTTACATGGTAGACAACAACCTAATAGATTCACATCTCTCTGCAACTGAGGACAAAACGGAAGAAAAATGATTGTCTTCTCCGTTGTCAGATGTGCAGCGCTCACATTTGCCATTAAGGTTACAGTATAGAACTTCCCAACATTTGCTGCACAAACATCTTGTTTGGGTTGTCGAGGTTTAATGGTTACCGTATAGGGCTCCTCCAACTGTGATAGAGACGATCGCAAGTCATTTTTGTGGCTGCCATTCCGAATTGCTAACTTCTGAACCTGGAGCTACACCAAAGTCGTCGACAACTCCAACTACAGCATTTGTCGTCAACCTCAGATTGAAGCAACAGTAATCATCTAACTACACACTGAACCAGCCACTGTAACAGAATTTTTCAGTGTGTGAACAGTACAAGTCAATCCACATGCCTTAACTTCAGGATTCCTTTGGCCAGGGCAGCCCTAGAGTTTTAAATAAGTTCCTGCAAGCAAAAACAAAGGGCGAACAATAATACAGAAAATATTGTCTGACAAGAACAAGCTGCCATTTTGACAGCAATAATTAGCAAACAGTGTAACACAACTATGGATATTTCTGCTACCCTCTGCAGAGAAAGCAACTACGTACTCTTTATATCAAACAAGTCATCCCCTCATCTGAGACAAGCAAAGAAGCATGTAAACTCCAAATCAACATCCAACATAAAGCAAATTAGTTCTGCAAACAGACACATGACAGAAACATAAATCACAACTTCCAAAAATTCACCATTCTTGACAATAGAAAACTCATGGTAGTACCAAAATTTTGCAAAGAAATCTTAGACAGTTTCCTGGCTTCCACATTTACATACAACAGATGTGAGCCACTATAATGCAAAACTCCTGGAATCTTCAAGTGAACCCATCAAATTGCCAAGGCATCAAAGCAAAAAAGAAAGAACAACAAAAACATAATCAGGCATGAATTTCAACATTCAGTGCATACCACCTCCAAACTCAGCTCCATTCAAACGTGTCCCATTGCTCAGGCAACTGGAAGGCAAGCATTCAAACTGGTTTTATTACTCTTCCCCGCTTCACCGAATAAATAGCCTCAACATTGAAGAAGAGAGGGAGGCGAACATTGTGGGGGGTCACCGCACCCTGTACAAAAGGGAAAATACACAGAAAGAACGATTATGCCATTGTCGCCGTATATCACTACTACAGCTATGAGGCCAAGTTCTCTATGCAACTGTTTAACTCCAGCTTCTACCAACAGTCCCCACTACTTTCTACATCTTAATAGAAAGCTACTGTCAAAGGCCTACAACTTATTATACCACATAGCAGAGAAGCTACTGGAAGTTGGCTATATCTTTTTCACTACCAGTCTCGATGTATATAATCATGAAGAAATTACTGCTGCTACAGTAACAGGTCTACCTCTTAGATAAGATGTCAAAGAAGCTACTGAAGAAAATACACAAGAAACAACTGTGAACTGTTTCCATATATCAGGATATCACACTAAAGATGTGCTGCCAAGTTAAATCTACTCAATGATTACGCCCATCCTTTTTACTAGAAATCTCCGCCATTCTCAACATCTATACTCAAACAAAGTCTACTGATGATACCGTGAGCGCTCTACGTCTCTTGTATCACATTGTCAGAGAAGCTAATGAAATTTGTCCACATCCTTTTCACTAGCAGTCTTCATTCCAATATCAAGGCTCAAAAGAAAATTACTACTGCTATCAACCTCTAACCCTTGAATTGTCAGAAGAGGCATTGAAACATAACCATACTTATCCCTTCTCACGTGCCAAAAGAGAGTGACAAAAACGTAAGCAAAAACAGTACTAGTAACAAGCATTAATACTAATGTCATTTACCATAAAATTGTACTTTAACCAATCACACAAGTAAAAGACAAGTCTTAAAAGATTTGCTACTCTAGCATTACAACTAGAGGCAAAGATACGAAAACTAACTCCAGATAATAGCTCAACAAACCAAACTTAAAAACTAACAGAAGCACAGGGCAAAGCAAGATAAGTGCTACTCAGGCAAACTACTGAATATACTAGGAAAAGTAGACAGCTACTAATATTACTACTACTGCTAAACTACTGAGGTTCAAGCATTCCAACCATCCGAAAATCTGATTTCCTCCACAAGAGCCATTCCTCAGCCATGAGCAATCATCAGAAGAGACCACCAGCGCAAACCAATCACTGCTGCTGAGCTTGCCTTGATTGTGCACCACCATATCCACCACCATAACTGGCCGGTCCACCAGGAGGACCACTGACTTGGCCCGCTCCATAACCTCCTTGTGAAGGGTCAGACCTCCAAGCATTGGAATATCCAGAGTTCCCATTTGCATCACCATAGCCCCCGCCACTGCCCATATACCCAGAACCCGCTCCTTGTTCTGCACCACCAGCCTGGTTGCTATTTGGAGCACCACCACGACCGCCTACAGCACCATACCCACCCTGATTACCATATGACCCATCTGCTCCACCATACCCACCACCATAACCATAGCCCTGATTCCCGTAACCAGTGGCAGCGGTTGGTGATTGACCAGTAGATGCTGCAGCAGAGCCACCACTGCCAGGGAGAGCATTCCAATTTGGGGCTGATCCATAGCCCGTGTTCCCACCATAGCCTGATGATCCATATCCAGTAGGAGCTTGATTGTTCCAAGGGCTCTTGGCGCACCAGGTGGCCCACTCACATAACCACCTGCAGGGGCACTAGGGTTCCCATAGGGACCTGCAGGCCCACCGTATCCACTACCAGACCCTCCATATCCCCCAACACCATACCCACCATATCCTACGCCATTGTTTGCAGCACCATAGCCATAACTAGGTGCTCCATAACCTGACGAACCATAAGAAGGATAGCCACCACCGGCTGTCTGCGGCTGCATGTACCTATTTGCATCCATTCTGCCATCATATGAGCTAGAATTGGCACCAGAACCACCACCATAAGATTGGTAGGATCCTCCACCTCCAGAACGGCCACCTGTACCACTGTTAGGGTTAGCATCTTTGGGAGGGCACGCTTGACCTCCACCATTTTTCCATTCAGCTCGTGGAAGGTCTTATGTAGCACGCGATCAACAGCATCCTCGTTCTCAAAAGAGATGAATCCAAATCCACGAGGTCGCTGGGTGTTCTGATCATACATGACGACTACATCAGTCACCTCACCATAATTCTGGAAATATTGGCGAAATTCTGCATCAGTCAGTGTGGGGGGCAACCCTCCAACAAAAATCTTCTTAGTCCTAATGTTTCCACCACCACCTCCTCCTCCTCCTCCTCCACCCATTCTACCCGCATTGGAATTTCCAGATCGGACTGTGGTATGTTGCTCCTCCCTGGATAGTGCTCTTTTAGCTTCCACCTGAATAACCAAAACAGAAATTACAATGCAAAAGGATAACTTATCTGCGACAGGATATAAATACAGAAGGATGTATGGGAAAGCATCATGTCATACAATGATACATGTATAAACTCAAGACAGTTTTGGGGTGACAAATGGATTAGTCACCGAAGGATCATAAAGATTATAAAGAAGCCACTGAAGAGATTTATATCAAAAATATAATAATAACAATATAATTATCTCTGCATATCAACAAGATAAACAATTATTCTGTATACCATATAAAGTCAATACATCACTTTGAGTGATGTCATTTTAAATACAGCCACAAAAAATTATATGAAAAGCAAGATCAAGAACAGTAATAAAGTAATCAACCGTAACCTAATTTTTTTTACAAAATATTGAGGATGTAAAGAATGATGCAACACAGACTATCCGTGCCATGACTGCATAAAACCAGATGCCTAGAGAGGTAGGACATGGAACTAACTTGGTATCTCTGTGCAAATTAGAAACAAACAAACTGCACTAAACAAAGAGCAAGTATTAAGAATATCACTAGCACAAAAAGTAATCTAGCAAACAATGCATGAAACTAACTCACAAAAAAAAAACAAAAACAAAAACAAAACAAAGACAAGAGCTTAAACAAATTAAAGTTCACATCAAGTATGAATAAAGCATTAGTGAGCGCCACCTGCTTGTGGCTTCTCCCCAGTAAAATGTCACATTATAACCTCTAAAATCTATAATAAGTTCATGAACACATGTTACCAATGCAAGATCATAGTTCATATCAAGTATGAATAACCCACCCACTCTACTATTATACAGCAACAAAAAATTCAGTGGCATTCTTATTAAAAAAAACTTTCAGCAAGCATATGCCTTGCAACTCATAGAACAATGCCACTCACATAAACATGAGGTTAATATCAAAAATTCAACCACCCACATAAACATATAGGATCCTCAACATCAAGTGAATCATATCACGTTGGTAATCCAAGGAGATTAATATCATGATAAAGAAAAACAGTTCTTTTATTAGTTTGAAAACATACAGCAGGTTCTAGCATAAATTACAGATCTATCAACAAACAAATTTCATAAATCACACGATCACAAAGAAATTATTACAAAACTCAAAACAGAATAAACAGAGGGCAACAAGAATCAAATCACATGATAACCAAAACAACCCTAGATCACCAACGAAACCAAAATCAGATCAGATACCAAAACCCGCCACCAAAATCCCGAAAGATTAAGAAACCTAAAAAAAAGAACCAATCTTTACAAGAACAAGATCAGATCACTTACGTTCCTCCCGTCGATGTTGTGCTTGTCCTGAAGCACCCGATCGAGGATCGAAGGATCCGCGAAGACGACGAACCCGAAGCCCCTCGGCCTGCCGGTCATCTTGTCCTTCATGATCACGGCCTGAAGGACCTCCCCATAGTTCCCAAAATACTCCTTGAGCCTCTCCTCGGACGTCTCCCAAGATATCCCCCCGATGAAGAGCTTCCCTTGGTCCGAGTCCATCGCTGATCGGAGAAAAACTCCTCTCTCTCGCCTCTCGAAATTGAGGCTAAGGATTAAGGAAGGAGGAAGAGAGATTGGGTTTTTTTTTTTTTTTTTTTTGGGGGGGAGGCTTTTTTTCTCTCTTTTTTGGGGGCCAAAGGCGCCGACTCCGGCCCTAGAAAATATCTTGGGGAGGAAAGAGAGTGGACAGAGATTGGGCGTAGGGTTTTCAATTGGCAGTGGACGGCTGGGATCAGAGATAGAATCGCACGTGTGGGTGATGGGAGCGGTACGTGTGGGAGTTTGCTTTGTAAATTGTAAATTTTGTGAGGGACTTTGTTTGACAAGGGGAATAAAAGTTGGGTAATTGCTCAAAAATGCACATGGGATGGGGCCTTGCCCTAGGGTGGCTAACGGGATGAATCGAGTTGACTCGTCCTGTTTGTCAGGCAAATCTTAAATGATACTGGTTAAGCCCATTTTGTAACAGATCAAACGAGACGAATCAAAAATTCAGAGACGAATTGAGTCCCTTGACCCGATTCACTACTCGAATTCGTTTGAGACAGGGCGGACCTATCTCGTATTAATTTATTATTTTCTTCAGAAATTCGAATTTTGAGTCATTGTTGGTAAAAGAAATTTAAAAATTAATATAAGGGTCATGTACTAATTTTACCCTCTCACAAGTCACAATTAAAGAGGGGTTAAAAAAATATTTTTGACTCGAGATGTCCGGGTAAATTTACCCTGACCCAATTCGTCCCGTTATTCGTCACAGGGCGAATTGAACTCGTCCCGTAAATACGAGACGGATCGACTCGTATTGACCAAATAGTATATAGGTTGAATACGAGTAGATCTGTATTCATAGGTGCGACTCTAACGAATAGCACAGTACGAAACATTGCGGATCGAATCAGGTCGTCCCGCGCCGATAGCTATCCCTACCTTGTCCTGTTTATATAGGTAACTTTTGTACCTAGAGTTTTGGTAGAGAGGGACAGCGGCTTGACACGTGAGCGCACTTTTTTTCTTTAAAAAAAGATATAACTGAAGCGAATTAATTTTGTGAATAAATTTTTTCCTAATTAAGATTTGACATAGTTGGCTGAAATGAAATTCCCCACTAATACATATTGCCATTAGTTTTCTACATTTCCCTCTATTTACTATCATCTCCCAACCGTATCTAATTCCTTGTTAATATCCAATACTAAAACCCTTCCTTGATTCCCCAACCGATTCAAATATCTCAGTCTTGTAGTCACATCATGAACAAGAAAATACGAGATTAAACTAGGGGTGAGCAGTAATCGGGTATAACCGAAATAACCGCAAAAAACCGATACCCGAACCCGTTTTAACCCGAACCGAAATAATTCGGTCGGGTTTCGGAGTCGGGTTCCCAAAACCGAACCCGACCGAACCCGACCGAAATTAAGTAACTTAAAAAAAAAATTATATATAAATAAACGAGCCCAGCGATCGCGAGACTCGTCGCCCTCGCCGACTTCTGTTCACTGTTCACTCAGTCTCTCTCTCTCTCTCTCGTTCTCTCAAAATCGAAACCCTAATCCCCAATTTTCCTCCGTCTCTGATCGTCTGCGCAGACCGTCGATCAACTCGAAGGCTCCGATCATCTCCTCTCGTCATCGATCATCTCGATCTTCGATCATCTCCTCTCGTCATCGATCATCTCGGCCTCTTCGATCTCCGATCATCTCGATCTCCGATCATCTCCTCTCGCCGCTCCTTCGTCAAGCCGCGGAGTCGAGGAAGATGTACGAGGAGATCTTGGTGATCGACCCGCTCTTGTTCGAGGCCCTCTTCGAGAACGCTGTCCTCATGGTTCGCTGCGGCGAGGGCGAGGCGGTGATCGAGCGGCTGGAGCAAGCTCTGGAGATCGCCAGATCTGAGCAGAACGAGAAATCTGCGCGTGATGTTCGATTGATCATGGCGCAGATAAAATATCTGCAGAAGAATGTGGATGAGGCTTTGGAAGATTACGAGTTGAGCAGAGAGGACCCGAAGGATTACAGGCCGTATTTTTGCCAAGGTGTGATTTTTAGCTTCTTGTATAGAAACAAGGAGGCCAAGGAGAAGTTTGCAAAGTACAAAGAGCTCGCCCCGAAGAAATTTGATGTGGATGCTTACTTGCAGACGCCATTATCTCGGGCGAAATTGTTCGGGACTGAAGATTCGGAGATTTGATTCTCAAGGGTTTTGATGAATAATTGTGGAGTGAGGTTAGTGCTCTGTTCTTTAAAATTTTGTAATTTGGTAGTGAATATATTTACGACAGATTGTTGTAGGTTAGATATAATAGAGATAAAAAAGGAGAAATCTTTGAGCGACTCAGATTGTATTCAGCATCTTCAGATGCTGAATAAAGAAACATACTTTATCGAAAATTATTATGAAATTTAGCTCGACAATTGTAGATACTTCGTCCGTTCTCCAATTACTCCTTTACCCACTCAACACAGACATGAAAAAAAAACTGCATCTCTGAATTTTTCAAAGACACGGAACAATGTACTGATGTAGTATTATGATTTGGCACCAAATCCTGGAGCAGAACAAGTATGCAAAAGAACAGTCCCGACATGAAATATGGGACTATATTTGGGTGCAGAAACAAGGATTAAACTCATGCAACTAGGAAACAATCCACAACATCTCCTTTAACAGAGAGTCTTAGAGGAAAGCAAAAGATATAGTGTCACTAACTTTTGATGACTACAATTAGATTTTTACTACTAGTTTTCTAACCGAAAAAACCGAAAAAACCGAACCGAACCAAATTTGTTCGGTTCGGTTCGGTTCTCAAGTCTAATCGGTTCGAATTCGGTTATGTAAAAAATAGCAAAAACCGAACCGAACCGACCGATGCTCACCCCTAGATTAAACAAGTGAGGGCTGACAGTAATGCATAGTAGTAATCCAAAATATAATCTTAGATCTTTACAGTAAGGATTTTAACTTTATGAACTACCAAGTTTTGTTACGTAGGTCTTAGGCCCTGAATCATCGTGACCTCGGTCTCCATAGCCCAAGCAGCAGCAACATATCCATCTAGATTTCAATTGTGTGGCTCGTAGCCTGCCTTCAACCCCCATCTCAATTTTTCACCTGCCACTCTCTCTCTCTCTCTCTCTCTCTCTCTCTCTCTGTGCACCAAACCAGAACTAGACGATCACTTTGTGGTCTTCTTCATCCATGGCTACAGCCTCCTTATCACCCACAGGGCTCAGAGCCCTGCCCAGCACTTTCCATGGAACTCACCAGCACGGCCCCCTTGCTGTTCCATTTCCCCGGCCAGCTCAGTCCCACAAGCCCCTGCGCTCCTGCCCGAGGATGGGCAACGTGAACGCGGGCAAGGGCCTGTTTGCGCCCGCGGTGGTGTTCACCCGCAACATCATCGGCAAGAAGCGGTTCAATCAGCTCAGAGGCAAGGCCATCGCGCTCCACTCTCAGGTCCACTCCTAGTCTAGTTCTGTCTCAACTTGACCTAATTAAAAACGTCTGCGCGAGCTTAGAGAAACTGACAGTACAGTTTGTGTACACGCTGCAGGTGATCACGGAGTTCTGCAAATCGATAGGGGCAGATAGCAAGGTGAGGCAGGGGCTGATCCGGCTCGCGAAGAAGAACGGAGAGAGGCTTGGGTTTCTTGCATGAATGAAATGTGCGTGATTGATTGATTCTATGAGCTTTGATCAGTTTGTGTTAGATATTGAGATTTGGAAACAGGAGAAAAAGCACTCTGTTTTGTTTCTGGATTTTGATGCAAATAAGAGATTAACACGTGTTTATGATGGGGGATTAGGAGGATTAATCTTCCTTTTTTATCAAATTATATTGCATGTAAAATATTGGGAGATTTAGCTTCGTTACTTTTGAACTCTTGAAGGTTTGGTTTGCCCTTGTTCATTGTCAAAATAATGTAATAGCAGTAAACTCTTGATATTTCTGATGCACAAGCGAGAAAGATTGAGATATTAAGCATTTGAACTTTTGTTAATGAAAGGATATATATATATATGTTGTTTTATGTGTGTCAATTAGAAGATGTGAGTATGAGTTTTATAAAATAAGATATATTGAAACTTGTGAGAAATATTGTGTTCATGTTTTCTTCTCTTTGTACTATTAAAAATCATAATTAGAATGTGATGCAACGAGAGTTCATTATTGCACCCCCACCCCCAACCAAATAAATGCAAGCAAATTCTTTGTTTTACACCGATTCCAATATAACAAGGAGATAAACCATCAATTCTAATAAGATAATGCAAAGTATTTTGTGTTCACTTTACACACACGCACATAAGTCGTAATTAGACTTGAATCTAAGACTCCCACAATTAAATCCCACCATCTCTTTGTTGATGAGCCAGGCCTTGCTGGCAGCTACTGAATTCAACAGAAGATGATGAGATCTCTCACAGGGTGGTTTACTGCTAATCTTCATCATCCAATAAAATTTTCTTCAATTTACCAAAAGAGAGAGAAGAAAAAAATTTATAATCAAAACTGGCCAAAGAGATGCTTTATCCCGTGACTCCTTCACAAAAATTGCCCGTATGTCCATCTTCACCTCCGCGAGAGAGAGAGAGAGAGAGAGAGAGAGAGAGAGAGAGAGAGAACCCTCCCCTCGCCGCCGCGTCATCCCCGCTCAGCGTCATCCCTTCCTCTCCACTCAGCGTCATCTCCCTCCTTATTCTCTCTTCATCCTTCTTCCTCCTCTTCCTTTCTTCCTCCCCTCCTCCTCTTCCTCTGTGCTGCCGCCTCCAGCAAATTCTTAAGCAAATATATATATATATATATATATATATATATATATATATATATATATATATATATATATATATATATATATAGCTTGTATCCTTCCAAAAAGATTTGAGCTTGAAACCTTCCAACTCAAATATAACCCTTCGACATTCGAATACAAGATCCACCCTGTTGAAGTGATCTATAATAATTCAAGTATTTATAAATAAAAAATCAAGTGTTTTGAATATTTTTTGCTCATCCATCAAGTGGCCTAAAATAAACGGATGAAAGTAGTGAGTTGGTTAAATTTATGTTTTTAGACATACAAATTCTCGATCCGGCCATTTGGTTATGATCTAAACATTTACAAATCCCTACAAACCAATTTTTGTTAGGTTTCAAATGTTCTACACCATTAAACTAACCAATTTATTATTTAGGCCGTCCGTCTTTTTCCTAATTGATGCATGAACAAAAAGTATTCAAAACACTTAATTTTTGGTCTCTAGATACTTGAAATAATATAGATCAACTTCAACGAAGTGGATCTTGTATTCGAATGTCGGATGGTTGTATTTGAGTTGGAAGGATTCAGGCTCAAATCCTTTCGAAAAGACACAAGTCTCTCTCTCTCTCTCTCTCTCTCTCTCTCTCTCTATATATATATATATATATATATATATATATATATATATATATATATATATATAGAGAGAGAGAGAGAGAGAGAGAAATGTAAATCAGCTGACACAGGAGGCTAATTCGTCCTATGTCGCACTCAAAAATCATATTTCCCGAATGAATTTTCAAGATCCGACCGTACATTATCATCTTCATATTCTAAGATATACACATATAAAAAATCAAGTGATTTGAAGTTCGTTTACTCATTAATCTATACGTTCTATTTTGTTCTATTGTTAAAAAACCGTTAATGTTTGAACCCAAAAAAAATGTAGTAAACAAACTTCAAATCACTTGATTTTTTATATGTATGTATCATAAAATATGAAGATGATAATGTGTGGTCGGATCTTGAAAATTCATTCGGAAAATATGATTTTTGAGTGCGACATAGGAGGAGTTGCCTCCTGTGTCAGCTGATTTACATTTCTCTCATATATATATATATATATATATATATATATATATATATATATATATATATATATATATATATATATATAAGTCTTCATGTGAGAAACTTTCTCACACGAAGACCGTGAGAAAATCATATAGAGGCGATCATGTAGATGATCTGAACCGTTCATCTTGATCTATATACTTTATTTAGGGTACCAATAAAAAATCACGTGAGTTCAAGTCTTTTTACCCATGCAACAAGTGGTTACAAAACATACGTTATATTCGCCGTAGAATAAAGATGTCACTTGATGCATGGGTAAACAGACTTGAAATCGCGTGTTTTTTATTGGTAGTGTAATTAGAGTATGTAGATCAAGATGAACGGTTCGGATCATCCATAAAATCTCTCTTATATGATTTTTTCATGAAGCTTATTTGAGAAAGTTTCTCATTTGAAAATTTTCCTATATATATATATATATATATATATATATATATATATATATATATATATATATATATATATATTCAAATTCTTGACTTGTTCTGCTTTTCCTCTTTTTTTAATAATACTGAGTAGGGTTCTTCTCCTACTAGTATCAAATAGAACATCCTGAAGAAAGAAAAAAATCTTCTTCATGGAAAACATGCTCGATTTAGATCGGGAAATTTGTACGGATTTTATGAAATTATGTGCTATGGCTTGAATTCGTAGTCAATCCAATATTCGATAGAAACAGTTGTCAATTAAATCTAATTTTTTCCATTATATTATTTTACTATTCTTAATAGTGCAAAAGGAAGGCTCGGCTTCAAGTTGTCCAGGAATAATGGCGTTGAGTTTTTCGACCCTCTTCCTTAGGATTAGTTAGTTTTATTTCTCGATGGGTCCGGAAGGGATATAACTCAGCGATAGAGTGTCACCTTGACGTAGTGGAAGTCATCAGTTCGAGCCTGATTATCCCTAAACTTAATGTGAGTTTTTCTATTTTGACTTGCACTCCCGCAATGATTGAACGAGAATGGATAAGAGGCTTGTGGGATTGACGTAATAGAATAGGGATGGTTATATTGCTAGGAGCAAACTCCAGGCTAATATGAAATGCATGGAATCAAGTTATACTTCGAATGAAAGAAATTCTGAATCAGCTTTGTCTACGAACAAAGAAGTTATAAGTAATGCAATTATGCATCTCATGGAGAGCTTAATCCTGGCTCATGATGAACGCTAGCGGCATACTTAACACATGCAAGTCGGATGGGAAATGATTTTTCCAGTGGCGGACGGGTGATTAACATTAAGAACCTGCCCTTGGGAGGGAACAATTACTGGAAATGGTTGCTAGTACCCTGCAAGTTGAGGAGCAAAAGGAGGAATCCGGCCGAGGAGGGAATCGCATCTGATTAGCTAGTTGATGAGGCAATAACTTACCAAGGTGATGATTAATAGATGGTCCAAGAGGATGATCAGCCACACTGGGACTGAGACACAACTCAGACTCCTATGGGAGGAAGTAGTATGGAATTTTCTGCAATGGTCGAAAGCCTGACGGAGCAATGTCGTGTGGAGGTAGAAATGCCCACGAGTCATGAAGTTCTTTTCTCAGAAAAGAAACAATGATGGTATCTGAGTTATAAGTATCGGCTAACTATGTGCCAGCAGCTGCGGTAAGACAGAAGATGCAAGTGTTATTTGGATTGATTGGACGTAAAGCGTCCATAGGTGAATTTTCAAGTCTGCCATCGAATCCCAGGGATCAACCATGGACATACAGTGTAAACTACTAAGCTGGAGTACGGTAGGGGCAGAGGAAATTTCCGGTGGAGTGGTGAAGTACGTAGAGATCGGGAAGAATACCAACAGCGAAAGCACTCTGCTGGGCTGACATTAACACTGAGAGACGAAACCTAGGGAGCAAATGGGATTAGATACCTCAATAGTTCTAGCCGTAAACAATGGGGCGTTGTGCGTATCAACCCGTGCAGTGTTGTAGCTAACACATTAAATATCCCACCTGGGAAGTATGTTCGCAAGAATTATACTCAAAGAAATTAATGGGAGTCACGCAAGCGGTGGAGCATGTGGTTTAATTTGATGGAAAGCAAAAAGCTTACCCGAGATTGACATGCTATGAATCCTGTTGAAAGAGAGGGGTGCCTTCAGGAACGTGGACACAAGTGGTGCATGGCTGTCGTCAGCTCGTGTCGTAAGTTGTTGGGTTAAGTCTCGCATCGAGCGCAACCATTGTGTTTAGTTACCACCATTGAGTGTTGATGATAAGCCAGAGGAAGGTGAGAATGGCATCAAGTCATCATGCCCCTTATGCCCCAAGCGACACACGTGCAACAATGGGCAGGACAAAGGGTGATGATCCCGTGAGGGTGAGCTAACTCCAAAAATCCATACAGTTAGGATTGGATGCTGCAACTCACCTGCATGAAGCGGAATCGCTAGAAAGCGCTGGGCAGTCATACGGTGGTGAATTCGTTTCCGAGCCTTATACACACTGCCCATCACACTATGGGAGCTGGCCATGTCCGAAATCGTTACCTTAACCGCAAGGAGGGGCATGTCGAAGGCAGGGCTAGTGATTGGAGTGAAGTCATAACAAGATAGCCGCACTGGAGTTGCGGCTGGATCACCTCTTTTTCAGGGAGAACTAATGCTTATTGTTGGGTATTTTGGTTGACACTGCTTCACACTCAAAAAGAAGCTGCTTCACACTCAAAAAGAAGTGAGCTACGTCTGAGCTAAGCTTGGATATTGAAGTTTCTTTCGTTTGTTGACGGTGAAGTAAGACCAAGTTCATGAGCTTATTATCCTAGGCCGGAACAAGTTGATAGGATCTCACTTTTTACATCCTCATGTCGCCACATCGGAGGGACATGGGATGCAAAAGGAAAGAGGGGTGAGATTTCTCTTGCTTTTGGCATAGAGACCTCCCCTCGGGAGGCCCGCACGAAGAATTATTAGCTCAGTGGCAGAGCATACCCCTAATAATTATGTCATTGTGCCTGGGCTGTGAGGACTCTCAGCCACAGAGATAGTTCAATGTGCTCTTCAGCGTCTAACCCGGAGATGTAGATCATCCAAGGCACATTAGCATGGCGGTCTCCTCTTGTTTGAATTGGAGTTTGAAAACCAAACTTATCCTAAGTGGGATAGATGGGGCGATTCAGGTGAGATCTACTGTAAATCTAAATTCTATTCACTCGTGGGATCCGGCGGTCAAGGGGGACCAGCGTGGCTCCTCTCTTCTCGAGAATTCATACATCGCTTATTAGTACATGGATAATTATCTCTCGAGCACATATTTAGATACAACCTCAATAGGAAAATGGAGCACCTAACAATGCATCTTCACAAACTAAAAACTACGAGATTGCCCCTTTCATTTTGGGGTGACAGAAGGATCGTACCATTCGAACCTTTTTATGCTTTTCCCGGATGTCTGGAAAAAAAAGCAAGAATTAATAGGATTTCCTTAATCCTCCCTTTCCAAAAGGAGGAACATGAAATTATTTTTCCTTTCCATGGGGATCAGCAGATTGGATCTAATCATAAGAAGAATGCTTAGTAGAAGAATGCTTGGTATAAATAACTCATTTCTTGGTCTTCGATCAGTTCAATCACTGCGAGTGCCTCCCGATCAGTGCAATAGGATATATCTATTTATCTATCTCTTGATTCGAAATGGGAGCAGGTTTGAAAAAGGATGTTAGAGTGTTTAAGGTTGGGCCATTTCTTCTCATCGGAGTATTTCACAAAGACTTGTCATGATAAGAGAGAAGGGAGAACAAGCACACTTGAAGAGCGCAGTACAACGGAGAGTTATATGTTGCGTTCAGGAAGGATGAATCGCTCTCGAAAAAGAATCTATTAGTTCTCTCCCAATTGGTTGGATCGAAGGTGTGATGATTTACTGCATCTTTAAACATATCAGCAAATACGGTGATGCTGTCTCAGAGTTTAAAGTACATAAAATAATTGTTGGAATTGAAGAATATAAATGCGAATCTTTGAGTTGAATTGTGGCGAGATCCGTTGATCGAATCAATTGGATGATGGTTGGAGTGTGTTCTCCTTCCATTAGGGATGAACGTGGTATATTCACATGTTCAATTCCGACTTCGAATGAATGAGATATTCAAGTCTAAAGATTGCCTAATTCAAAGCCAATATGGGACTAAACTGTTGGAATGCCAACAGTTGCGACTGTTGGACTGCCAACAGTTGTGACTGTTGGGTGCGTCAGTTGGGCAGCCAACAGTTGTGACTGTTGGGTCGAAAGGCTGCAACCTTTCGTTGGGTTCGAACCTGTTGGCCCCTCCTGGAGCACTATATAAAGCGCTCCCATCTCTCAATTGAAAGACACAACTACAACAACAAATTTCAGAATAAACTCTCTCTCTCTCTGAGTTCTGAACACTTCAAGTTTCTGCGTTCTGAACTAGGAAGTGGAGTTCTGAAGTGACTTTCAAAAGGGAAGTGAGAAATCCGTAACTCGATTTCTGAAGCGACTTCCAACGGAGATTCTGCAAAATTCGTTCTGAAAGTAGGCTTAGAAAATTCAACAGATTCTTTTATAGAATTGTTGTCTGAATCTAAGACTTCTGAAGAAGAATATTCTTCAACCTTCCATCGTCCTCAACAGTGGGTGCTCCTCCAGAGAGTAAAGGCAAATATTCAGTTGAAATTTGTCCTTGTACCGCTGCTTCAACGATCCTGTGAAGGTACTGGTTGACTACGGTTCGACCGTACGGTGATTTGGTAGTGCTATCCAAATACCGTGAAAGAGTGTTGTATCTTGGGAGACCAGCGTCCATTACCCCCTTAGCACCGGTGCGGGGGACGTAATTGTCTTAAGGAGATTCGCTCTAAGCGTACCTCACTCTAAATACTGTATAAGTGGATTAAGTCCTTTATACAGGGGATATACTTTACAGTATATCGAGACTGACTTAGATTCAGTCTAATTGGGGGATATACTTTACAGTATATCGAGACTGACTTAGATTCAGTCTAATTGGTGCTTTAACCAAGGAAGGAAATTGAAAGGTGGTTCTTAAATTAAGGAACGTTCTATTGAACGGAAAACCTCCCACCTGATATTTGCCGACCTGGCTAATTAGATTGTTGATATCTCAGTGATCTTGATTAGTTGTCAGATTGATTCTTGTTAAGCAGAATACCCAACAATCTTAAGATATTTAACGTTTCTTACTTCTGTTCTGCTTGAACTTGCAGAAAAGAATGTCTGAGACAAATCAAGATACCTCCAGCAAGGTAACAAACATACCGCTCCAAGGTTTGATGCCTACTCCACTTCCTAACCCGAAGCCGGAGAAGCCAGGAAAGTTTGATGGCACAGAATTCAAGAGGTGGCAACAGAAGATGTACTTCTACTTGACCACTCTTCATCTGGCCAGATTCCTGGAAGAAGATCCACCAGAGCCTGCAACTGATGCATGGACTCAATGTGACTTCCTTTGCCGAAATTATGTTCTTAATGGACTGGATGACTCTCTTTATAATGTCTACAGTCCAATCACTACAGCAAAGAAGTTATGGGCCACTCTTGACAAGAAGTAAAAGACTGAAGATGCTGGTACCAAGAAGTTCGTCGTTGGACGATTTCTGGAGTACAAAATGGTGGATAGCAAGACTGTCATCAGTCAGGTGCAAGAGTTCCAACTTATCTTGCACGAAATAGAGGCCGAAGGTATGATTCTTCCTGAAACTTTTCAGGTTGCAACAATCGTGGAGAAGCTCCCACCTGCGTGGAGAGACTTCAAAAATTACCTGAAGCACAAGCGAAAGGAGCTAAAGTTGGAGGATCTCATTGTGAGGCTTCGTATCGAGGAGGACAACCGCAAGTCCGAGAAAAGGACCAGCAAGAACTCCTACGAAGCAAAAGCTAATGTGATCGAGGACTCAAAGGGGAAAGCGTCTACTTCCAAAGGCTTGAAGCGGAAGAAGACATCCCAGGGGTACAAAGGCAAGGCCCAAGACGGCAAAAGCATGCGCTTCAAAGGAACCTGCTATGTCTGCAACAAAGAAGGACATAAAGCTAATGAATGTCGCAGCCGTCTTAAGGGGAACAAGAAAAGCCATCCACAGGCGAACTTGACCAACCATGAATCACCAAGTCTTTCAGCTGTGGTGTCAGAAGTGAATCTGACAACCAATAATAAGGATTGGTGGGTAGACACGGGAGCTACTCGGCACATCTGCTTGGAGAAATTGTTATTCTCAGAATATCAAAGGCTAGAGCAAGATGAGCAACTATTCATGGGGAATTCAGCCGTCTCAAAGGTTGAAGGAAAAGTCAAGGTCATCCTGAAGTGGACATCGGGGAAAGAGCTTACTCTTAACGATGTGCTTCATGTTCCAGACATCCGCAAGAATTTGATCTCCGGATCAATACTTAGTAAGAAGGGATTTAGAATGGTATTTGAATCCGACAAATTTGTACTTACTAAGGGAGGGATGTATGTGGGTAAGGGCTATCTTGTTGATGGACTTTTTAAAGCCAATGTTGCAGTGGTTGATAAAAAGTCCGTGTATTTGTACCCAAAGCTAATAAATAAAGGAAATTCTTCTGTTTATTTGCTTGAGTCTCCTAATTTATGGCATGCTAGATTAGGGCATGTAAATTACAAGTCTTTGAAGAACTTGTCTAATCTGGGATACATTCCTAAACTCAACTTCGAAGAAATTCGCAAGTGTGAGGTTTGTGTTGAGGCCAAGTTGGCTAAAAATTCATTTCACTCAATAGATCGAAATACAGAACCTTTAGGGTTAATTCATAGCGATCTATGTGACTTGAAGTTTATGCCAACTAGAGGTGGTAAAAAGTATTTCATTACTTTTATTGATGACTGTACAAGATACTATTATGTGTATCTTTTAAACAGTAAAGATGAGGCAATAAATATATTTACAACATATAAAGCCGAAGTTGAGAATCAACTCAACAAGAAAATCAAGATTCTAAAATCCGATAGAGGCGGAGAATATGAATCAAATGATTTTAGTGAGTTATGTGCTAGTTTTGGTATAATACATCAAACTACAGCACCATACACTCCTCAGCAGAATGGAATTGCTGAACGGAAGAACAGAACTTTGAAGGAGATGGTTAATTCCATGCTCGTAAGTTCTGGAGCTCCGCAGAACTTGTGGGGGGAAGCTCTATTAACTGCAAATCATATTCTAAATAGAGTACCCGACAAGAAACTTGGTCTTATACCATTCGAGTTATGGCATGGAAGGACACCTTCCTACCATTACCTCAAAATGTGGGGGTGCCTTGCAAAGGTGCTAACACCATTACCTAAAAAGACTAAGTTGGGAGCAAAAACTATGGACTGCATATTCATACGCTATGCCTTGAATAGTAGTGCCTATAGATTTCTGGTTCAAAAATCAGAAATACCAGATATTCATGTAAACATGATTATCGAATCTCGAGATGCTGTGTTCTTTGAAGACATCTTTCCGTACAAACGGGAAGCAGATAAGACTTCTGGGAAAAGAACACACGAGATGGCGTTCAGGGACGAAAGCCCCGAGGAACCAATTGTTAATGCGGAAACTGAACCAAGAAGAAGTCAGAGATCTAGATTCTCAAAATCTTTTGGTCCAGATTTCATAGCATATGCTATTGAGAGCGAGCCTCAAATATTTAAAGAGGCTATGTCAACCCCAGAAGCACAAATGTGGAAAGAAGCTATAAATAGCGAAATAGAATCCATACTAAGTAATCATACTTGGGAATTGGTAAACTTGCCTCCTGGAAGTAAACCAATTGGGTGTAAGTGGATTTTTAAAAGAAAATTAAAACCCGATGGATCTATCGATAAGTACAAGGATAGATTAGTAGTCAAGGGTTATCGACAAATAGAAGGACTTGACTACTTTGATACTTATTCACCAGTAACAAGAATAACGTCCATTCGGATGTTAATTGCAATTGCAGTATTGCACAACTTAGATATCCATCAAATGGATGTCAAGACTGCATTCTTAAATGGTGAATTAAGTGAAGAGATATATATGGAGCAACCAGATGGATTTAAAGTCAAGGGCCAAGAACACAAGGTGTGTAAATTGGTAAAATCCTTATATGATTTAAAGCAGGCTCCTAAATAATGGCATGAGAAATTTGATAGTGTCATGATCAAAGATGGATTCACTATCAATGAATGCGATAAGTGTGTTTACACGAAAACAGTTGGAAACGCATGTATCATTGTTTATCTTTATGTAGACGACATGTTGATACTTGGGACTAATATTGAAATTATTAAGTCCACTAAAAGAATGTTATCCAACAGTTTTGATATGAAGGATCTGGGGGTTGCTGATGTAATTTTAGGAATTAAAATTTCTAGAACACCAGATGGAATCAGTCTATCTTAATCTCACTATGTGGATAAGATGATAGAAAGATTCAAGGATCATGGGATAAAAGAGAATACAAATCCTTTTCTCCCACACGTCCACCTTCATAAGAATACAGGAACTGGGATACGCCAGTTGGAGTATTCTCAGATTATCGGAAGTCTAATGTATTTGATGAATTGCACTAGACCTGATATTGCTTACGCTGTAAGCAAGTTGAGTAGATACACTAGTAATCCTAGTGATCTACATTGGACCGCTCTACTACGAGTATTGGGTTACGTATCACATACCAAGGAATATGCCTTGAGATATGGACAGTATCCACCTGTACTGGAAGGATACAGTGATGCTAATTGGATTGCAGATTCTGAGGAATCAAAATCAACTAGCGGATACGTATTTACTCTAGCAGGAGCAGCGGTATCATGGAAATCTTCTAAGCAAACATGTATTGCCCGTTCCACTATGGAATCAGAATTCATAGCCTTAGATAAGGCTGGAGAAGAAGCAGAATGGCTTCGACAATTCTTAGAAGATATACTATTATGGCAAAAGCCAGTGCCCGCTATATGTATGCACTGCGATAATCAAGCAGCTATATTTAGGGCACAAAATGTTATATACAACGGTAAGTCTAGACATATTCGTCGTAGACATAATACCGTGAAGCAGTTGCTCTCAAATGGAATTATCTCTATTGACTTTGTATCGTCAAAGGATAATTTAGCGGATCCGCTTACTAAATGTTTAAGTGGAGAGCGTATAAACTGCGCATCGAGGGGAATGGGTCTAAAAGCCTAACCTTACCGAGTCAGCTTAATGGAAACCTCACTTAGCGACTGGAGATCCCACGGACTAAGTTCAAGAGGAAAAACTAGTTATGATTGACTCAGCGAGTAAGCACTTGGGAGCTTGACTCCAATCCATTCCTAAGGTGCACATAAGTGCTTTTCTATAAGTGGATTAAGGATAAGCTTAACGCTTTTAATGATGCATATATCTTGTTACTAAACAAGTGGAGTAGAGTAGACTACTCTTAATAGGTCCATCACCTATGTGAGTATAGAGTTGGGTCGGCTCTTTGGGAATTTCTATGGAGGCTGTTATTCCCTAAAGATACTCTCTGAAACCAAGAATGTCCAGGGCCAAAACGGACACAACCGAGAACTAAAGTTGATTTGGAAAGTCACTGTGTGAAGCTTATTGACTTGGCTTACACTAACGGCTAACAGTTCAAGACCTAGTTCACTGATTAGCCAGTAAGTCCGATAAAACTTTCGCTATGGAAGGTTCAAGACCTAGTTCACCTATCCTTATGCAGTTTCTTTTCTCAAGTACCTTTCACAATAGAGTCAGTCTCTTTGTGTGTCATTTCCTTGAATCTCCATTCATTGTGGGGGATTGTTGGAATTAAAGAATATAAATGCGAATCTTTGAGTTGAATTATGGCGAGATCCGTTGATCGAATCAATTGGATGATGGTTGGAGTGTGTTCTCCTTCCATTAGGGATGAACGTGGTATATTCACATGTTCAATTCCGACTTCGAATGAATGAGATATTCAAGTCTAAAGATTGCCTAATTCAAAGCCAATATGGGACTAAACTGTTGGAATGCCAACAGTTGCGACTGTTGGACTGCCAACAGTTATGACTGTTGGGTGCGTCAGTTGGGCAGCCAACAGTTGTGACTGTTGGGTCGAAAGGTTGCAACCTTTCGTTGGGTTCGAACCTGTTGGCCCCTCCTGGAGCACTATTTAAAGCGCTCCCATCTCTCAATTGAAAGACACAACTACAACAACAAATTTCAGAATAAACTCTCTCTCTCTCTCTGAGTTCTGAACACTTCAAGTTTCTGCGTTCTGAACTAGGAAGTGGAGTTCTGAAGTGACTTTCAAAAGGGAAGTGAGAAATCCGTAACTCGATTTCTGAAGCGACTTCCAACGGAGATTCTGCAAAATTCGTTCTGAAAGTAGGCTTAGAAAATTCAACAGATTCTTTTATAGAATTGTTGTCTGAATCTAAGACTTCTGAAGAAGAATATTCTTCAACCTTCCATCGTCCTCAACAGTGGGTGCTCCTCCAGAGAGTAAAGGCAAATATTCAGTTGAAATTTGTCCTTGTACCGCTGCTTCAACGATCCTGTGAAGGTACTGGTTGACTACGGTTCGACCGTACGGTGATTTGGTAGTGCTATCCAAATACCGTGAAAGAGTGTTGTATCTTGGGAGACCAGCGTCCATTACCCCCTTAGCACCGGTGCGGGGAACGTAATTGTCTTAAGGAGATTCGCTCTAAGCGTACCTCACTCTAAATACTGTATAAGTGGATTAAGTCCTTTATACAGGGGATATACTTTACAGTATATCGAGACTGACTTAGATTCAGTCTAATTGGGGGATATACTTTACAGTATATCGAGACTGACTTAGATTCAGTCTAATTGGTGCTTTAACCAAGGAAGGAAATTGAAAGGTGGTTCTTAAATTAAGGAACGTTCTATTGAACGGAAAACCTCCCACCTGATATTTGCCGACCTGGCCAATTAGATTGTTGATATCTCAGTGATCTTGATTAGTTGTCAGATTGATTCTTGTTAAGCAGAATACCCAACAATAATGAAATTGATTTGCTGGAAGTGTGAAGTTTAGTGGTGAACTCTTGAATGTAATATCTACTAGGTCAATATCAGTTATTATTGCTAACACAATTTGTTATCTAAATGCAAGCCCAGCATTTGTTGTCACCTTTCATTGTAAAGCAAAATCCAGAGGGTGTTGAGTCTGCTAGCATGAAGTCACTGAGAATGCTGCAATTCGTTGGAGCAGGCGTCTCTGGTATTTTGAGCTTTGCCATTATAGCATCTGCTGATGAAGCTGAGCAGGGCTTAGCATGTCCCAGCTATCCTTGGCCTCACAAAGGAATTCTTAGTTCCTATGACCATGTCTCGTGAGTACATATCATAATCATCACAATGTTGCAATCTACATAGCACCTATTTTGTTAATTCTATGTGAGAATAAGCAGCAAATTATTTGTCTACCTGGCATTCCCTCAAAAAAATTATAGCATAGCCTCTGTTATTAAGACGCTCTTAATGAAGCTCTGAATTTTTAAAAATGGTCTGTTCTAGAGGTAAAGGATAATTGATATACATACACCTTTTCTACATTAAGCGACATGCATTTTAAATATTTAAGAATTATTAAACTTTAGCAGTCTGGGTATGTACTATGAACTGATTAGTTACCAGTTGGAGTCATGGGATCATAGTTGAAGGGGACAGAGATGAGGGGTAGACCAAAATAAACTTGGATTGAGATGGTTTAAAAAAAATATGTGGGAAGGTCACTGACAGGTTTAAGTGAAGAGGTAACCCTTAGTATAGCTAAATGGGATGATGTTCATTTCTCTGAGTCTGAAGAACTTATTGGGTCTTTCATTATTATTTTTATTACTACTACTACTATTATTGTTTCAGAGAGATCAATTTTGCAGACAATATATGATGGTGTTTTCTTTTATATTTTTAACTTGAGCAGAGTTCGCGGTGGTCATAAAGTGTACCAACAAGTGTGTGCTTCTTGTCATTCTATGTCTCTGATCTCATATCGAGATCTTGTCAGTGTGGCATGCACAGAGGATCGAGGTGGTTGATGGGCCGAATGATGAAGGTGAAATGTTCGCTCGTCCAGGCAAATTGAGTGATCGTTTCCCTCAGCCATATCCTAATGAACAAGCAGCAAGGTTTGCCAATGGTGGAGCATATCTCCAGACCTCAGCCTGATCACCAATGTATACAATTAATAATGAACTCAGTAAAGGTCCCCGACCCCTTCATCCACGCATATGCACAAATGCACACATTCCCTATGGTTATAATAGTATGTCTCTTACTTTTGATGTCCTAATATTTTCAGGCACGACACAATGGTCAGAACTATGTCCTTGCACTTCTCACTGGCTCCCGTGATCCTCCTTCCGGTGTCTCTGTAATACTTACGCTCTGAATCTCTGAATGTGCACGCGGTATAACACATGTTCTCATGTGCACAGACAAACACACCACATACACAGGAAAATAATACTATGCTGTGTATATGTCTCATAAATTATTTTGCAGTCCTAGAAAATGCAAATTATATCAATGCATCATAACATATATCATTATGACTAACATTTAGCTGGTCGGAAGCCATTCTCCCAATCAACTTTGGCTTTTGTGTATCAGATTTTGGCGCCCCAAGACCTTGAGTTGTTAGGCATCCAGATATCCTGTTGTTGCTTGGTCATCATTTATCTATTAACCATGTATGGATTAGATTGTCATCCTTCACAAATTTGCATCAGTATTTTAATGAATGGTATAGTTTTCTTGCATTCTTATTGCAATTTTGGCACATACTTAAACTGGCATCAGAGTCAATACACTTCCATGCATTTTGCATGCACTTGATTGGCATATACATTAGCACGTACGTATACGTATCTGTCCATGCAATGCATTTATATATTCATATGTAGGATGATACATAAGCTGCACGGCCGCCAGAATGTCTTCGAGTTCAAATCCTAATTATTCAAAATTAAATGTTCAGCTTTCAACACTGTTAACAATAATCTACAAACTTTATAGCCTGCAAAAAAAATCCAAGTTAATGTTAAAAATCTATTTGTATCAAGTGGTCATAAATAGAATGTGTTTTACGCTATAAATTGATTGCTTTGACAGTGTAGAATAATCTAGATTGACTAAAATCTATTGAATGTGTTGCTCTCAATCTTTTCCTGAATTTAAATGTCACATGCCGATGCAGTAGATATATGCAACATGCGATAAAAAGTTGACCATTTTTAACCACTTAATTCATAGATTAATGGCTTTTACAATGTTTCACTTTTTCTCTATATCTATTGTTATATGCATTCTAGATCACATGAGCAATGTGGATTGTCAATTTTAGTAGATGCACTTTACTAGGAGCATCATGCTCACTAACAGATAACTGTTTTCAATTCCACACACTATCTCTGTATGTGATGCCCATCACTCTATACAAGTATTCCTACATGTTTACTATAAGAGTGTCCTCGAACACAAGTTATTTGTATCAGAGTGAGGTTCTTCCAGAGGCAATGATAGGTGGATACTCTCTGAATTTATGTTAAAGTTGATGTAAGATGACTAGATGAGGCTTGGTGGATTTTAGTAGAGGCTAAACCATATGGTTTGGTTGGAAGTTGTAAAGGGATGAACACAACTGAAGCTAGGTGAAATTGAGTACAGGCTGGAAGGCAACTGATAGGAAACCTCAATCTTGGATCACCAATGCAAGCACAGCTACTGATGACAAAGTAGAAGATAATAGTGTTGATGCTTTGGATACAGACAAAGGTTCATATATAGATGATGATGATGATATAGTATTGTTGGGCTGCTGACCATGGGAATAAAAAACACATATTGTACGCGTTATAACTAGTCGTTTTCTTGATCGGGGTGCGGTTACTTGTATTTACTCTTGTTAAGATTTATTAGGATGGGAGATATTGGCAGATAGGAGTGAGTGATCATATATAATTTGGAATTCTGAACTTTAGGTTATAGTCATGGCATACATACACATATTTCACAAGGTTACCATTCTCCACTTTTTTCCCCATATGTTTCTTGTGATCCTTTAACTTGTAATAGTAATTTATAATCAAAACCATACTTATTATTGTGTAATCATATTCAATTTTCAATTTCTATAATCACCAGGAGAGTCCAAAATGTAGTTTTTAGTGTATGATCATGCAGTTACTTGCTGCCTCATTATTCATCAATGTGTGGTGCCTCTCAATTGCATTCATGCTAATGGTGGGAGTGTTTGATGATTCAGATTCGAGAGGGTCTACACTACAATCCTTGCTTCCCTGCTGGGGCAATTGCTATGCCAAGATGCTTATTGATGGTGCTGTCGAGTATGAAGATGGCAACCCAGCTACAGAAGCACAAGTATCATCCCATTCCACTGTTTTTTTTTTTTTTTTTGAGGTGTTTTCAAGTAGAGGGCCCATTTTTTTTTAAGGAAAACTACCAATTGAAAAGATTGAAATTTCTATTGGGAGATTTTTTTTTTTTTTTTTTTTAATGTATTCAGAATCAGCAACATTCAAGACCCTTCAGTAGCAGTGGAACAAGTTGTATTTGTATTGACAGACTATGACTGTTCTTTGACATGGAACAAATTGAGGTTGAACCTAGTGACTCCATGAATGAACCATGTTAACACAAAGAACAAGCTCCTAAAATGCTGGCGTATCTGTAGATCAAATTGAATCAACAAATTGTAACTGTTAACTAAACTATGTTGCATGGCAACAACACACTCAAGGAATCGATAAAAGATTTAACATCTCAAATTTGTACATATAATACAAATGACCAACGAACTGAGGCCTGAGGCCTTGCAGATATCTAGTTCCACTTACCAACCAAAAACAAGTCGACCATAATTTTTTGAGGTAAATTTATGAAATGTTCCTAATCCGAGGCATGAATCTACTAAATTTGGTGGACACTCTTTAACTTCCCACTTTTGGTGGGGAAAAAAAAATCACCTAGTTCTTGCGTAAGTCCCTTTCTGATCAGCACAAATCTTAAAATCTACTGCAAATTGCACCCAATTATCAGCAACTTGCTTACATAAATGCCGGCATGAAAAGACTGTGTGTTCATATGGCCTTTGGCGCGCTTAGAGGGGTGGAGACTGAGACCCCAAACGAGAGTCCGCTTCTGCACCAGCATGAGGTTCCGTCTGAAGCATCTTCTGCTTGTCGCCCATTTGTTGCAAACTTTGCTCTGATCCTGAAGTGATGGAAACATTCCTGGGGTCAGAATGACCTTTTTCTGTACATTTATTCGTGGTTACATCTGAGGGATGGGTGTGAACATCACTCGAGGCTGAAGTCGTCCTTGCTGTTTCCCCACCAGCCTGAGCCTGGCTCTGCTGCTCTATCATCATCTGAAGTTGCCTTCCTTGCTCTTCAAGCTTCAACTGCAATTTCCTCTGTATCTGTGATGGGAAAAGGGAAGTAGATTAGATTTTTCAACCAAATTCACTCTGCAAAAGTGGTACCACCAGGAAAATGATTATTTCAATAAAAGCATTGTACAGATGCAGAAATTGTCGTAGCTGCAAAAGCCCAAGTTGGATAGAAAGGTGACAGAAAAGGGACAGAATGTGGAAAAGCTAGTCTGAAGAATTGAAAGACCAACTGCAGAATAAATGCACAAATTGAAAAGGATGCTTTCGACTGCATTTCAAAATGTTTAAGCATATATGCTTTTTAAATACTGGTACAAACTATGCACGTGGTAAAGAATCAAAACAACATGGTGTGGATCTGCTAGTGGATTTTAGATGAGAATTGGAACACTTCTGCATTACTGTAGAAAGTTTCTAAGTCAAAGCATAAGGATGATGTGATATTCCAACAAGAAGCTCTGTTTCCCCATCGATACTCGGTGCATGGTCCCAAACTCACAGAATAAGCTTTTAAGTAAAAGTATGTCACAATAGTAGAACCCATCAAAATCAGAGAAACCAGAAAGTAAATGCCTAATGGTAGATAAGAACTTCAGAATAGAATAACCAGTCTTCAATTACAATTTATATATTTAAAATAAAATCTCAGGTAAAACATCCATTCAACAATTTTCTAGAGACAGTAAATGTTTACCATTTTGGAAAACACAATAGAGTAAAACCTTCAAGCCATACCTCAAGTTGCTCATGAAGTTGTTTCTGCACTTCTATCTGCATACGCAATGCTTCCATGAGCCCAATATCCCTGTACAAGAGAATCAAGAATGACATTTAGATGGAGTCCTGGTTGAAATAACTGGATAATGCATATTTCCACGCTGATATCATCAATCTATTTCTATAGTCACATAGTACTCCATAAGCACTTATGTAGTTGAACATTCCTGTTGTGCTTCTATAAGCAGCATGCTTCTCAATATCATGATATGTGATTAAGCAAGTAATGAAAATGAACAATCTTGGGTCTTTCCTAACCATCAATGAGATTATAACCTCATTTCTTCCTGTATTTCTGTTAAAGAGATTCCCATTTCTTTTGCCAATTCTGGACCTTCTAGCTTCAAGAGCTTCCCTCCACATGTCTAGTTTAGAAATCATCCTTCTCTTGTCTCATTGACTGACATAATAGCACCGGTAAACAATTTATACTGTGGGACCTCATCCTAAATATTATTAATGAGTTCAACCATAGCTAACACAAAGATGTATTATTCACTTAATGACAAACCTTGATGTGAGCCTGTGGTGTTCAACAAAGAAATGGTTTAATCAAGAGTAGATGACAACCCAGTTATGTTATTTTCCAAAAGGTTAATAATACTAAGTTCTTCTGACCCTATCAATTGATATTTTGAACTTCAAACCTCTTGTACAAGACATGAGATGTGTTAACCACAAGGGTACACGTGGCACTTCATCGGTCTAAACCTATTTATCACAAAACTGATGAAAAGCTCATTTCCACACTTTTTGATAGTACACCGAACTTATATAAGCATAAATCTGAAGATGTTGAGTAGGTGTTGCACACATATCTTAAGAACTAAAGCCATCCACTACGCATGGGAAGAATATCAACTTAAATAACGAGCACAATAATTGGAACATGAAAATTTTCCAGGTTTATAAAACATGTTTAAAGCCACTTTATTGTATCTCCAGTGTCTACCATACTACCAGAAATGCCAACTTACAAATGTCTGCCCTTGCTTTCCAAAATGCACCTTGAAGGTTATGGGTGGAAGTATTTCAAAATGCACCTATTATTTAATTCAATGTCACCGTACATCCAATGTACTATCTCAGTAGCTTGAAATTTTTATTCTTTTTTTTAGGAACTGAATTTTACTAAAGGCAGGCACACTTCATCAGATAAGAGCTGAATAGATCATATGAATTTTTTTGCAAACCACAGTATAGAAATTTCGACGTTACAGAGCTGAACAGAAGAGTGATTTCATTAATGAAATTCTGTGTTAAGTAGAGGACTCTCACCTCTTATGGTGTAGAGATGGAATTTCTTCAGCAGTAGTCTTCTTTTCTGATGTCCCTGTGTAAAACAGACGAAGCAAAATAAATTCAGTAAGAGAGTAATGAATTATGCAAAGGAAAAGGATGCTTCAAATCACCAGTTAGCAGTAAGAGTTTCAATATTCAAATTGGACATAATCTTCAAACTGCATAAAGCATAATGGACAAGGTGGTGGAAAGTTGAAATGCAATTTTCTATCTTTGAGGGAACTTGTTTATAGCAGAGTTTAAGCAAAATTAAGTTTTTCAAAAAAAAAAATATAGAGATAATCAAACCTTCAGCTGATTCTGGTTTGTATTGAACTGTTCTGTATTTCTGCAATTCCCCACCAGAAAAAGAAAGGGAAAGAAGAAAAACTGAAAATCACGATACTAAAGACATGATAGGCTCATGAATCTGCAGAAGAAAATAAAAAATACAAACCTGCAGGTGGCTTTTCACATGGAATATACTTATGCCTTCAACATTCATGAGCTTCAGCACACCTTTAGGAGTAGCTTCTGTAAAAGGAAATTAGTACCAAAGTCAAGTCAAATACATTAAGAACTGGAAAAATCGGCAAGAAAATGAAATGGGCACAAAAGGACAGTGTTACCAACTTTCACTACCACCAAGTTGATTAACAGCATCTACAAAACGATCATGGAGTTCTGGAGTCCACCGCATGCGGGTCTTGGTTGCACCCGCAGCAGCAGAAGATGAAGGATTACTGACAACGGCAAGCTGCCCATTATTAGAAGGAATTGCTTGGAAGACTTGTTTCTTCTGGACTGAAAAATGCAGAGAGATATTGGCTGTTGTGGATAAAGCCTATACATTTAAAAGAAAAAACATAAAACTTCAGAATATGAGTTGGAAAATGAATAGTACAACCCGCACTTATAAATCAACGGGGCTAGATTTTAAAAGGAAAAAACCAATAGAACTAACTTTTCAAAGGAAAATCAGTAGAACTAGTGAGGGCATATTTCATTGTTTCAAAAGTGATATTAATAGTACAACCAAGGGGTTCGTGGATACAAGCTAGAATTAATAGTCCTCTTAAGTCTAGACTCTAGCTTACTAGATGGTTAGGTTAAACCTCCTCTTGTGGCAGGCTTCAGGATACAAAAGAATAGCTGGGAGAAAGGGCCTTCTGAAGATATCCATAAGTTAATTTTAAGAAAAAATTGCTACAGAAAATGTAAGTACCTCTGGCTGAGGTTCAGTGACATCTGTGTTATCAAGAAGTTCGGCGCGTGTGTTATCAAGAAGTTCTTGTAAATGCCAGGTATCATCTGTTAAATCCAAATCTGGCCATTCTTCATGCCTTGTGAGGCCATCAGAGGTCATGTTGTAGGTGCTTTGGATTTGATTATCTCCAGCAGTAATATTATCAGGATAATTAAGAATATCCTGACCTGAATCTGGACACCAGATCATTTCATTGGATTCTTTAGGAACAAAAGTCATAGAAGGTTGGCATGTCTCTGAATATTGCAAATGTGTCAAAGGTGAATTCATAACATCATTTGATGGCTGAGAAATAAATGGAGGATCAATCAAGTGTGTCTCGTGAGGTGGAATAGAAAAGAAAGGAAGATCTCCTGAAGCTAATGAGTATGGAGATCCAACGGCTTCATTGTTAGAGATAAAAGATGCATGAGGATAGGCCATATTATCGCTTTCCAGCTCCCTTTCCATTGAAACCTGTCGAGAATCTGGCAGTTTAGGATATTGCTCTTCCCGTAGAACAGGCAACAACGATGACGCAAATTCGGCAACTCTTGTGCTAATCGGTTGTCTCATATCTTCTTCCAGCAGTGATGTAACCAATCAGAATTCCATTCCCTTTATCAGTAGCTTGTCTGCAGCTCCTGCACATAGAAAATAAAAAAAAATTCTAAGAAAATTCATAAATCCACATTTGATGAGACATTTTCTCCATTAAGCTAAGTGCAATAACTTCAATTAAACTAGACCCAATCATATGTGCGTATGTGAACATGTGTTCCTTTGTCTGGTAAAACTATCAGAAACAGACAGAATATTGTGGAGGTCATCAGTTAATCAACAAATAAACACATGCAATTTGGGGTTAAACTTGACACTTGATAGCACCACTATATGACATGATAAATTAGGAAAAAAAATTATAACAATATGCAAGATCTATGAGGTTATTACAAAGGCTTCTTTGAAGAAAATGAAAGCTTAATTGCACCCAACTTAACTTGAGAGGTTTAAAATATCAGTGTACATACCAACCTTCAGAATAAGATAATCATCTCAGCTGTAACAATTCCAATCAAACAATAAAGGCAATCATCACACTTCTCAAACAATAATACTTCAACACTTGCTCAATGCTAAGTGAACGTGCATAGAACAGAACTTAAAAGTGTTTCTTTCTCTCCATTGCACCAAAAGAGATTGAACACACGCAACAAAAGGGGGAAAAACAGAGAGAAGATTTTTTTTCCCCCAGCCAGCGTCTTCAAGAACACAGCTTTATCAATATAGCAAGCCTCAAACAAACCCTAAATCTACAAATATAACATTCCATCAAAAAGGGGGAAAAGAATCAGAACGAGGAGAACCATGCCCAATCAAAACGAATCAATAAACAGACAAATCAAAAGATTAATCAATAAACCATAAAGAACTATTCTCGACTTCTAACCCTAAAATTAACAATAAAAAAGAAAACGAAAACCTAAACGAGATTCCAGATCGAACTGACCTTTAAACGATCGAGAGAACGAGAGACCATCGCTGAAATTGAAATTGAGAAGGATAAAAGCGAATAATTAATGATTGAGGTGAATCGAGTTAGGGCTTTTTAATTTGCTTACCTGAATTCAAACCCTAGAGGGCGGATTGGAATTTGGGGGGAAGCCAATTGCGTGAATTTGGAATTCATTTTTCAGAAGACAATTTTTCAAAAAAAACCCTATTTGAATAAATAATTTTAAAAATCCCCCCTCTGAAAAGCTATTCTAACACCGACACATCACGTAGGCAGAGAAGTTCGCCCCACCAGCGTGGCGCCTGCGCTAGCGGTGGTTGGTTTTTTTTTTGTCCGGGGTTGACAACCCTGGACGAAACTTATGTTATTTTGCTGTGTGGTTCTTTGACCAGGGTTACCAACCTCAGACAAATTTTCCTTTTTGATTTTGGCTTTGTTGACAGAGCATTTTTTCCCTTTTTCGCTTCGTCTCGGATTGGCAATCTCATAGAAGGATAATGTAAAAAAAAATTCATTTTTTCACTCTTTCCTTTCTCCTCAACTTCTTTTTCCTCTCTCCCTCTTTCCTCCTCTAAGGCACCCAACAGGCACGATGGCGGCGACGAGGGCGGCGACAACAATGACGACAGTGATAACAAGCAACCCTGCTGTTGGGCTGCGACGACTGCCGTCACAGCCTCCGACATTACCCTCCTCGCTGTCGCAGCCTAGCAGTGGTAGCAGCAGCCAAACAGCACCAAGGTTGCTCTCTGTCGCCACCATAATGTCTAGTGGGGTGCCTTAGAGGAGGAGAGAGGGAGAGAGAATGAAGATGAGGAAAGAGGGAGAGAGGAAAGAGGGAAAATAAAGTGATTTTTTTAAGTTATCTTTGGACAAAGCGAAAAACGAAAAAATAGGTCAAATGGGGGAAATTAAAAGTAAATCTTTTTGTCCAGAGGTGCCAATGCAGACAAAGGAAAATAACTAAAAAAATTAATTTTTTCTTCGAGACTGGCAACCCAGACAAAGGGGAAACACTGAGGGGAAAAAATTAAATTCTCCGTCGGGGAGTTACCAACCCCTGACGAAAAACAGACCTCTATCAGGCGTTATGCTAACAGGACGAAACACCCCGTCACTGATGTGACGTATCATAAGTCAATTTTTTGAAATATTTTGAGAGGGGTCGATTTTTAAAAATATTTATTAAAATTGAGTTTTTTTTTGTTTGAAAAATTGCTCTTTTAAGAAGGGAATCAAAATAGAGTCCAATCTCACAGGGGAGAGATATTTTATGTATTGTGTTATATTATTTTATAACCCCAACATTCCTTCTTATTTATTTTTTAACCCTCCCCGTTTTAGCGATGTCCATTTTTTTTAAGGAAGAAAAGCATTTATATTAGCAAAATATAAATTATTAAAGTTTACGATAATAATAATAAGAAGAAATTTTTGGTACACCAGTTATTTTGCCTCATAATTAGAAAAAAAAACTCAGTTTCATAATTTTGTTCTCTACAGCCTCTTCCACGTCAGCATAAACTGTTCCTCTCAACCACTTCTTCTTTATATATTTTTATTTTCTCTTTTAACTTTTTCAATTATTCATGATCTTGCTCTTCCCTCAACCTTGACTCCGATGCGGAGTAATTCACAGGGTCGACCTGCACGGTCAGGGCGTCATGAGGTTGGAAAGGGACGGAAAGCCCCCTCCCGGGATCTCAGGGTGCGGAGCGTCCGGACCAATTTTTTTTGCAATCAACCTTTTGCAGATCTCTTTTATTCGTGCTCGCGATGAGACCTATTTGTATTTTGTAATCGATGTGATATATCTGGAAAACATTGAGATCATTCGTTGTTAGTGAATGGGGGGTTTGCTGATGACGGCGATGCTGATATGAAGGCTGCAACTTATGATCGCAGTCCTCTATGAGGCCTGCGATTCTTTTATTAGAAAACTGTGATTATGGTCGCGATTCTTTTTTATTAATTGAAAATTAGAATATTTTGCGAGGACTGTGATCATTGTCGCAGTCCTAATATAGGCAGAAAAATTATTTTTCTGTGAGGATTGTGATCATAGTCGCGGTCCTAATAAGATTAAAAAAATTAAAAAAAATTTGTGAGGATTGCGATTATTGTCGCATTCCTAATAAAGAAGACTGTGATCATGATCGTATTCCTATAAAAAAAACTCAGAAACATGTACTAATAAAGAGGATCGCGATCATGATCGTAATCTTATAAAACTCAGAAACATGTACTAATAAAAAAGATTGCGATCATGGTTACAGTCCTTAGAAATATAGCATTTGCGATCATGGTCACAGTCTTCAGAAAAAGGATTTTTTTTTTTTATGAATGCGAACATATTCGTAGCCCTCAGAAATAGAGCATTTTTTTAGGACTGTGATCATAGTCGCATTTCTTAGAAATAGGTTTTTTTTTTTTTTTTTGTGTGAGGACTGCGATGATGTTCGCAATTCTCTATATACCAACAGTCCACATTTTTATTTTTCGAAACGATTACTGCAGAGCATTTTGTCTTTTGCTACTGATGAGCTCTTCTGCGCTTGACACGGTTGGTTTAAAAAAAAACGGTGGCTGAATTGAATAAAATTATAAAATTGAGTTTTTTCCCTAATTACTATTTGTGGGCTGTAACGAAATGCCTCGAAGAAGAAGAAGAAGAAGAATAATAATAATAATAATAATAATAATAATAATAATAATAATAATATGTGTGCAATAAATTTATACCAATCAAATTTCATGATTATTTTATCTATATCCACGCCTCATGTTTCCTATTTTGATATATTTTCCGAATAACAAATAAATATCATGATTCTTTGAAATATCATAGCGTCATAATCTATGGAGCATTGAAAAGATCAGATTTCTTTTTAAATTAAAACATTTCATGAATCGCTTGTGGTGGCATACATCTCTCATGAGAGTTTTTTACTTTTGCCTTCTTTCTTCTTTCTCTCTCTCTCTCTTTTTTTTCATTTTCATTTTCTTTCTATTTTTACTAGTTATGAGTACATGTAATTAAATTGTTATTTTTTTTCCACTCAGTAGGCTTGTCACTGTGTGGGTCTGAACTCGGACCCGACTCGTACCATACCCGATTAGTCGGGCATGAGAATAACAGTTTGTTATCCGAACCCGTATACTCATTTACTCATGTACCCATTCGACTAAACGAGAGTGGTGTGGTTACGCTTAAACTATACCTATTTACCGGTGTATCGTTCTTTGGCAAGAGACTTCAGTATTTGCATAATGCACGTGAGATGGACGTGCAACCCCACGGAAGAAGTAAGGCTGACAGGGATGTGCCTGAGGGCCATATGCTGCTCCCTTGAGGTTAGTGCTTCATCATTATTGAGGTTTAGCATGAACACGTTCCATGCATTATAATGACTTAATTGACTACAATAGGTACCAGTGATTATAATTTGTCTTTATTGGCGTTCTAATACTAGTTTGTGATAAGTGAGATTTGATGGTATGCGGGTCTGGGTAAACTGGTTTGGACTCACCAGTAAGACGGGTCTGATTATGAGAACTCATCTTGTGGACCTGCGGGTAAATGCGTCCTGAGTATGGTACCCCTTTGAGTAAACGGGTCGAGTCTGATACCACCTATACCGCCCCGAATCTGACCCATTGACAGGCCTACTACTCAGGATCCTAATTTTATTGAGATTCTAATTTCTAGGTAGAAATGCTAAAACCTTTGTTAAGGGGGAAAAACGAATAGAATCTAAGTAGACGTGAGGTTATTTATTCACAGAAGAGTAGATAGAATATTTAGAAATTGGTATGATCAGACACAATTAGATATTTCATTAAATAGCTGCAAATGGCTAACAAGATGAATATCTTTTCAACATAATAAAACTCTTTCTCCTCAATCCTCACTTCTCTCCATACATCTCATGCTTCATTATTTTTCAAATTTAGCCATGAGTGCTGCTCTTTTTAGCTGCAGAAAATAAATGGTAGGCAAAAAAGAAACTGACGTAGCTGGAATTTTATTGCTTGCAAATACCCAAAAGGTCAACAGCGATAACACCCATAATCAAATTATGAGAATGAAGGTGTTCATGGACTTCCATTGAACTTGTCGAATAGAAATTTTTCTTATTTTTTTATAAAATTTTTTCTATTGGACATGTGCAATGGGGACCAATGGTCACGTCCATTCTCATCCCTAAATCAGGGATACCAAGAAATTTTCATTTCCTGAAGAAATACCCCGAGTGGGCTACATTAGCAGTATACTGAGAAATTTCGTTTCCGAGGAACACTAAATTTCCAAATAAGACATCAAAGGGAGATACAATTTTGTAGCAATTTTTAGAAAATATAAGGAATTCAAATTTACCTCCAAGTTTTCAAGTTCAGAGACAATGCTAATGCGATGGAAGAATCACAAACAATACTCATGTACCACATTCACTCCTCTGAAAATTGCTCTTCAAAAATAACTGTGTGAGAAGGAATCTGGACATATTGCTCAATAGATGCATCCATTCAAGCCAACATTTACGAGTAATGGAGAATTCACATATGGATTTATTTTTTACTGAAAAGATTTCATTGATGCAACCCACATTACAAAAGATGGTTACAAGAAACGTAGAAGGTTGATACACTGAAGCAATATAGTACATTGAGCTTGGAATCTTGAACGTTCTCTTGGCATGAGGGTGGCCAGAAGCCTCTTCCTCTGCTCTTCCTTGTACTTCTTCACCCCCATTGTAGCCGTCTTTGTTGCACCTGCAACAAAATAAATAAACACTGCGTCAAATAAATATCAAAACTTTAGAGTTTTAGCGCAGCAGCAGGAACTTGAAGGCAACTGACCTTAGGATGAGCTCAGTCCATCCACGGTAGCCAGCTTTCACGAGATTGTTGACAGTCTCGTCTCGCAAGTATGCCTTTCTCAAAGATTTGATGAAGATCTTCAACCCTCGACCTTTGATCTCGTGATATAGATCGAGCATATGCTCGACCGCAGGGGCACTCTTCTGCATCATCCATGCCTCTAGTGAAGATCCGTTTGCTTCAGCTGCACTGCACCCCAACAAAGCCCTTCCACACAATTACTTCATATATCAAATTTATGTGCACCAAATTTGAAACAAGAAAGAGAGGGAACTTAAAGAGAGATCAAAATTAGTACCCAAAGTTGTGCTTCTTGTAGTATGCCACTTGGAGAGGAGCGGGTCGTCGACATCAAAAATCCACGCAGTGTTTTTCATCACCTCCAAGTGAAAACGTTTCTGTGAGGAACAATGCAGACTCATCGGCAGCTCGCTGCACATCAGCCTTGTACTGAGAAGAGCTCACGTGCTTGCTCATATAGTCGACGCGTTCGCCTGGCACCTTGCTGAACTTTCTGATGTTGTGGAGCTCTACATTGAACTTCCAGCTCTCACAGTAGTTCTTCAGGCTCATGCTCAAGTCCCCCCTCTTTCCACAAAAAAATGTCCAATATGTTCCATCAGGAGCCTGCCCCTAATGCAGTCCCAAGCCAAAGTCTCAAACTGCAGGCAAAACAATAACAAGCCTCCTTTTCTAACTCCCTATCTCTCTACTTCTCTTCTTTCTCCTTCACAATTTGTTTAGAGAGAGATTGTGGTGATCATTATATGGGCTGGTGTTGGTGCTGGTTGAGAACATATTGGTGCATAACTTGTTTGAGTTGGCAGTATTTGACTTAATATACTATCTGGAATGAAATTATGGGATGAATGTGGGGTTATGTTCACATGATTAAGGAACTTCAATTTTTTGCTATATCTTTTATGGTTTACTGTCTCAAATATGTGAACATAGGCAACAATGTTTTCTCAACCTCAATCAAAAGGGCAAAATGCAAGACAAGTCTAAGATAATTTCGGGGATTACAGTAAAACATACAATACAAGAACAAAAATGTATGGGCAACTGGCAAGCAGATAAATTTGACATAGGGAAGAAAGCTGAAGAATTTATTTAAGTATTTATTTGATATTCAATTGATTAATTCCTGCCTGCAGACTACAAACAGATGGCTAACTGGACCTGTAGGTTCACGTGAAATAAATTTTCAATTGAGAGCAGGCATATAGACAAACTGAGAATAAGGTAAATAAATTATGCATGTTATCCAAATGGAATATCAAGTACCAAGAGTAACATGATAATTTCAGTAAGTATCACAGGGGAAATGTTGTACCTTGCACTTAGCTGCTTCAATGAATTTTCCTTTCTGATGATAAAGCATGAATAAATCAAGTAACTTCTTTCTTTCTTCTTCTGCTGCTGCTTCTTCAAAGAATTTCCTTTCTCCTCCTCCTCTGTACTCTGCTATTGTTTCTACAGTTTTTCAACATGTTACCTCCTTGTACATCCTTCCATGCTTCCACCCCTTCAACCAAGTTATCCACTGAAAATTTAAAATGCTTAGTATCACCCAAAGGAATATCAGAACTCAAGGGAAACCTGCTTCAGGATTTGTTAGAGCTTACTAGCTCATCCCTTACAAAAATTTAAATGAAGATTAAAGACTTTCAAACACTCAAATTGGAACTTTTCCTTCTTTTCCTGAAATTTAAACAAAGCACTTGCAAATTTTATCTACATATTTTTGGAGGAAAAAGGTTTACGATCCTAGGATGAAACTTTTATCCAAATGCAATTGTACTATACACCTTACACACAAAAAAAAAAGATCTGTCACGCCATGAATACAATAGATGATGCGGACACAAAAAAGAAAAATACAAGTGTAACTCCCTCCTGACTCATTATCCCAAGCTGAACTTCACTTCCAAAAAAAACAAGTGAAGCTCATAGACATCACTCAAGTTGCAATCAGGCGCAGGAGACTGGTTTCCCATAATCCTGGAGGCCATCATCGAAATTCTGAAAGTAACTCTCTAGATCATATCCAAATCTTGCCTGACTCCGTCTCAACTTCTTCAACTTTCGCCTCCACTGAGATCGCAACTTCAGCACCATTTGTCTCATGAGCATGGAACAACGTTGCCCATTGACCACTGCAGTCTTCTCTTCAAGCTGCACCGGAGTAATATCCCACTTGACAAACATCTTCTTGTTTCCAAGGCTCAAAAACATCATCTTACTATCTCTTGCTTCCCACTGATAACTCAGATGGTTGCTTTTAAAGTGATCCCAGAGAGATAAAGATCATGGGAGAATCGTTATCAGTAGATATGGTCATTGTGTTGAACCAATGTCATTCTGCCCCCCTATACTAAAAGAGAAGGCATAAAGATCTGACACTGGACCACAAATCTTTCCATTGCTTTCTACACAGGCACAATCAATCCAGTTGGGTGGGAAAAGATAGGATTGAATTATCTGCTTCAGTCCAAACTGGATTATTTTTTATCATTAATCAAGTTAGGTATCTTTGTTCTCATACAACGGATTCAATTGGGCCAATACAACTGCTTTCGGTGGTCTTCACGGTACTGATGCATGAGAATCTCACTTTAGATAAGCAAGGGCCCATGTAGAAAGAAGTTAGATCTGCAAAATAAAGAAGAGATGTGTCAGGTTCTTGGCCCCTTGGCTACCGTGGAAAGTCATTTTGGTGACATCTGAGATCAGCTGATGGAAAAGTTTATTTGTAAAGTGGAAGAGCAAAGAAAGTAGAGCTCAATGTCTTTAGTCACTGGTGAACATCTTGCTGACTCAAATAGCAAATCAAAAGGAGAGGGGAAAATCTCTAGTCTCAATTTGATGGCTCAGATCTAAAAGCAAAACTGGAGGGGAATTATCCATATCAATAAAAAATATTTTACCCCATCACATCTAAGGATTTAATAATATTAAGACACATGTATATGTGTGTCTCAGCGCCTGCGTTTGAGATAATATCCACATAATCTGTAATCCTCCATCGTCCATTATCACGGCCACCGAGCCTACCAGGTTACAGACTTTGTTCAAAATGAATGAATAAATAATATATAAATTATGTATTAAAAAAAAAAAAAAACATTATCCAAGCCTTCTTCATTTAAATGGGATGAGGTTTGCTGAATAACTCAAAGTTAGAAACTCCATGGAAGATTAAACCAACATTTACAACTTTTTATCAACCAGCATGACCACAGCCTCTATGAACTGTACCAAATTCTTGATCAAGATAACTAGGAACTGCTAACAGAAGAGGACCAAAAAGAACCTCAAAAAGACCCCTCGGCAGACACCTCTAGTGTAAATCCTTGGCATTTTTTGTCACTGAAGATGTGTGTGCTAATGTTGAAAAATATTTATTTAACATGAACAATCCTTATAACACTGGTGAAATCAAATATGAAACTTATATGTCTCCCACGGTTGTCCGATCGGTTGGCCAGTTAGAGTGCAATACTTCTCACGGTCACCGGTTCGAATACCACCCCCCCCCCCCCCCCCCACAACAACAAACATGACCCTGGCTTGGCCCGGGTTTGCTCCCGGAGGTCGCCGGTGAATCCCGTCGGTGGTTGAGTTAATTAGCAAAATAAATAAATTAACTCAAAATTTTTCTATGACATTTTCTAGGGATAAGGAACTTGCTTTAAAAGCTTCTTTTGTGGACCCTCCTTGCTCAGAGAGTACATAGTACTAGCTCGAAAAGTAGAAAGTTTATCTCTAGGAAGTAGATTAGTTTGAGTAAAAATATGTCAAGCTTAGATTAGTACCTACTGTTTCCAACCTAAGGTTTATAAGAAATGTCCCACATATCATAGATTAAAAACTAAATGAAGACTGAAAGCTGGGAGAGACCAATCAAGCCAGGCAGGTCCGGGGCTCACCAGGCAAATTGCAAATTTGAAAGGCAGTTATTTTTGGATTAAATTTGATCAATGACATATAATGTTGATTCTCTCTGCTAAAGCATTCTTAAAAGACTGTTACATTCGGAACAAACCATGTCTTCCTTTTCCATACAATATCACTATTCTGAACCCAATATACTCTTTTAACGATTCTCTTTTTCAAATTAAAATTTGATGGATCTGACCAGATCCAGCAGACAATGGAGACCCATATATAAGTCTTAAAACTTTAAGTTTTATGCTATAGTAACGAGATAAAAACCTAGTGCAGTGCGAACAATGTCAAAATACTCCTATACAAAATAGTGGTACGTGAAGATAAATGTGACATCATTCAAGCAAAGTATGTTACTACTGAACAAAAAAATGCCTGCTGGCATATTTGATATCCAACACTAAGAGCAGAGTGTTATTGCTTCTGAAGTTCCTCTGTAAGAAGTTCACAGCCTAGTAGACCATTAAGGACAAATAATATATTAAGTTGGAACATTTTTTTTAAACCGCATTTACATTGATGAAAAGTCTGGCAAAAATGATAAAAGAAAGTCATCTTAAACAATTTCCATCCAGGAGGTGGGAGGGGAAAAAACACACCTTGAGCTTCCATCTATTAAACTTGGAGCACATGTTTAACCTAGAGAATCAGGCAGCAAGGGTTAGGTATAAAACCATAAGCAAGCCTCTGAAAAGAAGAAAATACTTGACCCATAGGAAAAAAAAAGATAACCATACCTTTCTTGAAAGCCAAAAAGACAGCCAGAAATCATGAGCTGTAAATCATACACTTGAATCATCAAGCATTAAATTGGAACCTTGAATATGGAACACATAGAGACATCTAATCCTGTCAGCTAATTCACCTGACAAAGCAGCAGGAAATTTATTAAATTTGATTACCATTGGATAAAGATGATTGAAAATCATTAACCATGGATTACAATAGGACAACGATTGAGATACACATATTTTGGAAACTCAGGGTGTTCATATCCTACAATTGAACCAAATTGAGCAACATGTCAAAACTATATTGTAGAACAAGCATCAACAGATTGTAGGTATGGCTCCCGTGGCCATTCAATAATTGGACCAAATGATTGTATCTTTCTGATCCGAAGTCTGATTTAGACAATCTTCGAACCGTTGCATTCGTGATGACAATATCTATGCATTGGCATCCACTATAGGTCACTGAGATCCCTAAACCCTTAATAGGTATGTTCCTAATTCATATCAGTTATTTCGAGTCTGATATTTTATCTCTCATATTTTATCGATTTAACTGATGTCTAACAAAAGTAAGATTGTGTGTATCTACTTGTCTTTGAATTTAGTAGCTTTGATATTGATCGTATAATCTGTTGTCTGCATAAATTATTATTTTTAATTAAGTCTTGATTGAAACTGCATTAATTTACGTGTGTTATTTTGTACATCCATTTGCTTTATTAGCTTTAAATATTTCTCACCAATGATCGTTTCATGTTGGTAAAGCATTGATTGAATATTTTATTGTTGACTTTCATACACACATACACAAGTGACATGTCACCGTTTCACATCAGCAATCCAACTAGCAAGGTCAAAAGGAAAGAACTTATGTTTTTTGACATTATAGGATGGAGTTAAAGCAACAGCCAGAATACAAAAATATGCAAGTATGAAGAGTCAAATACAGACACTAAAATCCACTTAAGATAATACAGGACACCCAAAAACTACTACATCAACTCGAAACCTTCCATTCCTAACAGCATATCAAAAGATGTTTGGTCTAGAGAAGCATTCTAGCTAGCAAGAATCAAGCACCAGTGGCACCAAAGGGAACAATAGCAACATGAGCTTCATTGTTTAAAGGACAGTTGGTCTAGAGACGCTGGGAAGGCAATTTGTTTTGAGTGAAGTGCATGGTACATGCAATGCACGCTAATCAAAAGAAGAGAACTTTATTCATATTCCCGGCGTCATAAATATATTGACCATTTGAAAGCTGGTGGTTAGCAAATAGATAGATATACAGACCAAGTACTTAGAAATGATGAGATTTATAAGACAAAATCTGCTATCTTTTAGTTCGTGTGTGCACTGTATTAATAAAAACATCCTAATTTTACATTTTTCCATGTATTAAGTAAGAACTATCTAGACCTTCGGCAAATTTTCTTCACAACACTTTGTTGAGATCAAAGTAACCAAAATTAAGCATAAAACACTAATTAATCCTTTCAGAAAAAAGGTGATCGCGGTCCAAATTCCTCCTTTTCTATAAAATTTTTCATTAACCCTAAGAATCGAGCAAGAGATCAAGAGAAATTAGAAGATGAAAGGTTTTCTGATGGTGTTTGTTACCTCTTCGAAGAAGATCCCCGTTGAACGGCCTTCTTGATGTTGTCGGCGTCCCAAGTCGCCGGGAGGCCGGAGGATTGGCAGTCAGATGCTAAGATTAGTATATCGACGAATCTCTTGACGAGATTCATGAGCTCGTCCAGAGAGATGTCGGGATGACACCACCCTTTTTTTTGCACCTTTTTTCGAGAAATCGAGTGCTATGGCTCAGCAATTCGAAGGCGGCGGGGGGGGAGAGAGGTGTTTGATCTGCTGTCTTCTTTTCGATTTCCCGCTAAAAGGAAAATTGAATTTCTCAGACTTGTCAATTTCATACGTGGATTGGTAAATTTCATAAGCATTCTTGTGTGATAAAACTAACAGCATGCTATCATTGTCGGTGTAAATTAACTGATCAGTCAGGAGAAGGAGAAGAGGGGAGAGGACAAAGGAGGGAGAGCTACGAGAGGAATAATGAGAGAATCGACGCTGCTCTCTCTCGCGAGAGAAGACGGACAGACAAAGTTTTTATGTGAGTCACAGGAGAAAATCTCCATTCAGTCAGTTTTGAATATATTATTATTGTCGACGAGAAATCGACCGATCAATCAGGAGGAAAGGTGAGAGAGGAGAGGAGAAAGAAGAAGAAGAGAAGAAGAAGAAGAGAAACGGAGGGGTGAACTGGGAGAGAAAGGAGAAGGAGAGGGTCGAGGCTTCTCTCTCGCGGATGAATACACAGGCGGACGGGCGGATAAAGTTTCTATATAAGTTACGGACAAAAATCTCCTTTCAGTCGGTTTTAAAATTTTTTTTGGCAAGATAATGTATAAATCCATTTTTTTAAAATAATCGATATATATGTACCTTTTCAATTGACCAAGTCAACAATAAATAACAAATTTATTAAAACCGAATGAATAGAAACTCCATCCGTCCGTCTTTATTAACTCCTTTCTTCTTCTTTCTCTCTCAGTTTTTCCCTCTTTCTTCCCACTTATTCTTCCTTCCCCTTTTCTCCTCCTCCTAACCGGCTGGTCTGTTTCCGACAGGCGACGATATACTATTTATATGCCCAAACACATTGGGCCCATTAAATCCAGTATCTTCAGCCCATGCTGTACCACTAAAAATGAGGCCGGGGCTTGGCCCAATTCCCAGCTCTAGGTTCTAATTTTCGGGTTAAGAAATGATGAAGGGTATTGACGTCATTAGCGATTGGAGGATCCAAAAACCCTAGCCTCCCGACTGCTCTATAAAAGAACCCTTCGCCACTCCGTTAGCCCACGCCGTCGCATTCCTTTCGCCGGAGATGTCGAAGCGAGGTACAATCCGCTCTCTCTCTCTCTCAAACATTTATAGGGTTTTGTTATTCGATCTCTAGGTGCTATAGTTTAAACGCTAGATAAGAAAGATTTTGGATCTGTATTCTTCGACATTGTTTGATGAAGTAATTTATATGATTAAGGTGAATTTTTCTGCATAATATTTAGTGTTCCTTCTAATGAAATATTGCGGTATTTTGGATCATGTTTATTAATCATCCTTTGATTTGGACAACATGCTAACCAACTCATTTGGCTCAAAAATGTCACTTTTGGGATTAAAAATATCATCACTGCAGTAATTTTCAGTTTAAATTTTGTTTTTTTTTTTCTATTTTAAGATGAACTGGTTTCTCTTCCTGGATTTAGGTAGTAATTTTGGGATACGATCACACATATATTTTTTTTCTTTTACGGAGATTTAGCTAGCATGTTGTCATTTGCAGATTATTGTATTAACTTCATTTTTTATCGTTTATTGTTTGAATTGATCTTCAGGGCGAGGAGGATCAGCTGGAAACAAGTTCCGGATGTCGCTGGGTCTCCCGGTGGCAGCCACCGTGAACTGTGCCGACAACACCGGGGCGAAGAACCTCTACATCATCTCCGTGAAGGGAATCAAGGGGCGTTTGAACAGGCTGCCGTCGGCCTGTGTTGGTGACATGGTGATGGCCACAGTGAAGAAAGGAAAGCCTGACTTGAGGAAGAAGGTGATGCCTGCCGTCATTGTTAGGCAGAGGAAGCCTTGGCGCCGAAAGGATGGTGTCTACATGTACTTTGAAGGTATACACCTTCTTCATTTCAAAATGTTTAAATTGTTGATTCTGCTGTGATCTGGTCCATCTGGATTTAAATTTATGTGCAACTAGTTGTCCCTTTTGCATTGCTTAATCTAAAAATTGCCACCCAGAACTGAGATGTTATGAAATTTTGAATTGATATTTAGTTCAATGCTTCTAACGAGTGAAACAACTGAACTGTCATGAAAATTACCATTGTTTATTGTTGGTTTTGTTTAACTATTATCTTAGCCTGTGAAATGTACTAGCAGTGATGCCCTCTTGACATTTTGGTATGTGTCCAAAAAGTTACACTCAGAAACCACAAATTAATTACTTGTAGCTTGTCTTTGCTTATTATCTATTGATTTACACTGTGCTCTGTTCTTTTTGGGTTTGTTATTTTTTGTGATGGGGGAGGTTTTTCTGGGTGAAAGCTTCCCTAGCTCGCTGGAGCAAACCAATCATGTTTGCAAATTCCTGAGTAAACGTCATATACAAAGCTTCTGGTTGATGGTTTTCTTGAAGGCTTTTTTCAGTCTTCAAGAGATTCCTCCCAGAAGCAGTCTCATATTCCATTGCCCGGAGGAGCAGCGTCGCTGCCATTACCTTTTGTGGACTGGCCATGAGACAAACATTATTCTCTTTTGATTTTGAAATAATAATATCAAATATCAAAATTTTTAAAATTATGTTTGTTTTGTTGAAGTCTAGTTTTAATCAAAATGCCTTGCTGACGGAGAAGATTTTTCAGGGTGAAAGTCTTCTCAACTTAGTGGAGCAAACAATACTCATGTTTGTATATTCCTAATTGAACGTCACATATTAAGGTTTATGGTGTTGATGGTACTTCTTGAAGGATTATATTTTTTCTTGAAGATCCTCCGCCTTAACCTTGTCTCATATTCCATCGCCTGGAGGAGCAGCATCACAGCCATTACCTGTTTGGGACTGGCCATGAGACAAATATTTCACTCCATTTCTTTTCAACTTAGAGCATCAAAAACCTAATTTTTATGATATTTTTGTTGTGTTTTTTTAATTTTAGTTTCAGTCAAATGCGAAAAGAATTTTCTGGGTGAAAGTCTTTTCATCTGAATAGAGCAAACTAATTGTGTTTGTATATTCCAAAATAAACATCAAATATCAAGTTTTATGGTGTTGATGGTACTTTTTGAAAGATCCGCCATTGTGAACCCAGTCTTATTTTCCATTGTCAGGAGTAGCAGCATTCCTCCCTTTACCCCTCGATCTATTTGGATGGCTGGCCATGAGATGAACATTTCCCTTCTAGAGTAACAAATCATATATTTTCTATGTTGAAAAATGTGATTTATGTTTTTCTTTAGTGAAGAATAGATCTTTAGTGTGAACTGTATGTTGCGTTCCGCTTTCAACTGGAATTTTTTTTGCTTAGCATTATGTTTCTTGATTATTGTTCTATTTTAACTTTCATGATTTCTCATATTGAAATCCACATGGTTAATAGGCATTCCCAATATCTTTGTCAAGTTCTTTATAATAAATAGTACAGTGTTCTTAACTCCTTGAATGTTTGTAGTTTCTTAAACTATTTTTTGTTGCTTCTCAACGATAGAGTGAGCACCATTTTGGTCATTTCTCAATGAGAAGCATATTATTGATCAAGCCAGTTTTAAACAGCGTAATGTTTTTTTCCTTCTACTATTGCATTATGCTACCTGTATCCTGGTAATATTGCTTATTTATAACATGGCTATGCAAATGGGACGCGAAATCATTCCCACTGCAGAGTAAATAAGGCATTTGATGCAGAATTTGCATGCAGCTGTTGTGTTCTTTTTGTTTGTTGTCAACTGATTTTCTGGTATTTGTGTTCACTGAAAATTTGTTGAAAAAAACAAGTCCTATTTATTTTGTAGTATAATAGCTGTCATTTTTAGTATGAACCTAAATTATTTTATGATTAAAATATGGTCGTTGGTAAGCTTATATCTAAGTGTTAAATTATCCTGTATTGTTGTGAGATTACCCCAGTGACAGCGCGAGAAAATTTTGGCAGGTAGGGCAAAAATATATTAAATATCATAAATAAAAAAATTGCAGCAATGAATATTCAAACTTTACAGTAATGCAATAATTTAAATATAATACATTGTTACATCCTTATAGTGTAAAATTTCCACATTAGATCAAATATCAATAAAAGAGTGTGTTTAATATTTGATCTTATTAAGTTTGAACAAAGTATTTTATTTTTATCAATAAAAGCAATTCTACAAAATCATATGTCAGATGGGCAACTGATCTGTGTTCATCTTCTCCCCAATTCGAGTAAAGAAGAGCACTCATTCTGCGCCTTCTTAAAAATTTTAAAAAAAGAAAATACAAAGAAAAAAAGTTGAGGTGAGGCTGCACCCTTATCTCTTCCCTTTTGATTTATTTCTTTTCTTTTTTTTTTTTGGGGGAAAAAAGAGGTATGCTCTTCTCTTCAGGTGAGAGCACGAGTCTGAATATTTTGGTGAAATTATTTTTCTTTTCTTTTTCTTTCAGAAAATATGTTATGCAATATTCTCTTCTCATATCCAAAATCAAAATACGAAGTTATCTATTTTAATTTATTTCATATTTCAAAAGTTTACCTAGTGGGGCGCTTTTTAAATTTGGTTGAGGTGGAAACTTGATTGTGGATTATGTGGTGAATTTAAAAGAAAGTGGTTGTAAGACACATGTCTACTACTTTTATTTGCAACTAAAAAGTAGGCACAAAGTTTGATCAAAATCAAGTTGAGAGGCAAGTGCGGTCATGCCTACTATGCAATGGGTGTAGGTAAAAGGAGTCGAAATTTTGAGGTGCCTCATCATGCCCCAACCTAGCTCCGCCCCTGGATTAACCTCAAGTTTATGTTCTTTTAGATTCTAATATTTCTGCTTGTGTTTATCATGCAGACAACGCCGGGGTCATTGTGAATCCAAAAGGGGAAATGAAAGGTGTATTTGTCATTTATATTTTGTTTTTGTTTTAAACTTTTGTGTCTCACTCTAATTTGTTTGCTTGTTTCCTCAAACATTTACCAGTACAGCTATTTTATCTAACAAGAATTACTGTTTCGTTATCTCTCCAGGATCTGCAATTACTGGACCAATTGGGAAGGAATGCGCTGATTTGTGGCCTAGGATCGCAAGTGCAGCCAATGCTATTGTGTAATGGAGAGGAGAAAAGAGAGTTTAGATCTTACATTAATCAAGCTTTTTTGGTTACTTGAATATGCGTCCATATTTGTAATGGGTGTTTTTCTGTTTCTGATCCCTAATGTGATTTGTATTCTGAGCCAAATGTTTGGTTCATTTCCTGCCTGTAACGTTTTCCTCTATCAAATCTCTCATCTTTTTATTTTGGCTGTGGCCTCGTCTGTTTGTCAGTGAGATTTGATAGAGGACCTATGATCGAGTTGTGTTTCTGTAAGATATTGTCTCAGAGGCAGTTTAATAATTAGTAAAAGCTTTTTTTTGGGGGGAAAGTTCTCTATTAATAATTAATTTTAAAAACTGACTGACTCTTAAATTAATTTTAAAAATTCATCTTGGATATGTCACACCAGCGGTGAGATAGTTTTTTTAACCGTCAGTGTTGCGCAGTTTTTGTTTCGTCCAATTGACAACCTTGAATGAAGCAAATTATGGATCAATTTAAATAAAAATAAAATACAAGGAAAAGATAAATAATTTGTGATGTAAAAGCTGGTTGATTTGAGTAAAAAATTTAACTCTAGTCAAGGATATTGTAGTGATACACATATTAGTTGCTATGGGAGAATTATGTATTGTTTGGCTAAAAAATTGATGTGGAGGAGTTTAAATAAAAGAGTGTAGGACTCACAGTATCAGAGACAAAAAAAAAAATTTACACCAAACTTTCAGGACAAACAAACAGACTGTAATCGAACTTCACGTATAAATTTTGGCAATACTTTAGTTCTATTGCCAAACCATTTAAGTAAATTTTGTTGCATCTCAGTGAAGTCGATCATAGACCTCCCAACATCATGAAAGAGCTATACTTTGTCCACTCACTGAACTTGGCGAGGGATATTGCAAGTTTTACATGAATATCATCAATTATCCATTCATGAGCCATTTCCTTCTACTAGTTTTTTTCCCTCTTATTTGGAATTTTTTTTTTGAAGAAAAGTAGAATAGAGAACGAACCCAAATATATTTCAGAAAAGGGGGATAAAAGCCTGCATATTTCACTGCAAGATAGAAAGAAACACAAAGAGAAGTCTTGAGGAACCCCTCATACAAGAAACCTCACAATCAGCAAATATGTGTCTCAGAAACCATAACAAATTAAACAACACAAGACATAATGTAACAAAATCATCATTCAGCAATCTCCAAGAAAAACTCTGGTATTGTCTCATGCTGAGCTTTGAACCCAAATTATATATCTCCACATCACAAGCAAGCGCTCTACCAATGGTACTCGAAAGTACGGGAAAAGAAACAAGAGGTTAACAGTTTTTTTTAAGCACTCGACATCTATTAAATAACAAAATGGACATCTACTAAACAAACTTTTCCTTACTGTTTTTGTTCCCAAAAATAAGGTCAAGTTACAAACAAATATGATTTTCCTTCTATCTACCAACAGTACAACATTTAACTTACAAAAGGAGGAGAAAGATTATGATACATGTACATCAACCTATTGGAATAGCCACATACAAATAAGAGGGAAAAAATGTTTTTTCTTTAAAAAAAAAGAATATATAGAAGGGACCTGGTGCATATATCTCCGGCTTTGTTTGTCTCTGTGTTTACAATTTCGGGTATAGAGCAGGAGTCTGCGAGTGGATGATTGCCACTCCCACTGAGAAAGCTTGCAAAGCCGAGAGAGTTGGATCGAAATACATAGTATACATGCCTTCACTCGTAGTTACAATTCTCAAAGCGGGTTCCCTATGTTTTGCGCCCTGAATAATCACAAGTAGATTCATAGTTAAAATTACCATCATTTTATTGGCAATGGATGAAGCTAACATACATTGATGAGACTTGGAATGTTTCAGTCTTCTGCAACTGAAACAATCATAAAAAGTATTTATTATAAAATTCAAAAGAGCAAAAATTCATCATAGTACCAATAATTGCGCAAATTACTTTCTGAACTGATGAAAACAATCAGGTACCAAAATGCTTTTACAGGAATGAAGACCATCACCATGAATTGATCCGTGTGGAGTTTTCAAATTGGGGTTTTCAAAATGGTAAAACTAAGGTTTGTTGCTTGGAATTTAGGTGCAGGTACAGATATCTGTTGTCCATTAAAACATCTTTTCAACCATTTTCTAAAACATGGTTACTCAACAATCTCATGGCATTTTTTCATCAATTGCATAGAGGATTCTTGCCCAAAAGCAAAGAATTCTTAAAGTTCAAAATTTATAGATAATCCCTAGCTTAAATGAATGTAGGCACAATCTAATATCTCACTACATAGACAAGGAAAAGGAAAAATGCACATCATCAGTCTCAATTTTCTACTTAGAACTTCGTCCATGACTTAATACAAGATTGGACTAGCAAAATTATGATTTCTAACAGATATTAATGATTAAAATGCCCGTTGTTTACACGGGGAAAGTGTTATTTCACATAAAGCAAGCAAAGAACTTTTTAAAGGGTAGAAGCAAGCAAAGACTTGCAACAAAATGTTATAACATACCCACTTTTCTTGAAAAAGTATTAAAATAAAAACAAACTTGACTAATTGAAAAATACAAACATATAAACAACAATAACAATTGAATGCCAAAGTAATGACAGCCAGGATTATTTTGCTCATTAATACTTGTCAGTCAGGGTTTATTAAGGGAAGACGCATCATAGATGGAGTGGTTGCTGCTCAAGAGTTAATATCTAGTTTTTTATAGATAAATTCAGTGGGGGAATGCTTTTAAAACTGGATTTTACGAAAGCATATGATACGATATGCTGGGTTGGGGCTTCATTTTTAAAGTAATGACAGCCAGGAAATTTGGCGAGAAATGGTTGACATGGATAAATATTTGTTTGAAAGGGGGAAGTGAGTGGTCAAATGGGAAGAAGTTTGTCAGCCAAAGACCTATGGGGGATTGGGAATTTTAGCTCTTAAGCAAATGAATATGTCACTGTTGGGAAAATGGCTTTGGAAATATTTTAATAAAACTGGCTTATTGTGGAGACATCTGGTTCATCATATGTACTACATGGGAACATTTTTCAAATAAAGGATCAGCAGTTCTCCTTCTTCTCTAAGGTTAAGAGTGGAAGTAAGGAAGTGAGGAAGTGTAATAGTTCCCTTTGAAACTTAGGAATTGGTTAGTAAGTTTTCCGGTGTTTGGATGTTGTTGGGAAGTGTGGTTTGGAAAATGTTATGTCTTTTCGGTGTGTTTGGATGGTAATGAAAAGTGGAAGTGGAAAAGTTGACCACAAAGTTGGCCGCAAAATAATATTAAAATAAAAATTAATTAAGAAAAATAAAAAATAGACTGTAATTAGAATGCAAGTGAGATTTACATGACCAAAAAATTAACTGTTTTATCTACAACTTATTACAAATGAGATTTACATGACCACAAAATTAACTGTAGCACTCTGGAAGTGAGGAAATGGTTGTGTAAAAGAGAGAAGATAAAAGGAAAAAAAGGTTTTCTTATTTTTCTTTTCTAGTGTTTGGATAGATAGGGAAGTGAACAATTATACTTCCATGTTTCCTTACTTCCGCCCACTTCCTTGCAACCAAACACGCCCTAAATGTATCAGTAAGATCCCTTTTGTTGCAGTACTAGAGTGATTCTGGGTAATGGATAGAATTATGACTTTTGGATTGACATTTGATGTCTAGAGATTTCTCTTGCAAATTAGATTTCCCAAGTTATTTGATCTAAACACCAACAAAAGAGCCTCTGTTCATGACTGTTTTTTTTTGGACCTCAAGGTGGGATTTGGAAGTTAGAATCTAGAAGGAACTTAACTGGTACTTTAGTTGATGAATATTGTGAATTACTGCATATCATTAATCAATGGAAACCCAGTGATCAAAAGGCTTGCAGATTCCGGAAATGGAGTGGAAAGGGAGAATTTTCTGTCAAGTCATATTACAATTTTCTCGTTCTTGGGGTTTTTACATTGCTGCTTGTATCATTTGGGATAGAGCTGTCTCTCTGAAAGTTAAGATTCTCATGTGGTTGATAGTTAAAAGTAAGCTGAACACATTAGATATTCTTGCTCACAAAGGCATCAGTCAGCTAGGCCCTTGAATTTTGTGTGATGAAGCTAATGATTCTTGTCAGCTTAACTTTGTTGATTGGAAATATGTTGATTATATTTGGAAATATCTTAAATCAGACTTATTGATAGTTGATTCACCTACGAGCATGCAAACACATGAACTAGCTGGAAGAAAACACATGCTAAGAACTCAGTTAGAATTGAATGGGATATCTCAGTAGTGACACTATGTTGGTTGGTCTGGCAAGAGAGAAATAATAGGATATTTCTCAAAAGTTTCTCATTACTTCAATCCATTATCTCTGATAGCTCTTTCTGGTTGGAAAATTTGCCAACAAAGATATGGAAGACTTTTGTGCGTGGCAGGGTTAGATGAGTAGCTGAGAAAAGCCATCAGTCAAGCACAACAAACTGCGATCAGGAGTCGGTGTGTCTGATGCTGGTGAAGTGGTGGATGCTGCTGATGCCTCCGAAGATGCTGACCGAACTGAAGATGTGGCTGATGAAAATAAGGCTGCTGGTAGTGAAGGTGTCCTGACTGCTCTATCAGGCCCCAGACACTTGATGGGGGTGGAGGTTATTATTGTTGACTGAATGATGTGTTTGCTGCTTCAAAGAATCAAGTTTGTAATTTTGAGAGAGTGAGGATATGGATAACTGTAATCTTAAGACTTCAGTACCACTTCCTACACTGGTATAAGTGTAGATGGACGGCCTCTTTAGTTTCTTTTTTTGAATGGAAGTGGCTGGGGCTATGACAGCCCCATCCTTTATCTCAACAAAATAAAAATTAAAAAGAAAATTAAAAAAACTGAATGCCAAAGTAAAAGGTATGTCATCTCACATGAAAAGTATATCCTAGAAAGACAAATACCAGAAATATAGAAGTGTTCAAGTCAGATGCAAAAGCGAAAAAAAAAATATAAAATAAACATGAAAGATGTGGAAGTCACCTCTATGTATAAATCTACTGTCTTGTCCTGTTGTGAATCATCTTTGGGAAAAGCTCTTGCTACCACTGAATTTTTATCACTTAGTACCGTGAGAGGACAGCCAACATCCCACCCTCCGCAATCACAATGTCCACTGGACCTCCATTTTTCAGTAAGAGTCGAAGGGCCAGCGTCGCCTGTAATTGGACCGCCATGAAAACCAGATGGAATTAAGGCATTAATACTCATCCATGATGCCCCACTTTTTTGCAAATGGCTTGCTTCACGATCTTCAGAATGTAATAAAGGATCTACTGATGTATCAGCACGACCCTTAGTAACTTTCTCAAGAAACTTAAGACCCCAACCACCAGTTTCTGCATCTTTCTCATGACAACGTGGTGAGCCTTTTACTATAATAGCAGCCAGCTCAAGATTCGGTTGAAAACCATTCTCAAGATGATTCACCAATTTTAATTCATCAAAATCACTGGACTTGTTAACAGCAGGATCCTGCAAAAAAGTCTCAGGTTGAAAGGTCGGTCACCAATTTTGCACGTAGCTTTATGCTTGAGCGAATGGTTTGACCTAAATATTTTTGACACCTTCTTAGACAAACCTTTGTTCTTGACAGCACTAGAAGTTGAATCTTGGACTTCCTTCGGAAGGTCCTCAATGCCAAATAAAACAAACTCGGTCTCCAGTGACTTGGACCTGTCTGAATTAAGAATTAGAGAACTAAATACTTTCATCTTGCCGACAAATTCTACTGCTTTGTTATCTGTCATCGAATGAAAGATATACAAGTAGTCCAAGGCTGTGTCAACAGAAGTTTCAATCTTATGAAGATTTGCCACATACACCTTTCCCCTATCATCATCCTCTTTGAATAAAAGATAAAGAGAACCATTCTTCCAGACACAATAAAGAAGCCCTTTGGAGACGGCGAGACAAGGAGGTGAGTTCGATTGATATGAGCTAGGCGAGTTTGTACTTGAGCAAGACACAAGCAATCTTTCAGATACCTTCAAATCAGAGATTTGGCTGCCAGGGGAAGTTACTTCAGAGTCAGGATCCTGAGACAAAGCATTATAAACCCTAAATGGAGCACCAGTAAACTCAGAGGTCTTCATTGGACTGGTACTAAAGGGTGTTTCTTCTCTAAAGGGACTAGTGACAACATCTAGAGTTCCTAGTTGAAAAAATAAGGATCCTTTCAAAAGGGACATTGCCATGGCATTTCTCTCCACCAAATCAAATAAACACCGTACTGACGGACTAACCATTACGTCCCCAGACCCAGCCACTGCAGAGGCAAATTCTACAAAGAGGTCACTGAGATCACTGGCACTTCTTGTCCTTCTGCAGTATCTCAGGCTTTCAATGAATACCTCTGAAGAACTCAAGTTAATGGGGATGTTAACTAAGGATAGTGTCCTACAAAAGGACTGTGAGGGTTGGATATCGTATGTTCCACGAGACCTGTATCATACAATCCAAGGTTCCTATAGACATTAACAACTCTGATACAATAGATAATGCCTATATCGTCCCAAAATGGAAGTTAACATCCAAGATCAAAGGATGCATCTTACCCATGTCATCAAACTCCATCTTCGGCTCTGATACCTCGTCACTGAACTGATCATCTTCCTCTTCATCTTCTAATATTCGACCCATCTCTTCATCCCAACAAGAAACAAACAACAAAAATACTGTATACAAATATTCTAGCCCTCTTTCACCTCATCCTGAAATTGCAAGGTATACAGAAACTTAGTGGAATCCATGGTATATCAACACAAAGTAGTACATGCTACATTTCCAAAGACGTAATGATAAATGTAATCACTAGAATCAATTACACAATGAGCACAAAAAAGAACATTGTACTCATTATATCTGAAGGCAAATCAGTTACTGTTTTTTTTTTAAAAGGGGAAAAAAAGAAACCTGTTTGGATGACAACTAAATGTTCTAAACTAACATTTCAAAACTTTTTGGTTAGGGAAGAGCATGGGAATTAATTATAACATTAACCAAGCATACCAGAAAATATAAGCACGCTTTGATATCTCAAGCCACTGGAAAGGATTGTCTAAATGCGAGGTTTTCAGAACATCACTACGAAACTTAAGCTATTTTCTGAACAGGATTTATATTACGGTAAAAGAACAACTGATATTCGCAAAGAAGGAAGACGCCGCCACCACCACTACATGTTGACCTTACCTTCTGCTTTGCAAAAACACGGTTATGAGAATTAATTGTTTTCCTAAAATGCTCGAATGAATGAATTTGGTTCCGATGCTGCAAACGCCTTTCTACTGAAAGAAAAAAGGCCTTACCCAAGATGGCAGCAAGGATTATGAATTTACTTGCGGTTTTTATTGAAATGCCTGTAAATTGCTGGTTCAATGAACTTCTCTCTACTTTCTAACTAGGAAGTTACCGTGTTGATAAGCTAAAAAGGTAGAAGAATGTATATTGCTAATCAGGTTGCTTCCATTAATTGAGAGTGCATTTCTTAGCTTGGGCCCATAGTTAAAGGATAGATGGTAAGGTTAAAACTAACCATTCGGGATCAGTAAAGGAGTAGGGTATAACCGTACAAGGCTACTTCACGGCAACTAGCTATTAGCTGATAAAAATTATACCGTTATACAGCCTAAGGATCTTGTGCTATTAAGTATTGTACAATTGGTGAAAGTACAAGTGTGGGCGTAAAGCCCAAAGTGACTCCATACCTGCCAAACACTAAAATCCTCTTACATCATATAAATCTCTTTTAGGTTTTTCCTTTTATGTTATACCCTACCCATCTTATACCTAGTCGGTATGAGGCCATACTATAATCCTCTTAAACTAGAACCATTTATCCCTTCACCAAATTGTAAACAATACCATGTTTCACAAGGATATATATTATTTATTCTTCATTAGGCATGCTTCTAGTATATTTTGATAAACGCAAATGTCCATTTGTTTTTCAATCTAATTTGACCTTGTACATTCCTACGTTCACCTCTGTCTACACACCTCTGTCTACACATTTATCTATAAACAGAAGTCTAATGACTATCACCTGTAAAGTTCAAGGAAGATAAAATTAATGCTAGCAAAAGATACCTATAGCTCTTAAGACATTTCAAAATTATAATGCTTAATACCGTAATACATCCTTAAAATACAGAAAAAACATACTTATTTACATTCTAATGTGGCTTCAAACTGAGCTGTAGGAACATGAACAATATTACATCAAACTCAAAGGGAAAAAATGCAGTTTCAAACAAACAATTGCTACAGCTATCATCAGTCAGATTGACATGTAGGACAATTTGGACCTCAATTGCCAAATTCCTACTGAGTCAGCTTCAACACAATATTGCCCCACAAGTTGATGACCCAGGAGAGAAGAAGGAATTTCTTCTTCCTCCTCCTTTTATTCTTCTTTTATCTCAATTTGAACTTTTTGTAGTAACTAGAGCAAAAACACAGTAAAAACATGATACGATGAAATTGATACTAAAAATTGCAAACTTTTTTCTGAAAAAGATGTAATCCTCACCTTGCTGGCCAGATCCAGAAGCTGAAACCAATTCTCTGAAAAGCCACTCTCTTTATCTCCCCTTCATCTCATCACATCACCAACAGCAGCAGAAGAGAAAGATAAGAGAGAAGAAAACAAAAACAGAGGAGGGTTGAGGTGACTCTCTACCCTTCTCTGTTTCTTTCTGTCTTTTTACTGCAGCTCTCGCTTATATTTTTCTGCCTTGTGGGTATCAAATCCTTGTCTCATAAAATTTGTTCAATATTATTATGAGAAGAGGACAGAACAAAAACAAATCCAAGGCTTTTTGTCCCTTTTGGACTTAAAAAAAAGCAACAAAAACACCCATGTGCCACTTACAGCGGGGGGAGAGATGAAGTTGAGGACTTGGTCTGAATGTTTGGGACTTGGTTGGGGGAAGGGAGAGACAGAGAGAGGGTTGTGGGGCCCGCGAGGTTTGGTGAAGATTGTGGGGTGCACAGCACCTAACAATGGAGGAAAAAAAACAGAGAGAGAGAGAGAGAGATGTAGTGGGGAGAAACACGCCGACGAAGACGCGATCGTGAGAGAGAGAATTGGGATTCCAGTTGTTTGGCCTCCATCAGCTGTTTTGAATTTCACACCAAACACCATTTTTTTTTCATTCTAATTTATTCTACTTTTCGCTGTTCCCGTTCGCCAGCCAGCGGATCTTGGAACAGAGCTTACATTAATCTCAAAGAAAGCCTGAAACAAAATCCTATGTATTCAAATACTACTTGTTTACTGTTGGATTGGATTTTTATTCGCCAGACAAGATATGCGTGCAGTTAATGGCGATGGGCGGCGGGGAGCGGGGTAGCGGCGCAGTGGGGCAACGTGTTCGGACCAAATTATGCTGTGGGGCCCAAGCAAGTGACCAACCATGTTGACCCCTGACGTGGGACCCAGCTTAATTAAGCCTTTAAGAGATAGTATGTGTTGTGGCCCAGCCCAACTGGGATTGAATGGACCTTAGTTGGGCTCAATTTTCTCAGCACGTATGAGTCTCTTCTCACG